>CATQJL010000223.1:59240036-59831590 GCA_958299035.1 Cylicocyclus nassatus
GCAGATACATTGATAATTGTCTGCGTGCAACTAAAAATAGCGCCTTGAAATAAGGAATTGTTCGGAAAAATGTCCTGCGGCAGTACCGACCCTAGGGGTCGCTATCAGGTGGGTTGGGGCAGATACATTGATAACTATCTGCGTGCAACTTAAAATGGCAAGGAAATGGACTTCCATTTTCTCAACGATCTTTTTCGCAATGCAGGTAGTAGTGGAAGCAAGATCAGGCTCATTTCAAGATTTCATTTCAAGATCATTTCCATTTTCGCAACGATCTTGGAGCAACGTAAGTACGTAGTAGTAGAAGTAAGATTATGCTCTCAAGGAAACTTTTCGTGGCGAGTAACTCCCAAATCATCTACGCTGTTCTTCTTGCAAGTACCCGACCCAGATACCACAGCTACTAAACATGAAGATCACCTCAGCAGTTATCTATGTAGAACAGCTTTCAACCCGAAACTCAGCCTGACATTCAGGAACTGTGCAACGGCGGCTAACACATCGCGATCATGCACAGTCCTATACGCTTTTTATTACGTCTCGCCAGGAAACGGTCATTTCTTAAAGCGAGACCAAAGCTTGCTCAAATCTTTTTTTGGACATTCTTAGCAAAAATGTCCTGTCGCATGAAACCTCTGGGTATTCAAGAGTGCATTTCAAGCGAGCTTTTGCATGATTTAGCATTGAAACTGAGAAGTCCTTAGCCTAAATGTGCTGCCGCATAAAGTCCTTTGAAGCTTTCCTTTCTTCGAGACTTATGCTTTTTTAAGCAGAAGTACGGTTTTCGCAAGATAAAAGCGGCAAAGTGAATTTCAAGCCTTTCCTGTGAGATTCAGCACTGAAACCTAGAGAATCATATCAAAAGCTCCTGCCGCATGAACACTAAGTCTTTTCTATTAAGACAAGCTCCCTCTGCTGCGTTGTTTTTTATTGGCAAAAGTGGGGATTTCACAAAGTAGAGGCCGCCAAAAACAAGTGCAGCAAGTTCTGTGAATTTTCACATTCAGTCTAGTTGGAAGAAATGTGTTTTCGAGTGGATTTGTTGGGTCTTTCCTTTCAGCAGACCGAGCTCCCTTTGCTCATTTGTTTTCAAAGGCAAAAACAATATTTTCACATTGTAAAAGCATCCAAAAGTAAGTATTTAACAGGTTTTTGTGAGATTCAGCATTCAATCCTAGAAATTTAGCAAAATGTTCCTAGAAATTTAGGAAAATGTACTCCGCATGAATCGACTGATTCTTTTCTTCCACCTTGTTTTTCTATTTCCAGAGGCAAAAACAATATTTTCAAAAACAATTATTCACAAGGTGTACAAGCATTCAAAAGGTGAGGTTTAAGCGAATCCCCGTAAAATTGATAGGTTATATTATCTTATTCTCCTATCCTTCATATTGTTCAAAATCATAATGTGCTTTTCGAAAACTAATGATTGTAAGAAGTTAGGCAGGATAGAAAGCAAAATGGGCGACAGTTTTCCGAATTATGATAGCAACTGGGGGTCAGATATTTGCACTAATTCGGTAGTCTGGAATCAATATTTCGTTGTTGTTTGGGTTCTGCACATTACACGCACTTGATCCCCTTCTTGCTTGTTTATGAATGAGGAGGTGATCTTTGACGACTGACTGTTGCCCATAATTGCACTTTCCATGCGGAGCAAGCTCTATAATTTGCACTTAAAGGCAGCGTACACCCAAAATTTCACCTTCGATGTTTTTGTCATTCTAGCGCCTTTCCGTGCCGCTGATTACAGTCATGTCATTGAAATCCTCCAAAAGTCCCAGAAAACCCCGATTTCCGGGGACCCTCCCTTCAGGAACAGACGAGTTTCAAACTGCTCGTCCTTGTCGGCATGCCAGCAGCTGCAACAGCATGACAGCCTGCAGTTGCAACTGCAACTGCTGCATATGCTGTCGTGGTTCGTCGCCCGAAGGAGGCGCACCGCAAAAAGCAACTGTACTGTTGCAACTGCAGTTGCAGATGCAACAGCACTGCAACAGCAACTGCAACGGCAACTGAAGCTTACGCTGTTGTGGATTCGTCCGGAGGAGGCGGAGCGAAAGAAAAGGGGCGTAGTGAAAGAAAATTGAGGGGGGTTTTCTCCGCTCAGAAGCAACATTGGTAGACCGGACCGACGCAGTTGGTCTTCTTCTGGGCCCAGTATATACATGGTATAGAAAGATCTAAGAAATTCGGTAACTTAGATTTTGGGTGTACGCTGCCTTTAAAGTGCATACAGTCTCTAACTACGAACGCCGTCAACTCTACGTCGCTGTTATGCAACTATGTGGATCCTCCTAGAGTGCATGCGCTCCCCAGTACTCTCTCGGCGTTTCTCGCACATCCGTGTTAGTTCATGTATCGCAGTTATATTTCGTCGCCGCATAATCTGAACTGCCCTCGTTGTCGCGAATCTGCTGTTAACACTGTAAGAGAACACATAGCACAACGGTAAAGCATATGGGGGAGGAGAGTATCCTCGTCGCATCGCTTTGGCAGTTACCAAAAGATATTATAGTAAGAATTGCTTAAGTTAAGATTCTTGTATCCGTTCATTCTTTGTACGTAGAATAATACGTTAATCAATTCCCCTTTTAAATATCTTACAATAATAACGCGCTAAGGCCATCTGTTTTTGTGTGTGTGTCTTCTGTGTGAAAATCTTTCTGTCACGAAATTCATAGAGGAAGCTACAGCTAAGCTATCGGGCTGCAATTTTGCACAACATACCGTGCCAGCGTGTAGGCCCACCATGCGCAAGGACGAGCCGGTTCGATAAGCGGGCCCCTCAAAATTTGTGCATCAAACGGGTCCACGCGTCTTTTGGCACGCAAAAATGGGTCGCTAATTCGACTTTTTGCAGAGTTATGATTTGCCTGACAAGTAACTCTGCGCGCCATGAATTCTAGCCCGAAAAGTGCTCAAAAAGTTTGCTTTTTTGCGAAAACAGCGTCAAAAAGTGATGAACACGTAGATAGTCGATTTGGCAAGGTTTTATTTAAAAAAACTGAAAGATTTTTGCACTGAATTTTAGCCCAAGGTGAATATTATCCTTAAGACGATTATCAAACTAAAATATTCAGTAATCCGTTCAAATTCGCAAATGATTTAGTACCAAGACTATGATTACAATGATAATAAAGATAATACGATCATCTTTTGTGATGTTTGTAGATGAGAGGGAATAAAAAACGATGCTGAAGAACTTTGGTGGCGTTCCCCCCCCCCCCCTGCAGTGCAAGCAGTTTCACAGTGGCAGCGCCTTCCCCCTTCCCACACCCCCCTTCCCCAAGTTTCAACTGCAGTCACTTTGTACCCCCCCCCCCTCCTTCACCCCAAAGGCAGAACCCTACGACTGGCTCCCCCCCTGGAAAGGCCATGTCCCCCCTCCTTCACCCCAAAGGCAGAACCCTACGACTGGCTCCCCCCTGGAAAGGCCATGTCCCCCCCCCCCCTATCGCACTTATGAGCGATATATGAGCCCATATAGGGCATCTCTGGCAGTCTCCTTGTTTATATAGTTCGGTGACCCTCTTTGAAGGCAGTGTACGGCAACTTCGTGCACATGGATTTTTCGCCCTAGAAATTGATGAGGTGGTCCTAACTAAGGCACTGCCCAAGCGCCAACGCAAATAGTTCATCCACGGCGGAGAAACCCGCTCCCGAAATCTTCGCGCCTGCGCCGTGGTAACCCGAAAACGGCTTCACTCACTTTAACACTACATTCGTGCTGGAACTCATCTTAAGTGATACGGTCACGGCACAGATGCGGAGTGTTCGAGGTTGGATTTCTCAGCCGTGTATGAATCATTTGTGCTGCGGTTAGAGCAGTCCTTAGCTAGAACGTCCTCATCAGTTCCCAGGCAAAAAAAACGACATGCTCGGATTTGCCTGGACACTGCCTTCAAGTGTGGATGCTGCAGATTGCCAGCAATGAATGGAATTGAGTGCACATTGAATCTTAGGAACTGATAGGTGGGTGCAATCGACGTCAGGCTGCTCAGGATGGTTAACACAACCTATTTTGAGGAAAGCGTCATAATGTAGGATAGCATTTGCTTTTGTGTTTTTAGATGACTTCAGCACATTTTTTCCTGATTATTACTCGGCATAAGGAAAACAGCGTAGAGGACGTAAGCAGCGACAGAAGAGCTAAAATTTCAATGGGTACAGAAAATAAGGCCTTCGGATCCCTGGATCATAGTGCTGTCCTTAATTTAGACTACATCAATGACAGTGACGAGAAAAAGAAAAGACTTTTGGAAACGTTATTCTCACCACTTGCTTGATACGAGAGTTACGGCGGTTGGTAACATGCGCAGAGGTCCTGCTTTAATGCGATGGTGTCATGAATGCTACGATGACACAAAAGGAAGAAAGTGCATTACGGTGTCATGCGAGATCGAAAGCAGTACTTTCTAAAGGCAAACAATGCCGTGAGGTTTTGAAAATTAGTCGAGAAGTTCTGGTCATATCATCTCGTACTCAAAAACCTCGCTCTTGTTCACCCCCTTGGGGGTGTGGGCCGTTCCCTGCAGCAGTGCAACGCTGGGCCGACCCGTGATGAGGTGCTAGCAAGCCCGCAACCTCATCCGGTTCCAAAAATCAAATAACCTTAACGAGACTCATTCGAGACTCTATCGAAGGTTAATTCGATAAGAACAGAAACTAAACTTTGATCTTAGCCAAAAGGCCGAGAAGCGATACCGACCCTGCAACACACCTGCAGCGCACCTTCGCTCGCGTCGTACCTTCCGCAGGTAGGCTGTGCGACAATGTCTCCGCTGAGCCGCAGAGAAACACATCAGTGATTTTATCAGCTGCAATACCAATATCTTGACCCTGATATCGATTATGATTCCTTCAATAAGTTGATGTCGGTTTTTGGACACTTTTCTGGCATTTTCTCCAAGAGAAATAATTCAAGGATTATTTAAGCAGCAATTCGTTTATAAATATGATATCAATTTTCTAAACTTTACGCACCGATAGACGCAGGATATGAGGCATTGTTCATGTCAACCTTCATAGAGAATCATCCTACTCTTGTAAGAAAAATTCTACAAACTCATGACCTAGAGTATATCGTTCTTGACTTTTGCTAATCAAGCCTTGTTTGTTACAAGAAACAGACGTTTAGGGAGATCATCGAAAATCCACTTTATTTCAACTCCTCATTGATTTCCTAAATAAACAAGATGGATAAAAGAACCGAATAGCTTCGCGTTCTTGTACGGCTCGGCGGAGACACTGCCGCGACAGCTACCTGTGGAGGTGGTGCAGGAGGAACCAAAGCCCTTGACCCCTGTATCCAAGAGGGAATGGGGAAGGCAGAGGAGGCTCCGCCCATCGCTCCGCCCACGGGATGCTCCCATTGTGTATTGAGCAAGAATGGTGGATGGACTACCAGATATTGATCAAATCTGATGGACTAAAAGGTTAAACTATGAATTGGAACTTGAAAAATGGACAGTAAAGTTTCTCAAACAGGTTTTCAGGTACCAGGACGGTAATAAAAATAGTATCATGTCATAAACCTAATATATGAATAGAGTAATCATCTTTCTAAGAGTCAATGTATGGAACACCACTACCATTAAATTGTTTTTAAATTTTATTCAGAATCGAAATGATGATACAAAGCCTAGAAAATGACCAGAAAAAAGATTGATTCAAAGCAGGAGAACATAAGCCGAAAATGAAGTTTCAGAGTGGTTCTAACAATAACTTTAACAAAAAGACTAGGATATTCTGGATACTCAGATCCAAGAAGGACGTAAAATGCAAATGCGCAATCATTGTTATGTCTGAGAGAAGGCTCAGTAAAGTTTCACAGCTCAGATTTGAAGTGCGAACCTAACCTGGACAACCTTTACCCCGCTGGCAGTTGTTGAGGAATTAAATTAGAAATCTTTACGCTGCTGGCAGTTATCGAGGTATAAGTGGAACAATTTCTGATATAAGTAGGGGAAAACCAATGAAAAAGTTACTAGACTCAACATGTCGTCTAATGCTAGCTTCCCTTTCTTCTCATTCAGCGATTTTCCTGCTGATCTTTTACAAAACGCAAGTCAGACTTACATGACAGCCATAAAATTGCATTTACTATGACTTTAGACCAAGAGGAAAATGAGTACTTGCAAGATTTCACGCTGATATAGACACTTCATCGGCATTTATCATTATCACTCGAAAAATTGATTTAACATAATTCTTCGGCGAGAGTGGTGCAAAGTAAAAGAATGCTAGAAATGGACTGATGTGAAAACATAAAAAGTCCATTCAAAAGATTTGCCTTTGAAAACTGGTCACAAATTTGTTTTTCCCTTCTCTGTATCTCCACTCCAAATCTTTTAAACTAGACTTTTCCTTCAACAAATTCCTGAGCAAAAACGGCAAAACCCAGGCTCAGCGTGAGGGGCGGAGCTTGGAAGGTTGCCAGATCCTTCTTGGCTCGCAGCCAGCTCCTCCCCTTTCCATCTTGGATACAGAGGCAAGGGCTCTGGTTCCTCCTGCACCGCCGCCGCTACCTGTGGAGGGTACGACGCGAGGGAAGGTGCGCTGCAGGTATGTTGCTGGGTTGGTATCGCTTCTCGGCCTTTTGGCTAAGATCAAAGTTTAGTTTCTGTTCTTATCGATTTAACCTTCGATAGAGTCTCGAATGAGTCTCGTTAAGGTTATTTGATTTTTGGAACCGGATGAGGTTGCGGGCTTGCTTGCACTTCATCACGGGTCGGCCCAGCGTTGCACTGCTGCAGGGATCGGCCCACACCCCCAAGGGGGTGAACAATATCGTATCGAAGAGGTAGGAGTTGATCTCTACACATTTACTCATATCTTGACAGATATCTAACAAATACTCATGTTCCTCGAGAAAATACTGCTCCCAATTTCGAATTCGCAGTAAAATGATTTTGTGGGAGTTAAAGCGCTATGTCATAGTAGATTCATTTGAAAGAGGCTTACAGCAAAGTAATGTTTTCGTGAATGTTCGTGATATTTAGGACGTCGTCTTTCGTCCCGAGGTAATGAGGATTCATTCACAGCTTTATGGTGTACTAGAGTCACACTTAAAAATTGCCTATTTTCGCTGAGGCGAACCCACAATAGCTCCGAGAAGTCCTGGTTTCATGCAGCCAAGAAATTGGAGGCAAATCCAATAATTAGTATGATCTCCACTTTTCCGTCTGCAATTTTAGGACTGCGCGTGACCATGGACTACCTTCTACAAAAGGGCTTAAAAGCGCAAAGCCTGGTAAAGCTTCCAGATCTGACGGAGAAGGCGGTGTCTCGGCAGGTAAACGACTTCAGGGTATCTGTAATTCTTGAATTTCCCGCCGGACATAAGATATGTCTTGCAATACCTGCTGTCGGAAACTCACCTTGTGGGACTGAGAACTGCCATTTGGGCAGGAAGTTCGGAATAGCGTTTGAACGAAAGCTTGACCAGTCGTCTGGGCCGCAGATATATGACTAACTAGTTGACTTACCCGGCTCCGCCCGGCCCTGTCATTATTATATTCGTAATTAGCATGCCCGATTACCCCCCTGTGCCAACTCCCAGCCCCGTAGCTCAAACTTTGCAAAAAATCGATAAAATCGATATCGATCGATGACGAAAAGTAGCCTATGACACCCGCCCGTTTTCGAAGTGTATGTGTGCCAAGTTTGGTCCGGATCGATTCAGAAATGGAATTTTCTATTCGGAACATACGTACACATAGACAGACATACATACAGACAGACAGACGAACAGATATTCAGCTTTATATATAAGATTTCAGCAGCCTGTCGCCCCTAATAGAGCCGGGTCTTCCTTATCACCCAAACAGGAGGTTGCATCTCCAAAAAGCGAGTTTTATACAGATTCCAAGGAGCTATAAAGCAAAGCTAAGGCTCATGCAGTGGCATGTACATTCCGGAGGCTCACAATGCAAGTCTGCCGTGATACTACATTCAAGAACTAAGACTGCACTTTTTACTCTATTTGACAGTTACCATTTTTGAGCATATGGCCCTAATACATATAAAGCCTAATACGCGGATAGAAAATCAGTTAGGACATTCCATCAAATGACTGGTGACCTCTTTGTCACTCACCCCAACTGAACAATACTGGTCATTAAGGTCGAGGATGTCAAAAAAAATCGAATTGTCCAAAGTCTAAAGGGTTGTGTTAGGTGCTTTGAGAATTTTTGTAGTTGGAAAAGCTTTTTGAGGTCATGGAAAGGAGTTGTCGCATGGTTTAACATCAACATCTTGCTCTTTTTTTCTTGCAAAAGAACAGTCGTGGAGAATAGTGCTAGGATTCCTGAAATTGCTCGGAAGTCTTGAAGAAACGTCAGCTGTTTGGTCTTCGAATAGAAGGTTTCGTTAGATAATTTGAGTCAAATTACTTGCATATTTCAGCTGATAAACATCATTGATGTGTTTCTCTGCGGCTCGGCGGAGACTCTGTCCCCTCGCTACCTGCGGAAGGTACGGCGCGAGGAGAGGTGCGCTGCAGGTGTGTTGCAGGGTTGGTATCGCTTCTCGGCCTTTTGGCTAAGATCAAAGTTTAGTTTCTGTTCTTATCGAATTAACCCTCGATAGAGTCTCGAATGAGTCTCGTTAAGGTTATTTGATTTTTGGAGCCGGATGAGGTTGCGGGCTTGCTAGCACCTCATCACGGGTCGGCCCAGCGTTGCACTGCTGCAGGGAACGGCCCACACCCCCAAGGGGGTGAACATGATCTCGCATCTTGAGAAAAACTAGCAAATATCCATGTTTCTCTAGAAAATAAGCTCCCAATTTCGAATTCGCAGTGAAGTGATTTTGTGGGAGCTGAAGGTCTATGTCATAGTAGATTGATTTCAAAGAAGCTTACAGCACGGGAAAATATCCGGAATTAACCGTGATATTTGCGAAGTTCTTTCACCTTCCAAGGAAACATGAGGGTTCATTTGAGCTTCATGGCATACTCGATATGTGAGTATTGTCAGAATACGGCCTGGTTCCGTTGAAACGAGTTCACCATTAATAGATCTTGAAAAGCCTCGTTATCAGTACCAGAAAACAAGTTGAGACGCTTACTAGTATGATTTTTGCTTTCCCACCAGCAGATCAAAAGTGACCTTAAACGAAAAATCACTTCTACAAAGCTGGCGAAGCAATCAGATTTGGCTTCGGGGCGATGTCTTGACAAATATGCAACTTTGAGGCTTTTGTAATTCTTGAGCCTTCCGGATGTGCTGAGCACAATGTATGCCTTGCAGCCGAAGATGTCAAAAACTCGCTGTGTGGAAGTGAGAACTGCCTTTTGAGCAGGAAGCGGAGGACAGTGTTTGGCCTTTGGCCACCTTAAGGGGTCAGTTTCCCCCTTCCCCCTCCAGCAGTTTTCACATCCAAGCAGCACTTTTTCTTACAAATTCGGAAGGGAGCTGTAACATACAGTACTGGACTCAAGCAATCACTGTGCACTGGCTCAAATAATTCCAGAATTTCAAATTTGCCGAGACACTGCCTTTATGATCTTAGCCTGCACTTTTGTCTGTTTGATTACCTTTTCTAGCATAACGAGCTAATGCTTAGTTTATTGTGCATCAACTAGAACCTTCCTTTGATTGGCTGGTGACCTTTCTGCCAGCTATTCCATCTGAACGCTGCTGGACAACGAGGTCGACGTACTCAAAAGGGTGAATCGTGCAGAACCAAGAGGAACCTGTAGGGTCTTGGAGTCGAAACCTTGAAATTCTAGCTATAATTGGAAAATTCTTAAGAAGCAAAAATGAGTGATTATTTTAAGGTTAGCATCAATCTAGCTTTTTCAAGCAAGATGAACAAGCGTAGCAATAGTGCTAGGATCACAACGACACTTCATTAGCCAACTATGGTCGAGTCATTTGTAACTTGCTTTGTAATATGCTTTTGTAATATGCTCAGTGCACACGATACACGCTAACTGACGAACTGCGAAACTAGAACCTGCTCATTTCCAGTGATTTCTCCTTGTTTCCTTATTATGATTATATGTTAGTCATTAGAACACATTTCTACATTTGTTGGGCTAGAAAATGTTTTACTGGGAAGTTACTAGCATGAGTGCCGTCGCTAATAGGGCTTAGTGTGCAATCTCACATATTAAGTTATAAATGACTTGAGATTAGTTTTCTGCATACGAATTATTGGCGCTATTCCAGTATCCGGGCCCCAAAATTTTTTTGTCGTGGATTTCGCTAAAACTTCGTCTAGGGGGGTTATTTGGTATGCTGAACACAAATGTGATGTTTATTTCATGCGATAGCGCCATCCGGTGGAGTTACGGTAAGATAACGGTAGGGGGTCAAAATCACGAATTTGCCCGAAACTTGGCCCAGAGGGGTTATTCGGCCCGCTGATGCTGAATATCACATTGGTTTTGTACCGTAGCGTCATTTTCTCGGGTTACGGTGGGTAAACGGTAGGGGGTCAAAACCTCAAAATCCGTTGCAGCTTCGCACAGAGGGATCATTCGACATTCTGATCAGAAATGTCATACTTTCTCCGCATAAAAACGTTTCCCTGCATGGTTACGGTAGGTTTACGGTAAGGGTCAGAAACGCAAATCGGCAAATGTTTCTTTCCCCTGCGCTTTGCTTAGGCAAAAGCCGCAGCAGAGAGTGTATCGCGTGGCGGTGGTCGTGTGTGCAAAGCTTCACGATCGTCCGAATCGCCGTACACCCGTTTCAGGCAGAACTATGTTTTACACCCGTTACCATGTAGCTACCGTAACCCGATAAAATGACGCTACGGTTCAAAAGCAATGTGATATTTGACATCAGCGGGCCGAATAACCCCCTAGGCCAAGTTTCAGCGAATTCTGTGATTTAGACCCTTTACCTATACCCACCGTAACCCCAGAAAATGACGCTACCGTACAAAACCAATGTGATATTCGGCATCAGGGGGCCGAATAACCCCCCTGGGCGTTGCAGCTGATAGTATCATTTATTTCCACCTCTGCGGCTAACAGGGGACGGAGTCCCGCTCGGTTACCTGCGGAAGGTACGACGCGAGCGAAGGTGCGCTGCAGGTGTGTTGCTGGTTTGGTATCGCTTCTCGGCCTTTTGGCTAAGATCAAAGTTTAGTTTCTGTTCTTATCGAATTAACCTTCGATAGAGTCTCGAATGAGTCTCGTTAAGGTTATTTGATTTTTGGAACCGGATGAGGTTGCGGTTTCTCGAACCTCATCACGGGTCGGCCCTGCGTTGAACTGTCGCAGGGATCGGCCCACACCCCCAAGGGGGTGAACAAGTTCGAGATATGGGAAATTTGTATGGTTCAGAATTTGCGCATTCTACCATGAAAACTCAGGGAGACGGTCAAGAGGCGCGATCTCTCCAGTGATCAACAATTTAACAGTCCAAATTAGCGCTAAGAGACTCAAGAATACCAGACAAAGTGTCCTAGTTTACTGACAAGGGAAGCATGTTCAAAAGTGGTCTTTTTAGATAAGATGTATACCATATTGGAGGACATAAAATGCTGATTATAAATCTGCTTTCCTTATCTGCAGAACGTTTATGGGCGGGGAGTTATGAGCGCTTATTGGAGCAAAGAATTGAATGTGCAAGTAGGACAAAAATAGCAGTTATACGTTTTCTAGCTCTTCAGTGGAGCAGTGATAATCATCATAGCACTTTATTCAAAAGAGTACCTTAAAATAAAAAATATGTCACACTTCGTGCAATATTTGAGGGCTAGTAGGTTTTTAGCAAATCATTTTATTCAAAAGGCATATTCAATTTTTCGCTCCAAAAACGCATACTCCTCTCCATAAACATTCTGCAGATAAGGAAGGCAGGTTTGAAATTAGCATCTTATACCTTTCAAGGTGATATACATCCCAATGGAAAAAGCCACTTCGACTAAACAAGCTTCCTTTATAAGTATCTGAAGCTACCAGTTGCTCAGTTGACGGCGATCGGTGAAAAGCAGGAGTTCCCAAAACCCAGCCGCCAACACAGCAAGTAGCAAATCAACCAATGCTGGAATAGCTGCACATAGAGTTCACGCATCTGAAATGCTCTAGCTAGTGGAAATGCTTCACATATACTGGCTGTGGGAAAACGGCTGAAAACCCCACACTGATCTGTAAATTTGTTCAACCTTACAACTAGTTCTAAACCCAGAGATGGCTATGCATCACACATTTTTTAGCCTTTTCGCTCCATAGCGGTTTCTTACGCGCAAATGTTCTCGAAACCACAGTAGCATAAGTAACCGTCAAAAACCAGCAGACTGCGTGCTTTGACTGATCTCGGCTTAGTTAAGGTCATTGCTGTATCCAAAATTTGTAAAACCACCCTGAGCCTTTTTCTAATTCCTGTTGAGGTTACAGTCTTCAGACGAGAGATCTTGGATAAACAATGCAACAGCAGATACTGAAAGTCTAAAAGGAGCATAATCTGGTTACGATGTTGTTCAACCTCCATATCCCATCGCTGGATTGCATTGATGTCTATTCTCATTGAGAAGAGGTCATTTTATGATGAGATGGCTTCCTCTGCGAATTTAATCGTGAATTGGATTCAGATGGGTTCCACCTCACCTGCACATTAGCAGTTGCCATCAGCGCTGTTTAGATGCCCAAATCATGCAACATTGACAATCGAAAATTGACAAGAATTGCTAAAAAAAATACTGCTCCTTTTGGCGATCCACACTTATTTGGCTGGTAGCTCGCCAACGGAAATGAAACCTTTCGCTCTTCATAATGACAATGACAATGCGTTGCCTTTCAGGCCCCGGGCATAAAGGCTACGGGATCACAAAGGCGCCGAAGCAGTATTAGTTGAGCGGGCGCGAACGCTACAGGCGCTATCTTCACCGTTGTAATTGATCCTGCGCCTCACGCGCTCTGCGGCTAATAGAGCCTCGTTCATGCCCGAAGATATTACTTTTTCGTCATACAGCAGCCTATACTTCATGCGCTTTCAGTCGCCACTCAATCTGGCAATCCGCCAAACGTCTTGCAAACCACAAAAACAAAGCGTACATATTTACGTATGACAAAATGCTCTGTCTTCCATACAAGCATGCGTTTACGGCCAAGAGGTTGGCGAACTTGAAGAAAATCGAAACTCTCACCAAAATTCGAATTCCTTTTGAGAACTGCAAAGCTTACCTTAAATAACTCGCTACGGCTACATCTGTACAAAACAAAAACCCCGTCGTCTAAGGGCCATGGAAGCAAAGCGAACGGATTGTCCTGCTCTACCCCAAATATGACACGTGAAGGAGGGGTCGCATGAAAAGACTCAATGAAACTAAGGCCTCCCTCATACCCGAGACATGCCTTATGCATAAGTTCAGCGGTAAACATCTACAGCCTGAGAAAATTACCCAATAATTTATCAGTACTCATAACAAAACGCAGAAACATAAATGAACACGTAAGTTGAAACCGAATATTGTGACACAGAAGGGTATAAATCGTCTCTAGCAAGTCCTAATCTTATCCTCCGAGCTGTTTGTAGAGTGTTGGTACGTAATCATCCCACTCAGCCTGCAAACAAAGTTATTTTTTACAGATCCTGGAAATGAGTCGTTTTACCTGGAAGAAGTTGCCCGCAATAGGGTTACCGAGCTTGTGCTTCTCAACAAACTTGGATGTCTTGAATCCACCTCTTCCATCACCGGAGCGATTTGTCAGATGTCCATGTTCCGAGTCAGTAATTTTACCGGGTTGCTTATACACCAAAAAGATGTAGCGGTGAAGACCTTCAAGAGTGCTGCTATAGTTCTTTACAACGAATAATGCTGCTATACCTACCAGTTCCCTTTGGAGGTCCAGCACCGATGTATTCAGCAAGGACATCGCCTTTGTCAATATCATTTCCAGGAACATTGATGATCAGCCAGTGGTGCCACTCACGATAAGTGGCCTCTTTTCGAGAAGGCGCATCAGGATCTACAAAGAAATGTCTAATTTGAAGGGTTACGGAAAGGAGATATTTGCGGTGATATCTGCATCTCATAATTAAAAACCCAAGAATGATGGAATCATAAGTCGAACCTGTGAGGATAACAGTATATAGCGCTCCTGGTTCCGTGTCCCATGTAAGTTTTGGAGGACTCTTCACTTGAGTTGGTGTCAGCACATTTCCTAACGAAGCCTCAAAACAACTGTGTTCAAACAGTAAACCTCCGACTATAGTTGAATTTTAAAGGGCCTCAAACTTCAGGAAACGCAATCCACGTGAAAGTTTCCAGCCTAAACCATACCTCAACACCACCTTCATAAACAGCTTTCGCAGTTTTCGACGGGGCAGTCTTCAGAACGTCCGGTATTACTTCGTGTTTCTTGAAAGCTTCTGCAGGCATCGATGCGAGTGACCTGTAAATGTTCTTGTATTTTTTTTTCGTAGGATCGCCACATGCAAAAGTACTTCCAAATACTGAGAAATTCAAAGAAAATGAGCCCCACGGAAACTCATGTGATAAAATGAGAAAAGCAGCAGTGGATTTTGGAAACGAATAGCGCCAAACGACACATATCAGAGAATGGAATAGTTTGGTATGCGAATGGCCCGAGTTAGTCACCAACGAAGAGCAGTTGATTCACTGACATAGAAAGTCGACAAAATCACAACTACGACAGAAACTCAAAGGATTTGCTCCCCGAACTTTTTTTTCTTTAATCAAAAAGGTTATGCTGAAACAGGGAAGGCACACGTGCCACTGCCGCTATCTACAGCATACAGCAACTAAAGAGCAGCAGCACGCGCTTGAGGACCTTCTTCAGCAGTAAACAAACTCTTTCACGTTTACACTCTCAACTAGTCAATTTGTTCATATCGTGATAAGATACCCAGTAACCAATTTCAGCAGCCTAAGACAACGATCACGGACTTAAATGATCGATTATTGATGAATCCGCGATCCTTAGGCACCCGCCATACTTAATCCACTTGGTCCGCTTAATCCGTTTCATCCCTTTCGCTACACAAATCAGTAAACTGACCGATAGCGAAGTCGATGAAGCGGATCAACTGGAACAAGTGGACATCCGCTTTTGTCAGCTCACTGATTTGATCTTCAGCGAAGTGGATGAAGTGGATCAAGCGAATTAAGTGGACCAGGTATGGCGCTTGCCTTACGAAAGGCAAGATGCGCTAATAGGTATCTATGCTCTGTTCAACTGGGTGACGAGTAGAGGGCTGAGCTCCGATTGCTAATTAGGCCTGAGAAGTAACTAGCACTTTCGCGAGAAAGAGAGGAGCCCAGAGTCCCGCCCACCACCCGCCACTCTCTATGATACAGAATGTATAGGCTGCTGCATGACGGAGGCGCAATATTTTTGGTAGGTGCCAGAGTAAGCGAATATTTTGTTCAGGTTGGGGTCACGCGCAGAATTGACGTCACTTGGATTGACGCCAGCATGGTGAGAGGCGTCAATTCTGCGCGGGACCCCAACCTGAACAAAATATTCGCTTACTGTGGCACCTACCTTTGAGCGCGAACACGGTTTCATTAGCCGCAGAGCGCATGAGGCGCAGGGTTTACAACGGTGACGATAGGCGCGCGGAGAGTTTGCTCCCCCTCAACTAATACTGCTTCTGCGCCTTTGTCATGCAGCAACATTCTAAGACAGATATGTTGGAAAGGAGAAACAAGGACCAGCCCATAAAAGACAAGCTTCAAAGCGATCAGCAGTGGCGTCTCAGAAGCATGTTCACCGGAAAGAGTTCCAGCTGTTCATTAAGAATACGACTATGACGAATGATATACCCATCAGCGTCACCAGCTCCACCGCCACGACCATCTGCGCTCGGGTCATCAGACACTTCTTCTTTTGTTTCGGGTTTTTTTCCAAAGCACATGCTCTAAATTTCCTATTCTTACAAGTTGGTCACCTTTCAATTCGAGCTAGGGTCGTAGAACTTCTCAATTAGATCATGATATCGTGTTGGGAATTTCGGCAGATTTTGAAGAGAAAGCCTTGCGCTATGTTGAGTTCACATGGTCCCTCTAAAAATTCCGCGAAATAAAAGACCGTGCACCGTTGATTTCTATTTTGCATCTGCACCATAAATTTGACGATCTATAGTCGGGTTTTTTTCCGCCTAACAAAATGCGCTTGCGGTACCGAAAATCTGCGGTAAGATTTTGCGTAAATATAGCTAGGCTTGTGGCGCCGGCCACTTGCGCGCGCAAAAAACCGGCATTATTGGCGTGGCTATTTGTTCACAGCAGATTTTTTCGCATTTTCTCGGCACCGAAAGCGCACTGTATGAGAAAATCTACTCAAAACTGCATTTCGACTGTGCGTCATGGGACCGTTTGCCTGTCAATCCTTTTAGCCGTAAGTAGGCTTGGAAAGGGGGAGGATGGTCTAGTCAAAATTTGGCACTCACCTGTTCGTAATCAGTTGCCATCAAGAATGACCAACTAAGCTCAGGAAGCTGTACTGACCGATCGGCTGTACAGACTTGTACGAAATGACCAAATGTTGGTACATCTCGTACAGGTTCCCACTTGTATAATATGAGTCAAACCTGTCCTCACAAAGTTACTCTGTCCAAACATGTTGCTGCACCTTTGACAAGTCCTCACTTTAGCCAAGGGTAGTCGTGTTCAGCAGCGTGCAAGCTGGGTATCGTGTCATCGTTTCAGCGAAGTACGGGGCCTGAAGGCACCATCCACCCAGATTCTCTATTTCCATCTTTTGTTCGTTCCAGGGCTGTCTCATGCCTCTGATTCCGAATATGAGTCGAGAATCTTCGAAATCCCCGGCAGTCCCCTTTCAACCCGGCCGCTTCTCCGGAGCGGTGATTGGATGGGCGCGCAAGATGGGCGAGCATTACTGAAGAGGCCGCTCCGACTCCTCATGCCTCTTCACTATTCCAAAGCGATTTTCTCGCTTCCGAAGAGACATTTTGCGCCGCAATAGGTATTGGCTTGATGGGGGGTCCTACTATCGTAGACTGCCAAAATCTCAGGATCCCTAACTTGGGGTGGACGGTGCACTTAAAGGCAGCGGCTCGGCAGATTGTACCTCAGATTTTGACATAGATGGATAGGAGGCCCTCCAAGTGAACCAAAACAGCAACTCCGCGCCGAAATTGTGAACTCTGCAAGCCAGGGAGCGGCCCAAGCGCGTCCCCTTCCTCCTTTCGCTCCCCTAACACCTTGTTCGGACGAGTGCTCTCCGCTAGACGGCGCGGGACCCCCCAGCAGCAGGGTCTTCGTGCCAGGGCCTCCCGACTTTCCTTAGAAAATTCTCGTCCGAGCTTTTGGAAATCGAAAAATCTCCCCGAAGAAGGCCTTTTCACCCCTTTTAAAGCTAAGATTCGGGATCTAAGGGTCGAGAAGGCCCAAAACATGCAAAAAGATGGAAAAGCAAAATCTGCCGGGACGCTGCCTCTAAATTGCAGCATGTGCATAACCATCAAATTTTTTGTTGCCGATTCGCGAATATTAAGACAGGATCACCTATTTCACCTCACACGGTCTCGATCAAAACGAGAATATTCGATAGGCGTACGCGCATAAGCGACGTCGAACTATGTTTGGAAATTTTTCGAAGATTCTCTATAATAAAGCACTTCTCTCATTCTGGCAGAGGACAGCTACGTGCAGCTGCGTGTCGGCTGGCACCAAAACTTCCTCAAATAATTTTGTATTCATAAGTTTCGGCACAATGGAAGCCAGATACAAAAGCTGTGAAATAACAGAATCAGAAATTGGGTATCAAATAGAGGGACGAAGCTGCTTTGACGCTTTCTAAATGGCAAATACGCTACAAAATTGGATAAACCAGTAAAGATGAAGCAGATATGTGGTGGGAATACAACAGAAGGAAATCAGGATACGCGATCCTGGAATTATATCTCTAGATGCGAAAAAAGACTTATACCGATAAACATGCTATGAGACCATGTATTAGATCCTCAGTTCGCTAGCATCATTTTCAACATTTATAATTTCTGATTTTTACAAACAATTTGATTGCTTTCAATTTTGTTCAAAGGAGTAAATGATGCTCTTCCTGGAGATTTCTTAGCTGCTCACTAATGACCATACATTGCATAGATAAGAACGATAGAAAAAAATTACTCAAATTTTGGATTTCCTGTGTAGAGTCATGAACAAATCTCCAGCAATAAAAATCGGAGCAGCCGGTTTTATAAGTGATTGGAAAAAAGCCAGAAAATTAAATTTAATAAATAAAATAAAATAAAGTAAAATAAAATGATATCCGTTGTTTTGAATGCTAGCTCAAAGATCAACTGATACCATCAAACAGCACAAACTTTGCTCATTTAGAAAGAGCAGTTAACAAAACCTATAACTCCGAATGCTCCGCTTTTTATTGCAATTTTCAGATCATTATAGGAACCAACAAAAAAAAATTCAAAATTTGACCGCCCCTAGCGATGCAATGTACGATCATTAATAAGCCTCTAAGGTATCATTACAAAGGGCATGCTTTTGCTCTTCCAAACAAAAATGAAAGCAATCAAATCGATTCAAAAAATCAAAAATTACGAGTTTTTGATAATGGTGCAAACGAACTTTCGGGAGGCCCTAATACTTGAAATGATGTGGATACGTCCACTACACCAGCATTTTTTTAAGGTTAAAAACAAGAGAGCGACCCCTTTTTTCGAGTGATGTAATGGTTTGCACTTTGGAAAAAGCTTGTTTAGCGCAGTACGGTGATGGATTTTTAGATTCATCATCAAAAGATAATTAACAGAAAGGGAATTCAAAAATCTATAATCCTTTGAAGCATTGGAGATAGGTATTGTTAGAGATGAAACAATAAAAATGGGTTGGATAAACCGTACAAGAGAGGTCTACCATAGAGAGTAATCTCAAAAAGCAAGAATTTCCTTTTTTCAGCCTCCTATCGCACTTCATCCGAAGTATGCATGAGAATCTGGGAAGAAAAGCGCTACTAACTTTTAAGGCGAAATCTGACATGACGGACAATAGATAACACTGCAAAACGGTCTCTAACAAAACAAGCCGTGCATTGGGCGTTCGCGAATTTTCCACGGCAGCACGTTGGGGCAGAAATCGATCCGAGCGCGTAAATAGTTTGCAAAGACGTACTTTGGCTGATATAAAAACATGGAGTATGAAACAGTGGCTCTAGGCTTTATAGTAGCCTAAGGCGAATAGCGCCTTTTGTGTGTTATACAGAACACATTAGCTGTTGAAGCTTTATGAACAGTCGACTAGCACACGTGGGTGCAATGGTAGAATGCTGTTGATAATAGGCGTGGTATAATAACATAACAGTATCACAGCCGGTCATGCTTATGGCATGACCCGTACGGTACTTCGGTGAGGATAAAGATACGGTTATTAAGAAGGTGCCGACAATGGCGGCACAGAGTACGAAAAAGCGGAAGAATGATGGACACAAATAGCATTTTCAGCTCAAAACATCCTACAACGTAATCAGTAGTACGTCTGAATAGGAGAAAGAGATAGGAGAAAAAGAAGCACAATCAGTCAGAAAGTCGGAAAGAATTTGAATTTGTCATTTTACTCTGTCTTTTCCGAAAATCGCAAAAGAGTATCTCTGACCCTCTTATAGTGCTGTGAAATAAAAGTGGAGCTGGCATTAATTGGCTAGTTATCCATGATTAATGCCACACATTGCCAAAGACAGCTAGAAAGAATTTATGTACACACGCAAGGCCCTCGCGCTGCGGTACGCACTTGCTACCTACCCAGCTGACACAGATTGACTAATGGTAAAGGTTGTCTTTCGCGGTCTCAGTTCCCTTTCGAATTTTCGAATTTTACTGTAGGAAATTATGCCGAATTCTTGTAAATGTAGGACGGGATGTAGATCGCGTTGGTAACCAGAAAACGATTACAGCTTGCCATACACTGCAAGATATGCGTAAAAATACTTTGTCAACACATTTTGCAGAACGTACACAGGAGGAACATCAAATCATGATTTCAAACACATTTCCTGGGAACAGGATTGGAGCCATTGTAAGTAGTTATATAATATGTCCTAGATGATCATCAAGGCTATCTTCTATTGTGTAACAGCCAATTGACTGAGGTCAAAAAATACTTTCAATCAGACTATTAAGAATTACGATGTCTATAGAACAAGCACCGATAATAGCTACTAAATGCATTCAGTTCGAAAGCAAAAAAGGCAGTTTTCACCTTTAGAAACTGATGGTCCTTTAGACAATCAAAATGGACCAACTATTCCGCCCGCATATTTTGAGAACGTTCCTCAAGAAGGGAGATTTCATACAACAAGAAACTCGGAATTTCCTTCACCAACCTAATAATTTTCTACCCTTGCTTTTTTTTCGTTCTCCGAGCTTTTTTTTTCGTTCTCCGATTTTTAAGGTCAGAGCCATCGTCTTTTATAAATCGCACATTGAAGGAGCAGGGAAGTAACCTAACGCATCGAGAAGAAAGAAAACTGTTTTTCACGATAATTTGAAATTTGGCGATGAGCCTGTAACAGTGTACAAGATAAAATGAACTAATGAAAAATTGCTTTTGTAAGCCTTAATTTTGCAGCCATTTATGATCGGCTTCTACACGGCACATGCAAAAAAACAGCAGTAGATATTAGGTTGTTGCAAAGTAATATCCGTTTTGCAAAGTTTTACTTTGAAGGGCTATAGCTTTGTCCAGTCTCAATATTTTTGAATGCAATTAAAACCATCAGAAGCAAAAAACCTCTCGAAACCTAACGCACCGCACCTGCACCTGCATATATTGATATCGAGAATGGGAAGAAAATCATGCGTTAAAAAAACGGAGTTTTTCATTAAAAACCTTGTGAGATTACAATTCTCTTCAAGTTTCTTTCATATGACTGCCTCAGCTTGTCTTATAGACACAAGCCAGTAGTCACGTTTATATAGAAAAAACTTCAACGAAGTGGACCTTCGAAAAGAAAAGATAGAAATCCAAAATTGTCCATTTTTTGGAGCCTATTTGTGGTAGGCCAGAAGGCCCCAGACTATGAAAATTTTGTTCTTCATGCACTGAATGAGTTTTTCTGCAAAAATTTTAGGCAAGATGTCCTGACATCAAGCATACACAAATGAGCGAAGCTTCGGCTATTGCCTTGATCGGGAAAAATTTCAATCCATACAGTGCCATGCAGCGAGTATCTATTTTGAGGCGTCGATTCAGTCCAAATATATTCGAAGAATTCTGATTTGTGGAAGCCTCGAACAGTCGGATTTTCCTTTCGAATATGAGTCGTAACGATCCAGGTCTCGAAGTTTTGCAATGAAAGTCCTAAGTAATTGGAGCAAAGTAAATTACAACCAGTACAAGCTCGTTGCTCATACTCCCACACCTTCACATACGCTTCCTCAAGCACCAACGATTTTCTTCTCCATCGCAAAGATACTACTCCCGAGTAATCAAGCAAAACGCATGATTACTCTCAATTTAAGCAGGAGTGAGAACAAGATAACATATGTTTCATTATCATTTCATGCCGAAATATAACCTCTCATAGCACATATGGTTGATTTGTGTGATTTATATGGTTTATAGCATTCAAAAATACGTATCTGATGCAAAGGTGATAAATGGTAATAGTTGCAGATTGTTTTTTGACACAGTAGATAGATATATCGGAAGATAATGTGAATGATACTGACTTTTAGCCTGATCCATGCTAAGTGATTGTCAAGAGGCGCGATTTTTATTGCCAGATGGAAACCAATGCGAATTTTTATGTTTAGTAACGTTCTAGAAGCCTCTCAAATTTTTGAGGAAACAATAGGAGATCGTTGCACGGGCTGCTCAACCTTGATATTTTGAAAAAGTTTCAAAACATAAATTTTGGAGTTCAAAAACCCTTGAAAATGTGATTACAGGCAATTTTTCGGATATCTCGGCCAATGCAGAAAACTGTCAGTCGAACTACAAGTGGTGAGTTCAGACAGCGAGGAAGTTCAAAAACCTCTAATATTCTTGAAAGATTTGCATAGTCCCACATTAGGTTATTGAATTGGCCTTTGGAGAAAGAGCGCCTCTTGGCCGTCTCCCGACCTATGCAAACTTTCGTTTAGGGTCTTTTTTTGTTGAAGGTAAAGCGTGCACTTACCTTGTTACCACGGCAGGTGCAGCGGCAAGTGGACGAACAAGCATCCGAGTAGCTCCTTGGGCGACGCGCATTAATGCCGCCATCAGAAAAACAGAAACAATTAGCATGATTATACCACCACTCACAGTAAGTGATCAGCAGAATGATTCAGAACTCTTTACTACGAGCTAAGCCGAGATAAACGCGGTCAAGACAGATAACGACATCTTTTGTTGTTTTTATGTCGCGTCCGATAGTAGAGGTCAGCGTCGAATGGGGTCAAAACGACAGTTAACAGTAGGATTGAAAGAATAAAGGCCTTTTTTCCAACTACTTCAACAATCCAAAGAAATACTATAGCAACAGAAGACAGTAGAAACCCATTTTCCTAGCTTTTCTACATTCGCGCGTCCGTTAAGTGCAGCAGGGGGATGCCCCATATCGACAAATTTGCAAATCGCTACGGGTTACTGTGTTAGTAAAGCAGCTGGTTAGCTAACATTGCCCATATAATGTAGTTTTGGACTTTTACCTCAGGCAAATTCTTCTGTGTAACACAGAATTTTGACGATATTTATTGCTTATATACATAATAAACTGAAGCAAATGCATTTTCCAATCAAATAATTATTGTTAGCAATGAGGTAGACAATGAAGTAAGAAAAGAAAAGAATTATGCGTAGCACCAAGGCACGCGCGGAGAAAACGATACACGTGTGGGACAGCGGAATATGCATAAAAAGGGTGATGCAGTAGCGTGCATATGATACAATCATGCATTAGTAGATAAATTATGTATCAAACTCATAAAGCCTTGCGGGAGGCGACATTTTCGTACTTGAAATTATAACAGCGTTCCAAACATAAAGCTTTACCATTACTACCACTGTTATACACAAAATTAAACAAATAACCGCACTGGGCTACAAGAACATAATGTACCATATAATCGAAAAGTACGTTATAAAGACTAGATAATTCAAAAAAAATGTTCGATGAATGCTACAGAAAGATCTCACAAGTGATAGCAATCAACGAACATTCTTTCCACCAAGTATGCCGACCATGATCACTGCTAGCCGCGTTCTTCTCAGCTCCCTATATGGTATTCACTTCCAAGACCTGATCGTACATCGGGAATGCATGCTAAATCTCTCAGTTCACAAAAACGGTCCTTGTGGTCTGTCCAATATCAGAACGACGATTTCTATGGTTCCGCGCTATCTCAGGAACTGCAAGAAGCAACAACAATAATAAGTTTACGCGCATAAGGCGGGTGTTACAAAAGTTTGAAACCGTACTAAAAAAGTTGGAAGATGTTAGAAAAGCATTCCTGGATGAGAAACAATTGAATTTTGGTATTACTGAACCGTTGTTTATTATCATAAGATTCGCTCACTGAAATTGACTGGCATAACATGCGTTTCCAACATGTCTAAATTTGAAAGAAAAATCTTTTCAAGGAGGGGGACCATGAAAGCGAGAAAAACTGAACCTCATACTACATTTCTTTACTTCGTAATCAAAGAACCATGGTACTTAACTAACATACCGCTCTTCGAAAGAGACAGAGGTTTCTTCTCCGGACTTCTTGATGGCTGAAACATAGGAGGAAGGCTAGAACGAGATCTCAGCAAACGGGGCTTGTCCAATTCATCTCCGTCCCTGTTCATGTCCCGTCTGCAAGAAACATTCATGAACGATGCAAAATACAAATTACTCATACATACTATTCTGCACATAAAGCAAATAGCTAAGAAATACAGCACCCATTTGTGAAACTCCTGCCGGTGTTTTTGAAATCCTTGAGCAGCTTCTCGGCAATACTTGTGCTGGTAGTGCTGGTAGCTTCCGAACTTCTCAGTCTTCTACGTATGTCCAAATTATCATCATTCCTCTCCGGCGTCGCTTCCTTGACGTCGTCAGGAGGTACGTAATCGGCATCCTTCTCGCTGAAGCGTCGGTGATGTTTGCGAACGTTTTGCTTGCTCTCTTCTTTGACAGGTTCAGTTTTGGGCACGATGTTATTTTTCAACTGAACTGCGCGGAACAGCGGGCTCGCAGAACGCAAGCGGCTCGATATTAGTTCAGGAATCTCACTAATGTGAGTGTCAGGTTTTCTCTCTGCTCCGTGTGAATTATTTTTCGTTTCTTGATCTTCTTTCTTGACTGTAGCCGCAGATGAGTTTTTTCGCTTCGGCTCCGAACTTTTGGCAGGTGGATTTGGTACAGATGTAGCAGCACTGAAGGACATTAATTAAGTTTAGAGGCGTTGTAAGTGGAGCAAAATAAAGCAAAAACAATAGACAACGAAATGCCAGAACATACCCATCACGACTTCTTGTGATTCTTCCAGGAACCTTAGGTATTGTTTCGTGGGATGGATGGTACGACGCCGACGAGGAAGACGTTGAAGCAGTGGAATCGAGTGACGATTGATGACTGCTTAGTCTCGACGCAGGCGGCGTTCTTGCCGGGGAGTCCGAGAAAAAGCCAGGTTCCTCAGCTTTAGCTTCACCTTCTTCCAGCACTTCCTTCGAGTACAGACGCTAGAAATAACACTCATCAATTAGAGGTTTTTCAGCTCCATTGGGATATTTGAAAAAAAGATGGATAAAGTTAAAAATGCTACCAAGCTGAAGAGTAAAAATGGATAATTGACTTGTCCGTGCAAAAACCAATATCAACATACATGAACTGACAAACAAAGAAACTACAAACCAAACACCAACCTCCACGCTGTCGTTCAGATAAGCAAATGTTCGTTGACTAATGGGCACCGGACGCGAAATATGCTCAGCAATCAACATAGCCGCATCTCCACAAGCGTGGACCATATTTCGCTGCTCTTTAGCTTTACGCAATACCAGACCAAGCAACCCATGTCCCTAAAACTGTCACTGTTTATATTTGTAGAGACAAAGGATTCAAAGTCACCTTGTGAAGGGAATTGCACAGTCTGACCCATGATCGTACAGTTCTAGTCATTTTCTTGGCGCCATATGCACTAGAAGACGGTGTTGCAACAGCATCGCCCTCATCTCTCTTTGGACGACCACGCCTTTTCTTCGCCGTCCCTTGCGTATCATTACCAGTAATCTCAAGATAATCCGGTAGTTCAAGTTGTATCGGCTCCGGCTCATCTATCTGTAAATTAAATATCCTAGTCATTTCCTTAGGGTATAAGATATACGGGATTCACTGGCAAAAAAACGATTACCGTTATCTCATCTTGTAAGTTATCGATGAGCGGCCTGCCGTTATTGCGCAGTCTTCTCCATTTCCAGTACTCAAAAACATCAGATACACATAGAAGATCGAGTGAGAGCCTGTAAAAAAGTCTTTGAAGAACACTAATCGTCGATTGAACAGAACTCACCTCTTCGCAACGTCCTTATAATCAACAAAAACGTAGCAAGTCTGCTCTAGACTTGCCAATGGACCAGAGCTAGGCTGTACTGCCGTCTCTTCATCTGACCCGGTCACCTTCAATACTAACATTGAACAGTTCTTTCAAAACACGTACGGCAGCTACCTGGCTGAGGTCACGGATAGCCTCATCCGGTTCAAAATCTTTAGCAGATCGATGTTTGGAGCAGAGCGAGATCATGTGCACCTTGTCATCGTCGGTGTCCTCAAAAAAAATAACACTGCATAACAATTACTAGGAAAATAAATGTACACACCTGTTCAATGCGCATCTCTAATCCACTTCGCAAGGCACAAGTGACGTGAAAGAAGGTCTTGCAGGTGCTTACGGAACATTTGATGCATGCTCCTTGCCGAGTGTCACAAATGCAACACCTGAAACCATAACATAATGCAGAAGCTATCGTGAACAAAATGAATACGTCAAGAACAAGTTCGAGATTATGATCGCAAACTAAGCAAAAACTCACTTCGCCGTCCATCTTTCTTCTTGTATCTCATCAATGCACATTATTGGCTCTCGTTTTTCAATATCTCCGAACCTGATACAAAGGAAAATACTTCTGCACGTTTCAAGCATTATCCTACTAAGACTGTTAGCGATTCAGATCGGGATAAAAAATTAGTAGTAAACGGAAACTCAATTTAGAGTCATTCACTGTGTAAAAAAGATTTATGTAGTATACCATCAGCACTTACCGGCATTCGTGTATCCACAGCGCACAAACCACGTGCGCCCACTGATTTTTCGTATCGGTACATTTTAGTGCACCTCCTATGGTAGGACAAAGCACGCATGGAGGATTCCGACCTGGAAATAAGATACTCCGTACATGTAAAGACCCCTTTATAAATAGACAATCTGTGGGCGGAACAAGATGTGCATTTAGAGAGATTTACAAAAATAAATCAATCTTAAATGCTGTGACATATAACGATGAGTGATGTGCTATCATTGTTCTCCTCGTCCGATAGTCTACAAAGCTGTGCTCCAATGCAAATTTTGCGCGCCATTTCAAATATACGCTGCACGTGAACGACATCTGCCGATCACGTGAAGCGAAGACGAACAATCAATTCGTGTTGGTGTACAAAAAAGAGCAATGAATGGAGTGCAAGTAAATTACACTAATGAAAGAACACAGATAATATTCGGGATGCTTGTAAAAGTCAAGAAGCGATGGAAAGACTGATGAAAAACGAGAGACTAACCAAAACAATAGCAGCACTTCATGCACAGCCATTCACCAGCTGGTAGTTCCTGCAAACCATAACACGACATGTGAACACAAAGATTGCAGCCATCACAAAAGACCATTTCATCGTCTGGTTCAGATTCGCGCTAAATGCCGGTAGATGAGAATATGGACAGTACTTGCTAAAATTTCATCTCACCGCACGACAAACATCGCAAGCTGCTTCCTCATCATATTCATCCACCCGCGAGCACGGAGAGTGGAGAGGTTCCAGCAGCTTTTTGTGGATGTTCTATAAATAAACAGTAGTTTCCCCAGATTTCTTCTGTAGATGAAAGACAGCAACGATACCTTGTAGCAATCAATTTCAAAGGCATTCATGATTTTAAGAAAAACTTCCATCGTCAAAGGTTTATCTCTCTGCTGAAATAAAGATAATAAGGAAGGCAACATTAAAATTTATCAATTACCTCATTTATAAGCTTCAAATACCGTTCGTCCAATCTCGTGCTTTCATAAAGACGCAAAGGTTCCCTCGGAAACTCTTTATAGGGAATGGCGAGAAACTTTTTCATTAGAACACGGCGTTGTTGTCGCATACTGCAAAGATAACAAAATTTTAGGCAGGGAAAACAGTTGTATTCTCTACGAAAAAATACTCACCAAGAAGGTGATGGATCTTGAAACTTGACGGTAGACTTGCGAACCTCATTGGTGTACGTGGCATCTGAATGAAGTGGTACTTGGGTACCATAACTCCACTCCGTGCGCCATCTGAAATTTAATTCAATGAAATCTTTCCTTCAATCATCATGTACTGTACCTATCCAGCATGCGCGTCAAACCACTTCCAGGTACATCCTCGTCATCGCTGTCCGCATTGAAATCTATACCTCTACGCAGCCTATCAAGTAGGTCTGTACGAAACATCTCAGCTGGGCGACCGTCTGCAAAGGAACCAGTTTTGCAAGCACAGTCGCACGCTCAAAAAAGCGGCCAGTATTCGGGGTGTCTATACTCACCATTTTGAACGATATAATAGCTGCGTTTCGTTGAATTTTGCAGATCAGTATTGCTGCTTGATCTACAATATAAATTCAATAATACAGGATTAAGCGATGCGCGAAGTAGAAGGTGTAATGTACTTACTGTTCATCTGTAAAGGAAAATTCCGTTTTGCTGCTTTTACCGCCTTTGTGGCATTTGCCGCCCTTGCTGCGTGGTCCTTTGTTCAGTTTCCTGCCTTGTTTAGAATGCAGCTGTTCATCAGCGTCTTCATCACTGAACTCCACGTGGCTGTCACAATGCAACTTATTGGAAGTGCTTGGTCCAGACGCTGCAAAAAACCAAGTGAATAGAAAAAAAAATTATAGTGCACTTTCAAAAGGCATCTGATAAGGTTTCTTGAAAATTTAACCTTAAGTTCATATTGCGAATAGAGGGGTAAAGTATGAAAAAAGTATGGATAACGCTTTAAAGACATAAACATTGCTAACAATGCTGCATATACTACATGCAAAAAAGACCGCAAAGCACGCAAACGATTTGCAATGAGACACACCATCACAAAAACTTATTGATCCAATCGAATATTGCAGCACCGTGATAAAGCAGTATAGAATACTAGCTGGTAGCCCCGGTCTCACCCGAGACTTCAAGTTAGTTAAGCCAACAGAACTTGTAAACTTACCCCTTTAGATTTCTTCTAACATGCGCATAAAGCGCTTTCAGACTAATTGCCGCACCCTACTGACTTTAAGACTGGAATGGACTTTACCGCCCCTGCTTACATGCTTATATGTAAAAATGATCGGTTGCCATGATGGCCCTTCATTTTCTTAGGTTTGCGTAAACAAATCAATAAATCGATAGAATGGCCCGGCGAATCGCCGCGGAAAGTAGCTCTAAACCACCGCCGGGGTCGAAAATATACGTGTGCGAAGTTTCAGCCGGATCGGTTCAGTGGCGCGCGTTTCTATAACGAACGAACAACTAAACGAACATCCTCACAGACATTGAGTTTTATATATATATAGATGCGGAACTCTATGCTCATACTGCAAAAAAATCACCAATCACCGCATTGAAATCCCAATAAACTACCAACAATAGGTTCAACAGATGATTCTTGAATCAACGCCGCAAAAAAAAATAAATCCAAAATATACGGTACTGAATATATCTGGCCTTTTGATTAGTGCAACGCCTGCTCTGCGTCTCTAACCTGCGGCACGCAAGACGTAACATGTTGGGAACATGCAAGAACATGCTGAATATTAGCCCTAAGGCCAACACTTCGTTGCATGTTGCTAACATGTCAGCCCATGCTGTTGCATGCTACAACATGCCAGCAGATCACCGCCTGCCAACATGTTGGCCATGCGTCGCAGGTCAGAGACGCAGAGCAGGAATAGCACTAATCAAGGAGCGGACCATAACGAGCCAGGACGGCCAAGAAATTATAAGGAGCTTGATGGCCCATACTTGAATTTTATGATAACAGCACAAGATGGTAAATACTCACCAAAGCGATGCGATAGTGGAGAGAAACGCCTGCGTTTAGGTGAGTTATCCTCTTCGTCACAGCTTTCGGCATTGGAAAGTGATGAATTTAGCAATCCTGCAAGGAAAAAAAGTAGATAAAATATTGTCTCTTACCATAAAACATGACGGTCAATCACTTACTCTTGTGATCATTTTTCAGCTTTGAAGATTTTTTCTCAGCAGCAGCATCGGATCCGAAAGATCTTCTCTGAATACGGCGGAACTTGGCTTTTGGTGTGAGTGCGTCGAGATGTGGCGCAGCGGGCGTCATATCTAAAACGCTAATGTAAAGACATTGAGAAAAATATCCACAAATTTTCACTTAATTCGCGTTCTTCTTTCTATAACCACAGGTTTGCGAACTACGACGACCATACTTACACAAACACACGCTCACAGCGTTATGAACACCTGATTAGCATGTGAAGACAGGTCAAGAGAAGTGAGATACAACCAACGCCCAAGTTTGGAGAAAAAAAAAACTTAAAAATCGATACACAATGTCAATAGTGTTAGAAAACATAAGCCGAGAAACAATTCTCGACGGGAACGTCCACAAACTGCTTTGTAGTGAACTTCAACGTTAATCGAACGCTTGAGAAGTTCACCCATGAATAGGATTTCGCAACAAAAAGGCTTTGCTCCCTTGTTGATTAATGGAGCTTAATGGAGCAATATCCCCGAACAAGAATAGCCTAACACCCTTCCCCCATCTTTTTGCCACATGATCAGTTGATCTCTACCACAAATCCCTAATCAATAATTCAATTTTTGGAGCTGGGTCGTCCACTTCGTAGACCACGCGGTGGCCGTCGTATCGACGTCCGCCGATGCCGCGTGTTCCGTTCAAACCGAAGGATTTGCGCAATTTTTGTTAAAGGACGCAGTCGGAATGACTGACCTGCACATCTATGGACGCGTCGCAACGTGTTGGAATTGCGGCGCGTCTTATCGATTTGTACATTCGTTGTTGGCGTCGCCTCGCGGTTGGTCTTCTGTTCGTCTTTTGTCGCACTGCGCTTGTTTTTAGTGACAAATTTTGTTGAGCAGCGTTCGGAGGTTAGGTAGTATGCTTTCGTTCAAGTCAAGTAGGCTAGCGATTGTTCAGGGTTAGTGTTAGTCCATCAAGTTTAATGCAGATAAGAGCTTGTCATCTCATGCTTGTTTGTACGGGAGTGTTGTCTCGATCATCACACTTTATGCACAGTAATTGGGGTCCAGATAATCGGTAGTTTCGTCAAAAAACTTTGTGTGAGAATTAATCAGCGGTTCGTAAAGTTGTCGAACTTGACAGAGTGGTAAGCAAACCAGCTTCTCTTTAACTGTCTTTGCGCGTTTTTCCACGCATGCAATCGTTATCATTGGGTATCCAATCGCAGCTAGTGCTCACTTATCAATGCAGCATTGACGTGACTGGCAGTCTTCATCAAAGCTTCGCAAAGGTCTGTCTATATGAAAAGTATTGTTTCCTCTCTGCCTAATTCGTATGTGCTTGCGTTTTGTTGCGAAAAAAGCGTAAAATTTCAGCGATATCCATAAACAAAAACATTTTGCAGAAAATGACTGAGGATCGCTCTGACATGAAGAAAGACGATTCGGAATCCAAAGGCGCAAATGGCGATCGCGGCGGTAGTCCTTCAAATGAGAATGGCGCTGAACGAGAACATCGCGATGACGTTTGCCGCGATTTTCTTAAGAACATATGCAATCGCGGCTCACGCTGCAAATTCTACCATCCCGCAGACAGCAAGCAGCGCACTGAAGATATGATCAATTTCTGCATCGACTTCCAGGTGTGTGCAAGCGTTTATAAAGCTTTAGGTAAATTTTTTATAGTGTAAGGTCGCTAGTAGTTAGCCCTGGAAGTTCAGCGTTACCACCTAATGCTTTTTATGCGGTGTAACTTTGCAATTTGCAGTTTAACTTCCTACAAAGCGACTGTTTAAGCATTTATCTCGCTAGGCGAGCAAATTGACCTAATTCAATAAGGCTTTTTAGAATCGTGGCTGTATGCGCGACAATTGCCGCTTTGTGCATGCGTCGCGCGAGGAAGTGGAGCGCTACAAGCACACGCGCGAAGTCACGTTGCCGCTTGCGCGAGCAATCGCAGCGGTCACGCAAGGCGACACTATCGCGGGAATCCCGGTCTGCAAGGAGTTTCAGTCTGGCAAATGCGCTCGCGGCGCACAGCGTTGTCGCTATTGGCACGTGAACGTGGAAGAGGAGCGCGAACGACGACTGCGTGGTCTTCCCCCGTCAGGTGGGCCTGCCGGCAGATTTGGTGGTCCGTCTGGAAGCCGCTACGGCGGTCCTCCAGGCGGTTCGCTTTATGGTTTAGCACCGCTGGGCATGCGACGAGCTGGCCCGCCGCTCGATGGACCGTACGAGAAGCGATCCCGCATGGAAGAAAGCCGTGTTACTGAATTAGAGCGCAAGAATGCAGAGCTTTCAAAGGAAGTGGAGACGCTGAAAAGAGAATTGCAACGCGAGCATGAACGCTATGAAGATCTTTATGCGCTGTTCCGTCAGCAGAGCGGCGGTGCGGGTGCGGCCCCGTCGAAAGCCGCTGCGCAGAGTGGTTACGGAGTAGGTGGCTATGGCAACTGGAACGCTGGCGGCGGTTGGCAGTAGATTGTAAATTCTAATTCGCTGACAGTTCTCATTCCCGTATGATCTTTTCTCGCAAGCGTGTTGTTGTTAATTGTCATTGTTACTCTAAACACTGGCCGCAGTTGTAATTTACTTAATCCTCTGCGTCTGAATTATATTTGCGGCGTGGGCTGCGAACTTGCGTTATTGTTCGGTTGTCGTTGCCCTGCTAAAAGCATCTTTGTTCAAGAAGTATTTCCATCAGATACGCGCAAAGTAGGCTCACAATGTAGTCGTACTTGAGTTTACGTAGACTGTTTTGTTGGGTGTAATAACATTTATTATCTGCACTATGTTAACTGTATAAAGCGGTAGTTTTGGTCAATTGTTTCGTATACGTGCTGCAATATCCATAGTTATGCGTTCATTTTACATGGTTACCGAGCCACATAAAAACAGATTGGGGTGAAAATTTGAGTGAGACTGCGAATTTGCAGTGTGATCAATCAGCGAGGAACGTTCTTTCGTATCTCGCCTAGAAGTCCGTCTGCATAGTAAATGTAAGTAATAGAGTAGTTTTGAGCAATACAGTGAAAGTCGTAACTTGTAATAAACAAAAACAATATGATCGAGATAGGTGTAATTTCTTTATTCAGAGTGTGAAGATAATTTGCATGAGTTCTTACTACATATAATGATTCAAACAGTGGATGTAGAAAAGAGGTTTGCGTAACTAAAAGTAACGTGCACTCTTATAGATTACAGTTTCGATATAGGAACGTTTCATGGGCATCGCTATAATTTTACAGATGGATACATGCAGTTACGCTGTAAAACATAATGGTTTTCTCGTAGATCTTATCCCATAGCCGGTTTAATGGCGATAAGATAGCATGTAATTTGTGATAATTGTAGTGTTTATATGTGAATGCTCAAAATTTTTTTTTGCAAGCTGTGCTTCAAGCGTTGATAACAATTCGCCAGCATTTTCTTGGGTAATGCATTTCATCAAAAACGATGATGCTGCTTCGTTTTCAGTCATAGAGACATCTCTCAAGTTTTTAGATAAATGTATGTTAGCTATCTCAGTAAAGTTTCCGAATCATCAGACCCCTTATTTATTCAAAAATTGACGTTGATAATTGGTAAGCTTTGCGGCGTTGGGCTGATCAGGGCGCAAATCTCCTTGTTCCAGATGGGTATGTCTAGACCCTAAATTTAGAAAATTTCTTGCTGCTGCAGTGTGGAAGTTTTTAGATTGCGGATATGGGCTTTCTGGTTTTATACTTTCATTTGGTATTTGAATGTAGCATAACGAGATGACTCGGATTGCTGTCAGACACAATCTAGTCTTTTTATGGTATCGATTCAGTCGAGATAAGCGAACGCAAATTCGTTCGAAAATGATGTGATGACAGAAAACCAGTGGTTCTTTAGTGCATGTGCAATAACCTGAATCTTCGGTTTTCTAATGCCTTGTAGTTGTGTAAGAGACTGGGCGGTGTAATAATTGAGAAAAAAAAGCAATCTAAGCGCGTTTTGCATCCATTTCGTCGTGTTCAAGAAAAAAAAAACGCTCCATAGTAGAACCTCAACATTATTACCTGACAGATATCAGCAACATCGCACAGGAGTGACAATAGCTTTCCTGCTCTCACTGGATATCTGCATAATCGACCCGAATGTAAACACCAACGAGAAAGTAAACACTTGGCGTTTGAAGCAGTGCCTCTGTTTTTCTGTCGCAATTTCAAGTTGCTTTGGTGGACACGGGGTCGAGAAAAAATATAAGTTATTGCAGTTACGCTCAGACGAAGGCGCAATGGAGGAGTTATGATGCATCCCTCTGGATGGTTCCTTTATGAACCGTCAACTTGGCCGTCCTTCGATCATTACAACATGTCAACTTCGAATAAGCGCCTTAATCTACTGGTGTTAACATATTAAAACGGTTGAAAGGCAGCCATGTTGATGATCCATAAAGGAATAATTCTGGGGGAGCATGATACATTTTGTGATTTTTGCGCATCATGCGATCTGCGGGCAAAAGGGCGTTGGGGCCGCATTTCCTGTACCCTCATCTGCCGTAGATCTAACATGTAACTTAATTCAGAATATGCTAATTTACCGTAGCACTTCGGCACCGCAAACAGTATATCAAGCGGAAAATCTATCTAATTGTAGGCGTTGGGGGGGGGGGGACAACTATATGGGGCTTGAGATTAGGTTTTGAATCTCATCGGTCTTTTGAATCAATTTCGGTGGCTGATCTTTAAAGGCAGCGTCCCAGATTTTGCGTTTCCATCTTTTTGCATGTCCTGGGCCTTTCTCGATCCGTAGATCCCAAATCTGAGCTTTAAAAGGGGTGAAAAGGCCTTTTTCGGAGCGATTTTTTCAATTTCCAAAAGGCAGCTCGGACGAGAATTTTCAAAGGAAAGTCGGGAGGCCCTGGCACGAAGACCCTGCTGCCTGTAATTTTGGCTTTATATAGCATGCACTATGCGGGAAAGCGGTTGGGGGGTCGCGCGCCGTCTAGCGGAGATTACTCGTCCGAACGAGGTGTTTGGGGAGCGAAAGGAGGAAGCGGAGCGGCGCTTGGGCCGCCCCCCCCCCTGGCTTGCAGAGTTCACATTTTCGGCGCGGAGTTGCTGTTTTTCACTTGGGGGACCTCCCATCCATCTGTGTCAAAATCTGAGGTAGGTCAATCTGCCGAGCCGCTGCCTTTAATGCTTGTAGAAAAATCTAAAAACTTCAATGCTGCAAGACTGAACGGAATGTCAAAGTCTTCCGCACTTTTAGAATACGGAAAAAAAGTGACTTGTCAGTTGTATTTTTCCACAACTGGGCCGGATATTTTTATGCAAACAGCAATTGCGAGGAAAGTGCGAGCATACAAGGCCTCAAACAGCGCTGGCATTGATCGTTTGGTATTGCTAAACTATCCTCAATTTTTAGCGCCTTTTGAAAAGCAAAACTTGCTCCAAATCGGGATGAGGGTTAATCCTTTTTAATTCGAAATATTGATGGGCTGCTCTGCAGAATACAGCGGGTGTTCTATCACGGTCACTCAGAGCAGTGCTTCTCGATTCAGACGGACATTCTGTTCGAAGCAGCGCGTGCGCTTTGCTGGAGGCTTTGCGAGCGCACAGTGCTAATTAGGAGTTGAGGGACCCGTCATATTTCGTTGAAAAAAGCCCGAAAAAGCCCAAAAACGCCAGAAAGAGCCGGAACGCCACCGCAAGTTTTGGAGTACAAGAAGAGACAAGAGTACAACAAGAAAATAATCAAGTGAGAGGACCGGCTTGCGAACACACACATGCCTTACAGTCCATGTTAATTACTTGTTCCCTTTTCCGCAAGAGCAAGAGCTTCGCGCCGCGTTCGCGCGCGTATGGCTCGGGCACTCAAATTGGCCTCATCGATCGGTGGCCCGCGTGCGGGCTCTTGCGTCGTGCATGCGTAGTACCCACGCGAAAGGGAGTACGTAATTGACATCGACTGTAGCGCCAAATTTTGCGAGGCGTTCCGGCTGCCTGGCGCTTTCGGGATTTTTTGGGCTTTTTCTTTCAGGTCTTGGGCTTTTTCGGGCTTTTCTGGGCGCGCTTGGACTTTTTTTTCGGCGAAGTATGACGGGTCCGAGGAAGGGAGACGCAGACATGTGTTATCAGAACGACAGGTATGCTTTAGTTGCGAAGGGGCGCGAACCGTTGCGTGCGGACGGCCACCAGCAAATATCTGCCTAAACTAGGCTAGAACTACTTTTACTTGTCGGAAAGCCATGGCGGTGCGAACGCGCAGCATGCTGCCTTTGTCTGATTCAGATTGCAACAAACTATCTGTAGACATCTGGCGTATTGATCATGGCGATCGCATGGCACCGCTCGAAATTGACCTATGATTTTGGCACTTGCATACTTTTACACTTCGTGTTTTGAAACTTAAGCATTTTTATCCACTTCATGTGGAACCACAATGCTGCGTAATTGATCAAGTTTGTTTCGGTATGGATAAAGTGGGTGAGTATAGCGTGCGCCTTTGAAGGATGCTACTACTTCGCCGAAACCATAGGACGGGAGGCAACCATCTAAGTTTGCTTGCGCTAAGCTGTACAGTCTGTTTCAGTCGGGATTATGCCGAACCGCTGACATCATTTTGCGCGCTCGACGCGATAGGGGGTTTGCGCTGCAATGCGCCGGTCGGATAGAGCGAAGAGGCTGAAGAGAGAGAGAGAGAAAGAGAGAGAGAGAGTACGCAAGCAGACGGGTGGGGGAGCGAAAGCCGCCAGGTTCAGCCGCCTTTCGCGGCCAGCTGGTCCTTTCGCAGCGTTGTTGCATGTCGTTCCAGGACCAACAGTCCGCCTCCGCGGACTGTTGGTCCTGGAACGACATGCAACAACGCTGCGAAACTGGCGGCTTTCGTTCCTCCACCCCAAGCAGACGGTAGGAGCGACACAAAAAGCGACGCGGATGCCGCTAGGTCCGTTTTGACTGATTGGGAATGGAACAGATTGATACCTGAAAATACTTTGCGATTCTGGTTTTGGGGTAAGCAGTAAGTGCGCTTTCATAAGCAACGACTTGATAGGTTTGCACAACTTGCAGAAGCTATGCGCCTAGGCATGCAAAATCTTCCCAAAATGATTTGTAGACATTTAGTAAGTTGTGTAGAATCTCCAATGTGGCGCGAATCATGCTCAAGCCCGATACTGCGATACGTGAAATGTATTAGGTCGTTGCAAAAATAATGTCCGTTTTTCTAGGCCTATATTTCAAACAACTTTTTTCCATCAAACTTTCTTTTTCGACATAGAATTTGCATATCAATGGAAAGCTCTCTTCATGTACTTTCTAGTGATGGTGGAAATAGGCTGCTATCCTCATCTGTGAGAATTTCACCAGCATCTCGCATAACTGCACTCAAAATCGAAATTTCGATGCTTCAGTTTCCGTGGCCACAATTCAGGCGCAAATTAACGAAATCTTCTGAAAACATAGCATTTCTTTTGGATGAGGATTGTTTACCTACTGCATGCTTATGTGGATTTTTGGAGATATCTGGACTGAGAAATGGACGCCTCGAAAGAGATACTCACTGCTGGCATTCTATGGATCAGAAATTTCTCATAATTAAGGCAATCGCCAAAGCTTCGCCCATTTCTGTAAGCCTGAGATTAGCACACCTCAACTACAATATTTGAAGAGAAACTCAACTATCTTGTGCGCGAAGAATTTCAAATTTTTACAATTTGACACTTACAAGCCTACAACAAGTGGGCTTAAAAAAGTGAACTTTTTTGAATTTTTGTCTTTACTTTTCGCAGAACTCTTCCGTCGGAGTTTTTGCTATACCCTCATAAACTCTTGGTGTGCTGCTACAAAATAAGTTGATTGCCAGCCATACGAACAAAACTTGAAGGGAGTTGTAAGCTTTCAAAGAAGAGGTTTTTGAGAGAAAAACTTTTAGTTTTTTGACGCGTGGTTTTCTTGCCAACCGCGATATCAGTACGAGCAGGCATGCGCTAAATTACGAAAGGTTTGCTGTTTCTGATGGTCTTGACTGCATTCAAAAATATGAAGACTGAACGAAGTTATAGCCCTCCAAAGTGAAAATTTGTAAAGCGGACATTATTTTTGCAACAACCTAATAATATGAGTAAATTTCATATATGGGAGCTAATCTTTGTGCTTGATATTAAGGCAGGTACTCGATGGAATTCCAGAGTGGCAAGGTTCAAGTGACTGACGTTTCACCGAAATTTTATCCTTGCGTATTGTACATAGGCTTTCGCTGAACAGCCAGGAGATGACAGGACAGGAACGCAACCTATCTCGTAACATAACTTGCTTTGCAATTTTGCATCCACCATAGTGACTCGGGATTGAAAAGGACGAAGAAGTAAAAACCTATTCCACACTTTTGCAGCAGGATCAGGGATCGCCTAGAGTGTGAAAGCGAGTTCGCCTTTTGTAGTTTCATGCAGAGTAAAGTCGCCTGCACGAAATCGCGCGCTGAACGCGCGTGAGCCTGCCTGCAACGCGGCTGCCGAGTGCGGGCGCTATGATGACTCATGCGCGCGAATGCCAACGTTAGCATGCAAGAGACACGCGCAAGGGTGCTCATTCCGAGCGATTCCGTGCAGTCAACTATACGCTTACTACGAGTTTTTGCACCTCAGCAGTACGACGCTGCCGAGCGAACTTTCGGATAAAATGGCGCAGACATCTGAGGACGGCTGTCCTGGTAGCAGCATCGTTTAAAAGTTCTCCTGCTAGCTCCACATCTACTTTTACTGAAAATTTTGGAGGGCGCTGTCGAGTTGTGATACCACTTTCAATAAGGAACAAAGCTTGTAATTCATTACACATTACTTTGACCAGCAACACTTGAAATTCACTGCGACAAACAATAATTTATTCCAAACTTATTATGCACATGCTCTCATTCGATAGCGATTTGTAAGATTCGCGATATTGCGACCCGGTAAGGGCTGATAAGGTCATATTATCAAGTAGTTCGATGCAACAACATAAAAATAAACATGAAAGAAATTCATAAATCTCTGGAAATGACTAATGCGGGAGATGACTATTGTGAAGGAAAAGGATCGTGGAAGAGCGAAACAATCCAGCGATTTGCATTACGAGTAAGGCGATAGTAGGCAATGAAACACGAGGCAACGATGATAAGAGAGAGGACAACGATACACAGATAGAATCAGCAAAATTGTCAGATCTCGACGTCATGGACGACGTGACTCTCGAGTTCGGCGTTATAAACGAGCACAAAAAAAGCTTCAAAGAAGGCACCGATGGGAGGAACGGCGTTCACAAAATACTACACAGTTTCTTTAGACCACTCTTCTTTTTGCCTCCCGTTTGAGCGTGGTCCATACCAGCTGCTGATGTCATCGGACCCTTCCGTCGCTTTATTTCGCGCATCAGATCGTAGAATACCTGACATCATGAACTTTGATATATCGAAGGAGCAGTATACCTGTTGCATGACTCACTTTATCCACATTTTCTCTTCGCTTTGCAGATGTTTCCACGTACTGTACGCCCCATCGCTCAGCTCTGAAAACGAAAACTATTTGCTTGCAAGCAAAAATTGTATTCGATAAGACAGACGCAAGAAGTGAAGAATTCCTCTTTTTTTTGAAAAGTTCTAACATCTTCAGAAAAGTTATATATAATCACAGCTGTAATTAGCAATTCCATAAAAGAACAATCAGCAACTCGCTTAGTGGCTAAAACTCAAAGCTTATGTGTGATAAGGTGACAGTGATGTTACAAGCAAAACATAAAAAGATAGCTATTGATGGAAGCATACTTCCACGCAATAGAACAAAAATGGGGTATCTACATATCATAAAACCAAGGAAAGTATCCTGACTTTTCAATCAACTTTAGGGATTGGTATCATCGATTCGCTGACCGCACACTGTTCAAACCTTGCGGACCATGCGCGGCGCAGCTAAATCGTCGCGAGAACACGACTTGTAAAATGGCGAATTTGTAGTGGGTCAAGCGTTTTACCTCCCTGCGGCGTGTGCTCCGCAGGGATGTCCAGTCCGTGCGGTCAACGAACCAACTATACCCTTTGTTACAACTGGATTGGCGACTGGAAGGCGGAGCTCCGTGACCTAGTTAGGGCTAGAGAGAAATCAGAGAGCAAGAGTCAAGAGAGACGCAGACTGCGTCGCGGGCTCCAGCGGCCATAATTAGGTCACAAATCGAATGAACTTAAAGGCCCCGCCTTCCAGCCGCCAATTCAGTTGCACCAAAGGTTAGTTCATTATAAACAATCACGTATTCATGCAAGTTTAGGAAGATACTTGAGAAAATGGACGTTTTTTCAGTGTACAACAGGTCCAAATCAATGCGAAAAATGAAAACAGCTTTCACCTCTGCCGAGCCATTTCCAGGGACACTACACGTTCTTCGCGTAGATCGGCTTTGTTTCCAACAAGAACAATAGGGACGGAATTGTCCGAACTCTTGACGCGAAGGATCTGCTCTCTAAAATTTCGAAGACTTGATATCCAGCCTTAGCTCGCGAATATGTGTCAATTAACACGTTGACGACCTTGTGCATACGCACGTATGCACGCCCTGACTCCGTTTAGCATTTTCGTGCATCCGCGCATATGCACGCTAGTTTTTTGGGTGTAAACGAAAAGTTTTAAGGTAACTTTTATGCAGTTAAACTATCGGTGCCCTGGTTGTCTTAAAGAACACAGGGCATCGCGGCAGCTGTCCAGAAGTTTTGGCCGCAAAATTGGGTAGTATGTCCGTTTTTGATGTGGTAAATACATGTTAGTTTTTCCGAGAAGGTGGAAACTCTGTGTAGCTGTTTTGAAAGCAAACAAGGATGAATCAGTCAAAAAAACTTTTATCACAACCTTTTATCGAAAAAGGATTGCTCAGGCATAGCCATTGCATGGTATATTGGAGGGAAAATCGAGGCAAAAACCTTGATTTGTGTAAGTCCTAGTAAGATTCTGTGATATACATGTTTCTCTGAACATAGTTTGCATGTTTTATGAATAAGCGTCAAAAAGACTCCCACATAATCTTTTCGTGCATACGCGCCTATGCATGGGCCAAATGCGCGAAGGACGTTAGTGTGAGTTTCGTCCAAAATGGTGCGGTCGTCAACGTGTTAATTGACGATGATCAATGTTGAATTTACCTGAATTCTGTAGTAGCTTCAAAAGAATCCATATCCAAGATGGAGAAGACGCAAATGAAACCTTCACCACTTCGATAGTAATTATCCCTAAATAAAACATGAGTAAGAAAAAGTTAAAGAACATGAGCGTACTAAAAATTTTGAGAATGGAAGGCAAATATTGTAGGGCCGTGCGAGGAAAACATCAAAACACACCTGATAGCTGAATAGTCTTCCTGACCAGCTGTGTCCAGAATATCGATCGAACACTCTTCTCCATCCAGTACAACCTTTTTACGATAGGAATCCGCCTTAGTTGGTTCATACTCTTCCACAAACTGAAAGTACCGTGCATTTTTTTGGAGAATCACACTGATCACTGCGAATGGTTGACAGATGACAGGTGAGCTATCCATGTGAATTGCAAAGATGCACTTTCGCGATACTACTGATCCAGATGCATATAAACAGTTTGATTTCCACCTAGCCTAAGTTCTAACTCCAAAACAGAAATCATATACCTTACACATCCATGACACCATGGCAGTATAAAAGAGGTGAAAAAATGATAACCAAAGAGAAAAATCAAAAGAACAGCGTTTATTACTGACCTCATCATACATAAACTGCAGGGTTAACGCCGACTTCCCTACACCTCCGGTACCGACCATAATGACCTAAATGGTTATGATTAACCAAACAAACATTTTAAAAACTGGATCTGCAAGTGTCATGATCTTCGCATCATACTTATTGGTAAAAAAGAAAAGATGCTTTTAAAATTTGAATTCCGTGGCCCATTACCCTGTGTGTCAAGATATACAACATAGGAAAGAAAAATAACGATCAGCTCCAGGAAAATTTGAAAACCATCATGCCTTATGATAAGCCACTTAATATGAGGCTGTGTGGATGTTCGTTATGAAAATACAGTGAGGAATGATTTACAATGCAAAAGTATTGGGAGTAGCATAACAAGGGTGGTTTATTTTCGTTTTATAAGTGGTTAGTCAGTTGAAGAATGGTGGAAAACCCAGTAACATAAGTAAGTTTTCCTGAATGTTTCAAATTGAACAGTGCGAGCATGCGAAGCAGAGGTAATGCATGTTGTTATATGACAAGCAATCACTGTCTTACCAACGTGGTCATGTTCTCATGCTTTTCAAAGGTATCGATCATAAATTACAATAAAAATCATGCGGGTACATCGTAATTATATAGTGCTAAGGTGTGAACAGTTCTTTTAACTTATTATACTGTGTTTCACGGCAAAATGAGTAAAAGTCACCTATCTTATGACGTTGTATTGAGCTGTATGAAAAATAACACCTTTCCTAATCATTTACTATTCTCAAAAAGTTGTATATATTTTTCGTGCAAACAGCACTGAACGGATACTGCAAAAGTTCGGTTGAAATTTCTTTACAGTTTTCAAAATGTAGAGGGTACGAATAAGATATGGGAATTGGATTTAGAAGCGTAATATGGAATTGGCAGCACTCTGCTGCAAATTTGAAAAAAAGTACAACATGTATTTATGGCAAAATTTTGGCAGAGCGAAAAAGGGCAAATTTGGTACTAACTAAGCTTTTATAAAATATCCCTCGCTGCAGCATGCACTTTGTGATGAAATATCCTTACAAGTCTGTTTTTTGAACTACTAAATATGTACAAATAAAAGTGTTTAAACATTGAAACTGTAAGAATTCACTAACCTTATGAACAATGGGAGCCGCATTTGCTTGCTGCGCTGTACTTCCTTTCTTTTGTCCAGACATACCTGAAAAATGTAAATCAAGCATGAACAACACATCGCAAGAAAAATAGCTGGAATCAGAAAGGGAAACGAGAAAACTGAAAGAGGGGCGAAGAATTTGCAGCGGTGACACCGCAACTGCGAACAGAGCACGTAATCCGCTCGATAATACCAAGATCAAAGAGGATTGGAGGAGCTTTATTCTATTGATTCAAGTGCACTGAATATATTGGATTGTAAAAAACATTATTTCGCAATAGTTGCAAAACATGTTGGCATTAGACCAGCTATTCTAGAAGTAATTGATGGAGACGTTCCTCAGCCACCATGAAGTGTTAACAGCTAGAACAAAAGTTATAGTTAAAATCCTAGTGGAGTTCAACAGCTTAAAAATTTGATTGAGAACATAAAAAAACCGCAAGAACACACTGAAAAGTCGATAATCAAAAGAAATTCTTTTTGACAACGAAGTTCTCAGTTTACATAAGCCCTCTTCATGTTGGGTAACACTAAACTATGCAGCAAGTGTGGGAACTGTTTTTTACACTTGCTTTTTTTATAACGCCATATAACAAACAATAGCGTCAGCATCGTTTGGTGCTCAAATGCCAACCCTATTTCAAGTTCAAACGTGCATCACCTCTTTTAAAATAATTTACTGCTTGAAAGAGGAAGCGACAAGTTCGAGCTTGTTAGTCAGTGCGCGCAGCGGCGATGCTAATTTGTGAATGGATAAAACGGGGAACCAAGAAGAAAGAGAAGAGCGCCTATGGGAGTGAATTTGCACTAGATTGGCTATCATTCTACGAATGGAAAAATTCTTCTTCTTAGAGACAATTTCATTATATAGCGTTGAGATGACATCATCCTGGAGAAAAGAAGAAACACTGCGAAAAAAATACACAAAGTGTCTGCAATCCAAATCAATGAGTCACAGCATCGTTGCTGTTTTCAAGGACAGCATCCATGCCGCTATTCCGTACAGTACAGATCCTTGAGAAAATGACACAAATGCACGATTGACGTGACTTAATCAAAAAAGAGAAGGGAAATGGCGAGTTGATGGCTATCACACACTTAACGTACTACGAAGACCTTGAAACGCAGGGACCTTGGATAGGTTCAAATCAATTCACACTCATTCACGTTAGGGAAAGAAAACGCATTGAACAGCTAGCGAAGAAGATTGCTACTTTTATTTATTTGTCATTATCCATGATGAGAAAGTTGATGATGCAGTTTGATTGATATGCGAAGCCCAGATTTGGCCAACTTGCAAATCAAAAGCTTGTCACTTAGCGATAATTTTGCGTGAGAGGCTACGTTAACTGAGGCCTGCGAAATGAATCAAAATACGTAGCCGCAGCACATCTGTTCACATTACCACAACTCAGAGGCATCGTCGAAGCTGAACACTGCGCACAGCTATGAACTATTATGGCTGTTGCAAACAGAGGACTTTCGGTACTGGATCGGTGACATGCGCTGAAAAACAAAACGCTACGCACGTATTCTCCGCGTACTCCAAAAAGCACGGATTCATCGCTAAATGCAACACACACCACTGCATCACGCGTTCCGCCGCCTCTGCGTTGAATAAACACCAACTATAGACACATATGATGGTGATATGGGATGATACGAGCTTGAAGTTTGGTTTTCATAATTTGACACTTATAATCTCAGCAGTAGAACAGATGAATTGTGAATGATGAGCGTGAATGATTCATGAAATCCGGACTGAAGTTGCAAGAAAAAATCTTATCGAGAAAATGGCATATGAGAGTAGATAAGCGGAACACAGATCGTGACTCAGCAACTTTTCTTCATGCAACTAAACCTCTAAGAATAGGGTGATCGACAGAAGAGCAGAATCATCATGTGAGAGTACGTACGTAGAGTGATGCTATTTTCTAAAAAAGAGTTTAGTGGTGATATAATTCGCGCTTCTATCATTTGACAGCACAGAATTCTATCATCATTTACCACTGAGGGTCAAGGAAGCGGTGGTGAGTGCGAGAAGGATACGCCAGCAAGAACAATGGGAAAGGTAAAGTTCATTTATAAAATCGTGACGACGGATTTGACTGCGGTCCTTGCGCCCACAGGAGCATAACATCCTCATACAAGAGGCAACACCTCAAAGCTCAGCTCAGTCAATTCCAATGTACAAGCACTATCATGCCTAAGCAAAACCAGTCGAGTAGAGATTAAAACCAAGAACATGCGGTTGCCGGAAAGTGCGTGCGTGTCCGCGCGTCGCGCCATCGTCACGATTTTTCGAATGCCCTATGTAAGTGTAAAGATTCAAAAGCGCAAAAGAGATACTACAAGCATGGTTCCTTGAAATAATGCATGGAGAGACAAGAGCTCTCCTCTGAAGCACTCGTAGGCAAAAAACAACACAGACCCAAAGTTTTCCGCAATGTCTTTCCCAGGAAAAATAATTTCGGATACGTAGATTGCTTTCAAATAGCTTGAGATTTTTAAACTTCCCACGGACAAAGTGTAAATCAGGGTACACCGTTTTCATCCCGTCATTCACAAAAGCGGACAGAGAGCAGTTATCAGAAGCGGAATAGTGGCGCGGAGGCTATGATGCCTATGAGTCGCTGAAGTGCCACTGTAATTACGGCTTTTGAATGATGGAATTAACTACGGTAAAGTTCCACTTCTCCCTACGAGTTCTCACCAGCTGGTGAGATTTCATGTTAGGAAAAGAGGTTTTGAAAGTAACAGGGTAAAAACTTTAAGCTATGGCTGAAGCCAAAGAGACAAAATGTGCTGTGGCTGCTTTGCATGAGAAAATGGAGGTAAAAATTAGCACAGCGACTAACCACTTATGTTCTCTGACTCAGTTCCAAAGTTCTTTAGATGAGACTAATTCAAACATGACTCATAAATACAGTTTCTCTTCTGACTAGGTGTGTGGATTACACAGTTTGCATGGCATCACACGACTTATGTGTGCAATCTCAGATATGGAGTTGAATCTTTGAAAAAAGGCACATCATAGAAAGTGAATAAGACGGTAAAGAAATAGAAGCAATCGCAGAAACCATAAGTACCAAATTTGCCTCCACTTGCAGTTAGTTGTGAAAGTTTCATAAAATTTATATAGTGCACCAGCAAGTGCTTGTCAATTCATGAGGTGACTACGATGAGTCACTTCACGCTTCACAGACCCACTATTGACACAGCAGGTTGTAAATATGTTCAAGAAAAGAATGTGAAGTGTATGTTATATGTACACTTGCAAAGGTGAAGTATCTCTCGAAATCGATTGAAGAAGAATGCGCAAGTTTTTTTCTTCGCTTGAGAGAAGGTGTACTGGAAGATTCGATTAGCTTTTTAGGGCATAGCAAATGAATTTCGTTGCTGTCGCAAAAGACCAGAGATCGTACTCAAGGTTAGACAGATGGTTCGTTGTTGTTGGGTGCAAATTGTTAGTCATTAACACTTGTGGGAAGTGATCAGTGATCATGTCATATGACATTTTCAACTATTCGTTTCCATGAGACCTATTTCTATCCTGAATTTCCAATGTTGAAACGCTAAACATACACAAGTCATTCGCAGTTTGATATGTGAATATACACAGTATGCACGGCAACCGACGACACCTTGGTAATAATCCCTCAATAAACACTACGACTAATAAAAACCAACCAAATCAAAGAAGACAAGGAAACTGCGTCATGCACACTTTGAAATATGTACGAATGCACACATCAACAAAAAAAACCGTATACTGTAAATCCTTAGAATTTCCTACAAAAAATTGAAATTTCACAGTGAAAAGCCAAAAAGCTTTGAATAAGGATAAAAGCACATATTTCCTTCAAATCTGAAAGCGAACCTAAAATTCACAATTGCAGAGGGTGGGTCTCAAAGTTGATAGCAATTGGAAATGTGCATATTTTTACAGTGGTTTCACTCAGGAAATTACCGATTTTTGCCTTGTCGTTACACTGCGTCGTTTTTGTGCTTTTTCTTTCGTTGAAAGGGATCATGGCAGGTTTCTTACAGCCAAAACTGTGTAAAAAATTGTCGAATGGTGCGCATTTGTACCCGCGCAAAAGATTCTGAAACACTGCCATAACGAACTTCAGCAACATCGGCTCACTAGAAAAGATTAGGATGAGTTCATTCATGGCAAGCGCCGCTGGGCTGTGTTCCAAAATCGCTTGCGCGTAATGGTGTAAATGCACGCAAAGGGTCAAACGTGTCGCACATCAATGCGCGAAAAGGGTGTAAAAACGGGCAAACTGCACTGCATCGAATACCGCGCTTGGAGCGGAAATTCTTGACAAAGCAGATTCTTCGACACCCCGGGGGGGGGGGGGGGTTGAGGGGGCTACATTTCACTGTTGCAGCAATAAAAAAATCCTGAAATCAACGCCGACATGGATGACAAATTCCTTCAGGGCATGCGTAAATAAGTCAAGAGATCAAACGAATTAGGAAGATATGAAAAATCGAACTCCGCCGGCTTAGCAAGGAGGGTTCTCAGGCTGCAAGGATGGCGAAATTCGAGGAGGAAGGGCGGCGGCTGTTGCAGCGGCGGCGACGGCGGCCGCGGCGGTCGCAGCCGTGGCCAACGCGCGCAGCACTAGCGCATGCATCGAAAACCGCGAAACTTGATTGACCCCATGAAATCGAGAGAGAGAGAATAACGAGATGTGCGAGTCCGACACCCTAAATGACATCGTCGGCGGAAATCGCCGACCGGGCTCAGGCTGAGTGACGCCAGCCAGCTGCAGCCGTTGAATTCGCGCTGCCAGCCTCTACTTGCTGCCGTCTAATCAATCTTTGGTCCCACAAAGCACCAGTTGGGGGGAATAACATCGATGCTGTTTGTTTATTTATTTATTTATTGCATAGGGAAATCCCTATGGTAGAACAACAAACAACAAAAAAAGAAAACTGAACACAATAAAACGACATTGCTAAATTAAACACAACATACAGAAAGATAAAGTGTTAGTACGAAGACTGAAGGTAGCTTCTTAGAACCTTTTTGAACAGTGATAGCTTTGCTACGAACATCTTTCTTCTCAAAATTGTATCCACATCATGGGCCACTCGGCACGTAAAGAAATATTTCCTTAAATTTAGCCTTGCCCTTGGTATTATAAGCTTCCTAGACCCTCCTCTAGTACTGGAGCATCTAGTAGCAATAAAATTTCTTGCGTCAAGCTTACATTCTCCAAATAGTATTTTATGCACCATGATTAAATCAAATTTTCTCCTTCTATAAGCAAGAGTAGGAATGCCCAGATTTGCGTTGCGAACCCGACTGCTTGGAATCTGATCATATCTGAATCCGACCGTTCTTATTAACAGTTTTCTAGTAAAGCTATTTTGAACCTTCTCTAAATAATCAATTGCTTTTCGCGTGTGCGGACTATAGATCACCGTACCATATTCCAATATAGGTCTTATGTAAGTCTTATACGCCCTCAGTAAGACTTCAGGGTCGTTACATGATAGTCCTCTGTAAAGGTTATAAGTAGCCACTGTTGCCTTATCCGCAATTGCCTTACAATGTTTGTCAAAGGAAAGATTGCTTCTGACCAAAAATCCCAAGTCTTTTATCGAGTCCACAGCTGCAAGCGTTATTCCTCCCATTGAGTAGCTATAACCAGGATTGCTTGAGCCCATGTGAAATACTTTGGTCTTTTCACGTGAAATAGGCAGACCCCAATCCTCAGACCATTCCGAAACTTCATTCAAGGTGTCTTGTAGCTGCTTACGACTAGCGTCATCCGTGACTGTTCTGTACAATTTAAAATCGTCAGCAAATGCGCAGCAAGAAATATCTTTGGACAGTGGTATAAGCGGGAGCTCGTATGTATATATGTTAAAAAGTATAGGCGAAAGTACGCCTCCTTGAGGGACCCCACATCCCATCTTTCTAGGAGAAGAGAACATCTGATTGATATGAACTACAAATGTCCGCTCTCTTAGAAATGCTTCAATCCAGGATATTATTCTCGGGTGTATTCCTACAGCTCTAAGTTTGGTTATCAGTTTGTTGTGTGGTACTTTATCGAACGCCTTAGTGAAATCTAGATAGATTACATCAATGTTTTGTCCCCTATCTAATTGCAATGTCCAATCATTGAGCGTTTGTAACATTGCTGTAACCGTCGATTTACCACGCTGAAATCCATGCTGTGCATTAGAAATCACATTGTTCTCTTCCAGATGCCTAACAATATGCTTTTTTAACATTTTTTCAAAAAGCCTTGCGAATATGGATGTTATGCTGACAGGACGAAAGTTTTCAGGGCTAGTCAGTGGCTTTTTCTTGGGAATGGGTGTGACAAAAGAGACCCTCCATCGTTCAGGAATTTCAGCTCGCATCATACTCAAATTGAAAATATGTTGCAGTGGCCCAGAAAGAATATCTGCAACTGATTTAATAAACTGTAACTGCAAAAAGTCAGGTGTAAGAGATGTTGATTTAGGCCACTTAGTTAGGAGGAGATAGATGTCTTCACTTCTAAACCAAACCCCTTCTCTCATTGTTGGGAATACTGGAGGCAATTCTCTCTCAGACTCATCAAAGCTTTTTTCTTCAGCAAAAGTCTTTGCAAAAGTATCCGCAAAAAATTCGGCTTTTTCCTTATCATCACTTATAACCACACCATTGTCTCTACGTAAAACTCCTAGCTTACTTCTGTTTCTAAGCCGTGAATTGATCATTTTATAGAACGCAGATTTTTCTCCAGACTTGATTACCTTTTTCTCAAAAGATGCGTTGTATTTCCTGAGCAGTTTAGTAAATTTAGCATTTAACCTATTGAAATTGAAACTATCTTCAGCGCTGTCACTATCAGCTGCAATTAGCCAAGCTCGCTCTCTCATTTGATAGAGTCTAAGAAGATAATCAGGCATATTTGTCCGCCCCATAGGGCGCAAGGACCAGGGTACGTAGAGATCAATAGCATGGTTAATTATTGTTAGAAATAACTCATACATCTCATTCACCGTGGTGACGGTCATGAAAGATCCATACCAGTCAACACTGGCTAGGTGCTGCCTCATCCCGTTCAAATCTGCATTTCTGAAATCCCTGTACCTGACATACTCAGTCTCCCTTATTTCGTAGTGGCTTATTTGAAATCTAAGCGAGGAATGATCGCTGCTACCAAGAGGAGACTCCACGCTTATGTCACTGACCAAATTATCCCTATTTGTGAATATGAGATCCAATAAGTGTTCCTTGCATGTATTGGATTTAACTTGCTGCGACAATTTGTAAAGCCTACACATTTGAATGAAGTTTCTGATAGATATGGACGCTGGTTCTGAGGTGGTGTGGTCCTCCCAATTCACTTTTGGTAGGTTGAAATCTCCCATAAGGACTGCCGAATTTTGACAGGCTAATAGATCGGTAAGAGCCTTTATCAATTGTTCTGTACCAGGAACGGGGCAGGAAGGGGTACGGTATACTAAAATAAGTCGCAGAGTAGTAAACGCCATGATGTCGCAACACAAAATTTCGTAACCCTCTAACACAGACTCTTCAAACACTAAAAATGAATTCAACTTCTTTTCAATGGCCAGTAGTACCCCTCCTCCCCTCTTGTCTAACCTGTCACATCTGTATATATCATAGTCCCGAGGCAAACTTCCGAAAAGAGAGCTATTAGAAATATTCTCATTCAACCAAGTTTCAGTTATTGCTACTATAGAAATCTTATGTTTGGTAAGAATAAACCTGAGATGATCCATATTCTTGCACAGAGAGCGCGCATTAGCAAGCATACACTTTAAGAAGCTACCTTCATTCCGAGGAATCATTGACTGTTTAAAGACACACGCCCCGGCGTACCGGGTTGCGCGTTCGCGGATAAACCATTTTGTTCAATACAATCGATACCTTGTGTTAGTCCTTGTTGAAGATCAAAACGCCTTGCACTGTAACGAGCGCCCCTTTCGTTGCGTAATCTGTCCCTCTCTTCTTTTGTAAGAGAGGGGCGGATGTAGATCCCATGTGCATATGGGAAGCTTTTCAACTTAGGAGCCCTCTTCAGCGCAAGGTTTACAAAAAAACGGGACGGCATTACAATTTTTAAGAGCCTATTATAAGTGGGATGAGGTTTTCCCATCCTATACACGGAAATGGGGAAGCAATCAATAGAGAGGTAGTCAAAAATCTGATTGACACAATCCCAATCATGGTTTACTCTCAGCCAACTACTAGGGCATCTATTCTCAGGAACACCGCTTATCACTAAAGAATGGAGACGATCACGTTCTTCACACGTACAACCGGAATTTGTATTGGAATTTGATGTAGATGTAGAAGATTGAGTGGAGGGCAAAGGTTGCGGCGGAGATCGCTCAATACAAGATCTTAGGCGCTCATTATCCTTACGCAATGTATTGATTTCCTCACTCATTGTTTTAAGTTGAACAAGTAACTCACGATTCTGTTCGGCGACCATTTCATAGAGTTTCCGATTCTCCATCAAAAACGCCACGATGGTTCTTGCGTAAAGTGGGAGATTCTCGTCTTTTAGTAACTCTTCCGCAGCTTGATTGAAGTCTGGAGGTGTGGCGTCGAACTGTATCCTGCGCTTCTTTTGGCGTTCGATGGGTTGGAGGGGATAAATGGGGGTCTCTGTCGCCATCGTGGGGAGGTAGAAGGGCTTGAATACAGGATTAACAGAAGAATTTAGCCAGAGTCGTAAGGATGTACGGGGGCACGGCAGAGGGATCACGAATCGACCGCTCGCGGGCAGGTCAGGGTGCCGAATGGCAGGTCAGGGTGCCGAATGGCAGGTCAGGGTGCCGAATGGCAGGTCAGGGTGCCGAATGGCAGGTCAGGGTGCCGAATGGCAGGTCAGGGTGCCGAATGGCAGGTCAGGGTGCCGAATGATTGCCGAATGCCGAACGAGCAGATTCTTCGACACCCCGGGGGGGGGGTTGAGGGGGCTACATTTCACTGTTGCAGCAATAAAAAAATCCTGAAATCAACGCCGACATGGATGACAAATTCCTTCAGGGCATGCGTAAATAAGTCAAGAGATCAAACGAATTAGGAAGATATGAAAAATCGAACTCCGCCGGCTTAGCAAGGAGGGTTCTCAGGCTGCAAGGATGGCGAAATTCGAGGAGGAAGGGCGGCGGCTGTTGCAGCGGCGGCGACGGCGGCCGCGGCGGTCGCAGCCGTGGCCAACGCGCGCAGCACTAGCGCATGCATCGAAAACCGCGAAACTTGATTGACCCCATGAAATCGAGAGAGAGAGAATAACGAGATGTGCGAGTCCGACACCCTAAATGACATCGTCGGCGGAAATCGCCGACCGGGCTCAGGCTGAGTGACGCCAGCCAGCTGCAGCCGTTGAATTCGCGCTGCCAGCCTCTACTTGCTGCCGTCTAATCAATCTTTGGTCCCACAAAGCACCAGTTGGGGGGAATAACATCGATGCTGTTTGTTGATGTAAGAGGGGATAAACTTGTTCGTAGACGAGTGCATGTCGTCTGGAAAAACAGCTATATAAGTAAGAAAAGGGCATTGCATTATACTAGCTTTTCCCAGACACTGGACTCGTCTACCAACGAGTTTATCCCCACTTATATCAACAAACCGCAGCCATGTTTTACGTTCTTGTCTGAGATTCTTCTGCATATCCAGAGAATCAGCAACAAGAACACAATATAATATGGCAGGATATTTGGAGAATCAGGGTATGACGAACAAAAAGGCAAAAAGCAAAACGAACTACCAGAGGATGGACCACAACAACAAGCTGGGACAAAAACTAAGAAAAATTCAAATCTTTAGGTCTTATTGGAAAGTCAAGAAGGAGCCCATGTTTCTAGCAAAGCTAGCTATATTGTTGCAAGTGCTAGGGTTAGAAGTGCGAAAAAGTCAAAAAGGGGCGTGGCTTTTAGAACCAACAATTAATTCTTTCCCATGCGTGTCCGTTTACCACTGCGCTAGACTCTGGTAATCATCAGTTTCTCGCCTCATCATTTAACTAAGTTGCTAACAGTGACTGTGGTCGCAGTTTTTGGGTTGATGGGGGGGGGGGGCAGAAAGCTGGACGTTTTTAGCCAAAAGACTGGTGAGCTCCCTCAATTTCTGCTTTGCGAAATATTAGATTTTTATCATGCTGAATTCTTCTACCAAGGCTAGGCACCTGTACTCATGAAGAAATCCAAGAATCTACGAAGCCTCATTTTCAGATAATGGACCGTTGGATAATTTTTGCCAGAAAAGGAGCAGTTGGCCTTAACTTGGAATCGCCTTTATTGAGTTCAGTGTAAAAAAAATTTCAGCTGCTTGATTGAGCCCACAGCGTCTCGGTTTATCCCTTCAGAGCCATAAATCAATTTGAAAGCTAGCAGGTTCTTAGGCGCTTGGTCTCAATGAACTGTATCTCAAAAAAAAGAGAAAAAACTAGGTGCAAACGCAACACGCAAAATATTGAGATGACACTCTGTTAGCAACTTAATCAAAATTTTGCCTTATGAATGACAGAACGATGACGAAAATTAATGGCTTATCATAGTCATCACGAGAAAGAAGACGAAGAAGAAGAAAGGCTATGCATTTTGATGAGTTGATCTGTCACTGTCACTCTAGAAACATATCCTTGCATCTTCTGAAGAATAAAAAATTCTCTACAGAAAATTCACGTGTTTCGGGCCTTTGTAAACCAGAGCTTTTCAAAGACAAATACGAACTATACCATAAGCAGAAAAAATCTTGATATCATAAACAATGCAATTAATATTGAATTTTCCAAGATGATAAGAAATACAAAGATCCAAAAAATTACGAAAACGTTGATTGGAACAGAAAAAAGATTTTCAGAGTGTATAGTTGAGCCAGGAAGTAAAGGCTACTGCAGGACGAAGGCGCATAAGCATAATTAGTTAAGCGGGCGCAGACGCGGCGCGCGCGTATCTTCACCTTGTAAATCCTGCGCCTTATGCGCTCTGCGGCTAATAAAGCCGCGTTCGCGTCCAAAGATATGCACCTTCGTCATGCAGCAGCCTATACACGTGCGAAGGCATAATCTGCAATCATTGCAGCAAAACCGTTCCAGCTGTCTGTGCATCTCCTATCCACGTTATCTCTCTCCGATGTGCGTAGGCTTAGAACCGCACCGCGGTAATGGACGCAGCTCATATAGTGTCTGCGTCAATGACTACAAGTATCTGACTCAGATATCCAGGTACCTCAAAGATAATTGCTTGCTGCTTGCTTTATGATCAATGCTGACAACGTTGCGAAATTTCCACTGCACGAAAAAAAAATGTTGAGTGAATCATAAGCTTTGTGATGCATCGGAACATTGGTCATAATCTATGCAAAGTAAGATTAACATTGAAATTCCGCGTATTTTACGCAGAAATCCTGTTTTGAGGGCAAAACTCTCGACTCGACAAGTAGAACGCGAAAAGTCAAAAACCCACTACAAAAGTTTCTGAAGAGTTTTTTGTGTACCCAATGAGCAGAGACTTGAGCGGCCATAATAAATTGTAAATGTAAAGCAGCCTATTCTTCAGCACAGCAACAAGTTCAATGACTTTAAAGAATTGGTCCTCAGAGAGTCCAAAGATCCATTAAATTTGAAGAAATGTATAAGAGAAGGAGGGGAGGGGTGGGAGGGAAGAGGTTCAATGCTGGTCATATATCTTCTCGCCAAATGGGCTTTGTATAAGAAGCTGAGGCATGGGCAGCACGTTGGACGTTCAACTAATGGGATTTAGTGAGGATTTAGCAGTTCACTGCATTTTATTACAACAACTGTAGGAAAATTGTGTTGAACCAGAAGTAAATTTAGGGCAATGACCCAATCTGGTATCAATAAATGATTACACGGAAGCGCTTCAAAACCAAAGAATCTTTATTTCCGACCAAAAGCGGAAGGATTTATCACAAACTCACATTTTCTAAAATTTAGGGGCTTGTAAAATCAGAAACGCAGAAATCTTTCATTCAGACAAGCACCACGCATTAGCTAATTTGTCCAATTACAGAGAATGTAGTACTATTTTTTGGTCAGTGTTTTTTGGCCAATGTTGGTTTGAAGGAGTAGAAATTACCAGTTTGAAAAAAGTGAAGTAATGCGAACACTGAAGTGACTTTAATTCTTCAATAATTTTTCATTGATGCGATGGGGTAGCCACACCAAGTTTTTACGATTTCTCGCACAAGAAGAGCTAGGAAGAAATTCCATCAAGCGCAAAAAACTTTTACAGCTCAAGTTCATAGATAGCTTTCTTCTGCACAGTAAGCATTGCTTAGAGGTGCTGTAACAGTAAAAAATATACGTGGAATTTGAAAGACTGGCGAGAATGCAGCGCATAATAATATTAGCGATTATTTGGGATGGAAGATTTTTCCTAAGCCCTCGAGTATAAGAAACGACGCGATTGGACAATACTGCAACTGTTCGAAACTCATCGTAAGCGCATTACAAATGCACAGAATATGGGCATTTTATCAGCCTATGAAAGTTATGGACCTTGTAGTGTGCAAGTGGCGCATTTGAAGACATCTGGCGAGTTGCCAAATCGCGGCGCAACTAATCGCGTGAAATATGGCTGAGACTGACAGAACACCGCTCATGAAAGTGAACTTCATCAGCTTGTATGTCATTTTTCTTGTATGAGGCGATGTTTAGCTGCAGATAATGTGACAGCAGAGGCCAAAACTAGTATATAGGTTTTTTCGACTCTACTTTCAGGGTGTAGGAGTACTTCCGAGATTGGAACGGTAAAAGGTTGTCAGATAAGGCTGAACTTCATAGGCAGCTGGATTCAAAAAAAAACAAGCTAAAGATTTGCTAGAGCACACTCGCACTTTCTGAATTTATTCTTGCAACGACAAAAATCCAAAAAATTCCTGAAATTTTTCCCATTTATTATTTACAATGGGTCGTGGGAGCAGTGTGTTTTGTGTTTTTGTTGCAGTCAAGCATATCAAATTACAGGACTCGACCATATAATTGTTGTTGTTATGTGTGCAATGGCAGCCCTCGAGAAATTTTTCCGGGGAGGGGGCAACAAAATTTGTCTCTGAATAAAGATGTATGGCGTTAGCCACACACTCAAAATTGCTGGTAGAAATCCAGAACAAAATTTTTGCGAGCCCGTAGCCTCATTTTTCCCATAAAGGTGCTTTAGAATTTTTCAAACCTCAAAAACTTATGTTCTACAAGTAAGAGCAAATCGCTCGCTAATCGTTTTATGACTTATATTGACTTCAAAGACTTTTGCGAGCCATTTTAGAAAAGGGAACCTCCCCCCCCCCCCCCTCCCCTCCCCCTCTTTCTCGCTACTGGTAAGCTCTTATTCGAACACCATCAGAAAAGGGTTGCAACGGCTTTCTTAGTTTATATTGGATAGTTTACTCCTTGATGTTATGAATGTATAAAGTAATAAAAGCACTTGCTTGCAAAATAAAAATCTTCTTGATATGGTAGCGAAAAAATCTATGACAAACGAGAAGCAAGAGTTTTAGATGGTTAGTCAACTGATGAGGCGTTTCAACAGCTCCAAAACGAAATAAAAAATTGACAGGCTGCGATGACGATAGGGGGCCGAAGATGGAAGAGCTGACGAAAGCAAGAGGTTTGCCAGCGCCTTTGTAAGATAAATGCCGGCCTTCTCGTCTTTCATCGGCTTTTCGCCGACAGACACGGCAAAGGCGAGACTGGCATTAGAGCGGATGTGCCGAGGCAATTCTTCGAAGGGCCTCTCACGAATGCATAAGTCTATTATTGCGAAGACAGCCTGACTGTCATGGAGGGGGTGGGAGGGGGGGGGGGGGAAGAAAATGTTCATATGGGAGAACTTTGCAGGGGCTTTCGCAAAAAATTAGCTGAAATATTAGAAACGTTTTTTTATAGGCGAAAAATCAACAGAAATGGAAATGTTTATATTGGGTCTTCAATCCGTCTTATTTTCTCTTTTTTCTGGAACTTTCTCGAAGCTTCCACAAGACTGTCTGCTTCAAACCTAGGGGATCGCGGATTACACGCGGCACTGATGCTGCAAATGCAGTCAAAGCTAGCGAATCTACGACAGTTCTGCAAACACACGATGTTTCTTTGAATTTTTCCTCTTCTTTCCTCGTCTTTTCCATTTTTACAATTAGTCGGATTGTATGCCTTATTCCCCATGGAGGCGGTCTGATGGAAGTCGGCTTACCAAAAACGAGAAATGATAAAAACACAAGAAACCAAAGTTTCAAGGTTTCTTTTTCTTAATCTACATCGTGAAAAATCGATAAGGAAAGCATACAAATAACCTTCAAAAATTTTCAAGAAAGTTCTTCTGACGCCGATAAAATTTAAAAGTTAACAAATATCACCTCCCACTCGATATTTTCATAGCATAAAATTTTTATAAAAGTGTTCTAAGATTTTCTAAATATTTTGAAAGTTGCCCTCTCAATTTGATGCAATCATATTTTGTCTTGAGATGTTGTTGCATAATATCCACAAAAATTTCACAATCCATGATTTTGGGAATTGAAAAAGGGAAACGAATTGGCGTGAACCTATCTTTTTCAAATTTTCACGGTTTGATGTTCCCTTACTAACCTGATATTCACGTAAGTTCACCACGACTGAGGCAATAAACAGAAGTCTATGTGAACTTTCTTAATCTGATTAACACACAAACAAATCAAATTCTAGAAGTCAGTATGTATTGTTGAAGTACAAAAGAGAAGAAAAGAGTGATTGACACACTCCTTGCGATGTTGAGGGGCTCTGGAAAATATTGAAGAATAAGGATACCACGTGAAGGGTCCAAAAAACTCTTCACGAGTTGGCTGAATGTTGCGAAGCTGGTTCAGCCGATGTACTAAAAAGAAATGATTCATGTTTGGAGATTTGTGCGGCCCCAACGGATGAGTCAGACGAAGCGATAACGGTGATTCAGCTGTAATAATGCTGGACTCTACGGCTGATTACACACTGAGTAACAAAGTATGAACGAAGGTCGTTGCTTATGTATGTTCCTCAACCCCAAAGATTATCGCAACTCAAACATGAACTGCGCTAAAAAAATCGGAAAGGAGGGAAAAAGAAAAAAATGTAAAGCTAGAAGGAGTCCATTATAGTTGCAAAAATTTCTCAAGAATATTAACCAGAATTCGCTTTTGGGAAAAAATTTCACTTGATTTTTGCAAAGTGAAAAATGATGCCCCGTCATGCAGTAGATTTTGCAGCAGCTTAGGGCCACTTGTCAACTTTGCTCAACCACATAGATTATTCATTTTTTGAGCTTATGTATTTTAAATAACAAAAAAGATCTTCATTTCTTCTGCCTCAAACAGAGTCAGATCAGAAAGTGAATATAAATTTTTAATAACCATTGAAATTTTGAATGTTCCACAACAATCGAAAATCGGCGATGAATGCCAGTGGAATTCCTCGATGTGGAAAATACTTATTTGCCAAAAGGAATATATCTTGGATAATCCAGCATTGTCCAAAAAATCATACAATGTAAAAGGCTACCCTTTTTCCGCAGAATTTCAAAAATTTTTTTAAAGTTTTATGCAAACGGCGGCGTTATAGATGAGATAGATCGATGGCTAGCTGAACGTTTGTGGAAAGGGGATAAACGGCATAAACCGGTATTATGAGAGCCGGTGGAACTCTTCAAACTAACGAGGTCTATGTCTAGTTATCCAATGTACAGCGAAGCTTACTCTGAAACGAGAAAGAGGAAAAAAGCTACCGGTGTATATATTATGATTGCTAACCGGCAAAGCTTGCATAATGAAGTGCCGTGCCGAAAAACAATTTTTCTTTTTCTTTCTATGAAATCGAAAAAGTACATTTCTCTGGTGCACAGTGTTACTCTAACATAATTCCCAAATGTTAGGCAATTTTCTTCCCAAACTCGAAAGTCCCTCAACCCCTAAGCTCCCTCTCTCTTCAAAAAGGGACATCTGGCCTAAGCTCACCTCAAGCGAGATAATCTCTTCGAGTTCCCGTCACTCTACGGCTATAAATCCAGCTTAGACACTAAGCAAAGCCGCTTCCCCGAGCTCGTCTCCATGTTCGGCTACGAAAACACATTTAACCAGTTTTAAGCGTGCAATTTCTAGCCTGTAGCGGTGTTCTCAAGAGGTGCGCGGGCAGCTATGAAGAGCTAGAATGCGCTTAGAGACGCAGTTCTACGTCTTTTTTGTCAAGAGCTAATGGACAGGGCGGGAGAGTATAAATGGCAAACCATTGCATGACGCTATGCTCCGCGGCATCGCTTGCTGCAACGCGTCACGCCGCAAATCGGACGCCTGACAGTTGCGGGCTTCTGGGTCCTGTACAGAATCAGTCTCACGGCTTATGGTCGCAAGCCTTGTGCAAAGCATATTTTTCAGCCCGGAGTAGACGAAGCATTTCAAGTGGAGCAGCGCATCATCGCCGTGGCTCAGAGACATAGATTAAAATGAAGCGACGCAGGCTGCGAAGCGGAATCGTTGCCAAGCGGACTCCCGCCAGCCCAAATTCCGCCTAAACTGAGTTGAAACTTACTATAGGCAGTGCTTCCAAATTAAATACGTAGTAGCAAACAATATTGGACTTTTTGCAAAAAAAGCTACTTTCGAAAAAGAAGAAGATAATTTCTAAATTTGCTGATTAATTAATGCAGTCTACAAAATAATGTAAAGCAATGAAAACAGGTATGAATGTCCTATTTAGTAAATAAAAGCGGTAATAATTGCAAATTCATCCATTTTTGACATAATAGTGACAATAAAAATAGTAATAAGAATTGTAATGTTGTTGATAAAAAATTAAGATAATTATAGAAACAGTAAAAGTAAATTAAGTAATTTAAGATGTTTAGTTTGTAAAACCACTGTAACCATTTCAATGAATGGTGAAGGTTCCAAGGATTGTTCGGGAGATAAGAGGAAGGGAGGGGGGAGGAGGGAAGAGGCAAAAAAATTTCTTTAGGGGCATGTTGTACGCAATCCCAAAAAAGAAATTTTCTTTTACTATGCTAAGCCAAATTTGTAAAATCACAAAGCTAATAACAAACTAGAGTAAATTCAATTTAGGTGAATCACTCAGCAGATCCCTCCCCCCTCCCACCCCTCCTCTCCTCCCAAAAATTCATCCCCGTCGATCAGCACTGCTTTAGTGATGATCGTAACAATAACATACTAGTATAAAAATATATTTGTCAAATGAACCAAATCCTCAATTGCAGAACGAATGTTCCATGGGGATTGAGACTTTTTCCCAGTTTTACGGAAAAATCGAACTTGCGATTCCAGGTTTGAATTGACATTCCCGTCAGACTTCTTTTTTTTTTCAAAAACAACCCGCAGCGCTCTTTACTTTTATCACTTCTGACCTATACAGGGTGTCCCAAAAAAATGTATCGAACGTTTGATCGTTAATATCTCTCTTCTAAAGAAGTCTTTTCTCTTGCTTTAGGTACCAATCTGTAGAGCTGGCTTCAACTTAGATTTGCGTTATAGAACGAATCTCTCATTTCTCTTCATTACTGTAGAATTACGGTAGAAACTTCAGAGAGGGTTTTAAGCAATGAAAGGCCATATCTTGCCTTAGAAAGGAAACAAAACAGCCTGAAAACTTTTACACTAGGCTAATTAGAGTTGCTGATTCAAACTGTAAAGTTCTCAACTTATTATGATGCTTCATTGAAGAGTTATACCAGGTAAGAGGTAGCGGCCATTTTTTCAATGTTCCTAAAAAGTACGATTACACTGTTTAGAAAGCTTCGCAATCTTGAAAATAGTTGAGTATTGAACTCAGCGTCCATAAAAACCCTATTACACATGTTTTCACAATTTTCTGAAAAATTTTGAAACGGCAGCTTTTTCCACATTGATACCATCTGTTTCAAGTTTCTACCGTAATCCTACAGTAATGAAGCGAGATGGGTAAACCGTTCTACAACGCAAATCTAAGTTGAAGCCAGCTCTACAAAACGGTACTTGAAGCAAGGTAAAAGATTTCTTGGGAAGAGAGATATTAACGATCAAACGTTCGATACATTTTTTTGGGACACCCTGTATATTTACATTACCACAGCCAAACAAACACAAAGTGAGCAAATGCAGACCTTGTTGTACTTCGAATGTTTGCAAGGTTTGCAAAGGGCAATGAACACTTGTAGAATTGCCTGACATCATTTGGTCCCTTTAGCATTCCAAGGAGGTGCTCTCTTTCGCAACTGACTTTGTATACTCAACGGATTGGAATGCTAGTTGAATGAGTAATCCTTATATGGCAAGACTGCACTTGACTAACTCTGAGTAATAAGTGATGAAACATTCTTAAAAAAAAAACAAAGAAATTCTTTCTGTGAAAGGCAGTCATGAGATTGTGGCAGCAGTTATTTGGTTCCTGGATTCCTTGCATACAATTTAAAGTTCTTCATGGGAAGAAAGGAAAAGGACGTGGAATGGTGAAGCAAGTTCTTCGTGAGTGTAAAGGAGGACAGAATTGTTATGGAAAAGTAAACTAAGTAGTCCACATAATAACTTCCTTGCCTTTGGTAATAAGATACAATTCAATTAATATTAAGGTCCTAATGCAAATTTTTCTTGCTCAAGGCTAAAAGATGTTGTTTTGGAACTTTAATTGCTATGGACTAAATTCTTTTAGAAATGAGATATAATCCATTTTATTACTAGGCCAATATTCTTTATTTCCTATTTATTCACGTTTATTCACATTTCGCTAATGTTCCCATGCGAGGCTGTCAGATTGTTTCTATTGCGTGGTAATGTTTATTTGCTCTTCAAAGGGTTCCAGACAATTTTTTTTGCCTGCATCAATTAACACAGTATTATAGCGTATTGACGTAATAATATTAGAATAAATGAATGAATAAATAAATTTATTCTTGGCTGGCTAGACTCAGAATTAATGATGGTGATATGCAGAGTCTATCAAAAGGTTCGATTCTAAAACCAACAGAAAATAACACTAACAAAAGTTCGTATAGGTTTACTTGATGAAGTATGCAATCAGATAAACAAATGTTGATTATGGAACGGAGGCATTACATTGTGTCCATAGTCCTGCCGTTCAAACGACGTAATAACGCCATGCCGGAACCGTGCAATCGACATTGATCGATCAATACGCGTACGTTCTCACAAATGGGTTCGGGCACAACGCTAGCACGACGTTGGCACGGCGCTGGCACAGGGTAACTCTAGACGCAGATACGATTGTGCTTGTTCAGACAACTGCCGGAACCTCCGCAGAACGTTTGGGAAAGTTCCGCGGGTTCACCTGCGGAATCAAATGAGGTGCTGCGGAAGTTCCGAAAAATGCGAACCATAGCAGCAAAAGAGAAGACCTAAGAGAGATTTGAACCTCGCTCTAGTGACTGTGAGACCCAGGTACTATCCTCTGCAATACGGCTGACAAGTTTGATAATGCACTATAGTTGTTGGCGAGGCAACATCACGAGACAATACATTCAAAACTCTGCGGAAGTACCGGCATGTCAAAGTGCTGCGGAACCGCCTGCATTTTTCGGAAATTCCGCAGCGCTTTGTAAAAGGTCCTGCGAAAGTTCCTGTTTTCAACCAGTTTGAAGTGAAAATCCTGCGGAAGTTCTCATTTTCAACGTTTTTACTTTTGCAATAGAAAACAAAATCCTGCGGAACCGCTGAAAATTTTGCTTGTTCTGCAGAAGTTCCGGTGAATTGTCTGAGTGGTCAGCTATATAAAAGAATTCGAAAAAGAAACCGCAAATGTGCAATATGGTCGACCTGTACTCAAGACTGTGCAACTGCACACATTAAACCTTCTCAGTAACTTACTTTACGACCGATAAGTGTAGTGATAAACAAAACCCCGTTTTTGACCAAATCCGTGAGATATACGTTGTGCAAAATCTCGAAAAAAGTCTCCCTGACCCCGATTGTATAACTACCACTCTATTATCCAGTCCAGTTATTTTGCTGTTTGTCCAGCAGTTCAGTGCGTGACCTCACGCGTATACTCACACACGGACATACAGAATACCCCCTCCCCTCCTCCACCGTTCTCTTCGATTACCAACTGCTTTGTGCTATTGTACGAGCGTTCGTCATCGGGCAAGGTCGCGCATTTTGCAAGTATAATAGCGTCTGTTCAAATCGCATTTTGCTCTCGCCCTTTCAGAACCTGTCCGCGCCTCGTCTCCAGCACTTCAATACGATTACATTCTCTCGTAATAATACATAGTGGATAGATGTGACGATTAGAACTAGAGGCAACGCAAAGCGAAATCGAGTGCTTTCGAAAAAAGTTGGTGAGAGGGCAATTCGAGCGACTCACTCGAGTAGTGATGAACGGGTTTGAGAAGTAGCGGCAAGTGGAAAAAAAACGAAGACCTTGCGGCTGGTTCACTTTGGGGAATGAATTGCCATTGATGCTTGAAGCTAGAACAGTCTGATGAGAAGTGCAATTGGGTTCGTCCGGGGGGGGGGGGGGGAGGGAAATGAGATGGGGGTGAGAAACAAAGTTTCTCTTACTGAAGAAGCATAATTGCCCAAAAATGAAATGCTCGGGGAAACTTTTTAGATTTTCCGTAACTGCAGCCGTAAATTTTCAAGACACACAACTAATGATGCTTTTTTCAAAGCTAATTTATTGTTTTCAAAAAATATTTTTAGTCTGTCAGCTTTATCCGTGCGCCAGAGGCTTACCGAGGGGGGAGGGGCGCGCCTCCCCCCCGAGAACGGGTAGCGAAATTTTTAAAAGTTGCTTACATGAGCTATAAAATTGTGCAAATGACTTGTTCATACTTGTAAATAATTAAAATATTTTTAAATAATTTTTAAAAATTCAAATTAGCCTTATAAAATAAATTTTTTTCGGGGGCATGGCTGACGCCACGCCCCCTTTTTCTGGATCTTTGGGGTTATGGGGCCGGAAAAACTTTTGAAAGCACCCCTAAAATTTTTTCGGAGTGCGTGGCTGACGCCACGCACCTTCATTAGAAAAAATTTTTTGTCGCGCCCCCCCCCCCCCGAGCCAAAATCCTGGGTACGGCACTGCCGTGCGCATATGGTATAAGGTCGCAGAGGGCATGGATGACCTTTGATTTAACTGGCTTGGCGGCTGGAAGGCGGGGCTTTGTGACCTAAGGCTAGGTAGTGATCAGAGAGGACGCGTGGGAGAGACGCAGAGTGCGTCGCGGGCACAAGCGGTCTTAATTAAGTGACAAAGCCCCGCCTTTCAGCCGCCACGCTTGAATCAAGGGTTACGGACAGGGCACGGCACAGGTGGCTTACCAAGCAAGCTGGATATCGTTTTTGGTGGAAAAAGCAAAGGGGATATCGTTTTTGCGGAAGAACATAACGCTGTCTTTCGATCTGCCGCCGGCACGCTGCCGGCATGCCGCCAGCAAATAAACAAAGTGTTTGTTTACAACTAAGTGAAGATGAAATGGCACCAAAATAGGTGTGTAGATGGGCAATGGGGAGTTGGGACTAAGTATGAAAAATTATGAAAAAATTATGTGAAATGAAGGCGTGCTCAACGTTTTTCGGAGTTAGGTGGCTTTCAAGCCAACTGGGTAGCCACCTGAGGTGGCTTGGGAAAGAAAAACTCATAAATTTTTCCTCTCTCACATATTTTTCTTACTTTCTTCATATAAATCTCATCTACATCCCAAACCCTACAAGTTGGTTCCTAAACCGCCTCAAACCCCCTCCTCCCCGCTTAGTTACAGCCCTTTGAAGATTTCGAATGGCGACGGCAACGCTGCTCCAAGTCCGTAGTGCTGCTCGCTGGACACGTCATGTCGCCAATCCGAAGAATACAAACGTCATAGCGTTTGTTTGATGCTCTTTTGACGTTTTTTCTGTTTTGCTTTGTTCCGTTCCTTTTCATATATTTTAATATCTCGTGGGATGTCGTAATTTCATTCTGAAGTCAAAGGGGACTTCGTAAAAATTTGCAAAATTCAAGGGGGACTTCGTTTTTTGCATTTTCAACTAGCCACCTCGTGCCGAGCCCTGGTTACGGAGGTGAATGATAAGGTTTTTTCTTGAGATTTTTCTCTAAGGGGTAGGCGTCTGTGCGCAATTTTATGCTCCAATTTCAATTTTTTGCAAGCTTATAATGATATCCAAAACCATGGCGAACAATATTTTTCTATTTTTCTACAAAATTCGATATTATTTTATCGTTCATACGTAAGATAATTCACTTGCAGAACTTCTAAGAATCATGTAAACCAGTCACAAAAAATCAAAATCTTTGATATGAGAAAATCGTCCTCGTTACTCTCCCCCCCCCTCCCGCCGGTGTAATCTAGTGAGCCTTTCTCGAGTTGCTATATTGCAAAAGAATACAGAAATAATTTTCCATCCTATATGACCCCCCCCCCCTCCACTACATTTTTGCGCAATAGGCAATCGACAAAGGTCTGCCTTCATTTGTTTTTTTCTTCGTAAAAGAAGCTATCCAATTATACCAGTTGATAGAATTAGAAGTATACGTCGGACACACTACATTTTTTTTATCAACAATGTATAATAGTTACTTAGCTTAGGAACTGGTATGCGCGTTTATAGGGAGGAAACCGGGCGCTGTGAGCATAATTGGAATTGCTATTGCTTTTTGCGACTATACCATAGTCAGATTGAAGAGGTGTAAGAGGGCACAATGGCAAGAAACGTAAGAGCTCTAGAAATTGGAAGGTAAAGGAAGTTTGCGTTCAGTTCATGATTCTTGACTTTGAGTCTCGCGCTAGATTAATGTGAGCATCAAAGAAAAGTTTTCTTATGGACTGCTGAATTTGTTGTGAAATTTGAAGCGTAATTCTCAGTAATTCTCATACATAACGCACCAAGCAGACTATGAAGTTCATCCATGAAAAATGTAACTTGAGCATAAATTGTTTAGCGAGATTATAGGGGGAGGGCAGGATTCAAAAAGAGACGTGACAGAAAGAGCAACGATTCTGAAACGCATCTCATTCATTGACTGCAGCTACTTTCTTGTTGCAAAGCACAAAAATTATGAAAATTACCTAAATGATTCAAAATGAATAAATTATGAAGTAAAAATTGGTACTCAATACTATAACAATTCAGGAATTTCTCCAATTTTCGAATGAGCCACCTGGTGAATATTTTGCATCGTATTTTTTTGAGAGTTTAGGTGATATTTACAGTAAATATAGGGACTGCTTGATCATTGAAATAGTTAAAACGCAATAGGTAATGATGTAGATCATGGATTTGAATTCATAATTCGTAACTGCATCCCATAAAGATGTTCGAAAACTATTTTTATTTTAAGCGAAGTAGTACTATTTCAAACAGATAATTGGTCCTAAATTTGAAGTTTCAAGTGTGGTTTTTTTCAATTCAAGAAAGGATTGCTTCATTTTTCCTGAATATCACCCGCTTGCTATTGATCCCAAGTAATTCTCCTTCGTCATCCTTTTGCCAATTATCCCCAAAGAAATCAGATCGCAATTAGCATGTGCTCGCATTTGTAACGCCGCCAGCCCCACATTCCTGATTTTATGGCTTGTTACATTATCTCGCGCACAAATCGAAACAGCACCTCAAAACCAGCTGAAAGTGCTTTTCCCCAAAAAGCAATCCCAATTCGAGCGAGGCAAACTTCCGTGATTTCAGCCCACTCGAACAAAAAGGCAACGAACAAAAAACATGGAAACGGCCACACGAACGCCCGATGGGTGTCCGATTTCATTGCGAACGAAATTAAACCAGCATCGAGTGAAGCGAAGCGATTTGAGTCTAATTCCGGATGTGTAAGAGCGGTCGAAATTGAAAAAGGTTGCGCAGAGCATCGTACTCGATGTCCGAGCGAAATGTGGAAGAAAATGTAGGTCCTGCGAAAATCGATGATTTATCGTTCTGTTTCCTCTTCCTATCTACACATTTCTGATCGAATGAAATGTTAGCATAGAAAAACTATTCTTGGCATCATCTATTCTTTGACTAGGAGACGCGGGACCGCATTACGGACATTGTCTCAACGAGTTTGAGTTTGTTCTTCCCTGTTTCCAAAGACTGAATAAACTTGGACGAGATAAAAACAAGTATAAACCTGCTGATTACACGATTAGGCTAGTTTAGACAATGTGTGCAATGCGGTTTCGCGTCTCCTAATCATAGAATAAATGATATGCACATAACAACAATTTATCTCCGTCTGGTAGATTTGGCATACTTTTGCGGTAAAGACAACAATTGCGCGTAAACAAGTCTGATGCTTGTGAATGCCGGCAACTTGCTTGGAATTTTCGCGCGAAATGTGGAAATAAAGAGGACATTGCCATCAACTCTCGCACAGGTGGCTTATAAACGCTGGATATTGTTTTTGGGATAAGAAGCAAAGGGTATCGTTGGGTCCGAACTTGAAATTTTTAGTCGATTCGGATAAGGGTCCAAGGGAAATCCGTAAAGTTTTGCGAAACTCACAGGGGGAGGGCTTCGTTTTTTGCATTTTCGGAAAGCAAGCCCTGATTGCCATTGTTTACGCGCAAATGGTGTCGGCAACGCACGAGCACTGTATTAGCTGTTAGATCTACTGGGTTATATAATCAATTTCAATTATGTACTCCCCTTCGCATGGGAACTTCGCATGCGGACCTCCAGTCGATGAGGCCATTTTGAATGCCTGAGCCATGCGCGCGCGCGCGAACGTGGAGCGGAGCGCTTACGAAAAAGGGAACACGTGATTGACACGAACTATAGAGTAGTTTTACGCGTAGCAAAGCTACTCCTGACATCTTCTAAATCTGGAAAATTTGCTTTTAACCATGTCTTTGCCCTTTATTCGTTGAGAAGGACAGCGGTTCTAGCGACAGTCAAACTCCTCAATTCAGGTGAGAAGTGATGAGCTTTAGAGGTTTTATAAGCGAAACCCGCAAATTACTTACTGTATAGGACTATAGAATTAACTTTCCGAGTTAGCAGTGATTTATGGGGAGATTCTTCGTTTTATTTCTCAAGGAGTGAATTTTTGCCAAAATTTGCAGAATTTTTTTTTTAACAGCAAGCATTCTTTTCGAGTATATTCATGTGGTTATGTTAACGCTAACCAAAAGTCCAAAATAGTTATTACAGTCCCCTTCCCCATTCCCCTCCCCACACATTAGATGGAGTGAAAGCTGCCAGTCTCAAGCAGCTTTCACTCCACCAATCAAACAAGATTTTAGCTGACAGAAGTGGTTCCCAGGACTGACGTAACTCAAACGCAGATGTGTGGGAATGGAACTGTCAGATTTCGAGGTAGAAAAAGCAAGAGTGTTTCCTAAGTGTCGTAGCAAATTCTAGAAATCTCACATTTAGCTGGTAATTGCTTCATTGGGAATGACTTGAAAGAAGCGAGCATATGGGCAAGAAGAGGGACGAGTTTGTGATTCACAATATCGGAAAAATTGTGACAAATTATTGTTTCTGGCTCTACTTATTCAGCTATAATGTGACAAAATTATATACCCCTTGGTTTTGGCAAATCCAAGTTCATAGCAGTAGCTTATCATACTGACCATCAGGCTGCGTCCAGAGTCGCTTGTGCCAGAGCCGTGCCAGCCGTCAACCGATCAATACGAGATGCGCCCACGGGGGTGCTGCTTTAGGCACTATTACCCACAACAAATAAAATGTTTCCGAAGGGTCAAATATTACATTAGTAATTTTATAAATCCAAATACTTAAGTCAATGATCACTCAAAAAAGGGATATTCAATTTTAGATTAACCTCGATATTTTCTTCTAACCACACATTCAGTTTCGCATCGATTAACTAGAAGAGACTCGACCATCATCTTTCGCACTAAATTATACCAGGCATTCATGCGAAAACGTCGGAAATTCTTTCTTTTCAAAGAATTTCGCATTATTGGGTCACTTGTTTCGTGTCTGAGAATTCGATTTCAATCCTTGAAGAAGGGAATTGACATTTAATTCGTCCGCATAGGTTTTTGTCGATTACGTCAAATGATGTGAACATATTGTGAGGTTAAGTGGACTGTCAACGAACATCTTGAAGTGAGCAAAAAAATCAAATGTCAATTTTGAAGTATGTGTTTTTGCTTTCTTTGCTTGCGACAAAAAAAGAAGTGACTGTCTAGCAGAAGAAAATGTTAGAAAGAGAAGTGCAGAAACCGCTTAAAGATTGGTGAGGGGTCCTTCCTATACAATGTTTCTTCAAAAAAAAATGTGTGAGGTCAGAAAGTACAACGTTCACCTCGAAATTCTAATTCTGAAAAACTTGAGATTTTTTCTGAGAAGCTTTTTTCCCATGTTCGTCTCTGTAAATTTCCTATCTAATTCACAGGGAGTTGAGATATAGTGGGAATTTCGGGGAAGTGCCTCATAAGGAACATTTCACATTATAAAAGATATATTTTTGAATTATGCACCCTCCAGCTGTGCAAAGAACATAGCAAAAGTTGATTTGTTTGCCTTGGATTGCATATATCCGGTTCTCAGCACTCAGTATTTGCACAGAACCCTAAAAACATTTTGAAAAGCTTGAAGCCTTGAACACAGAGGCACAGCTGACGAATGTAAAGCGATACGAGCGTAACCAAATTCACCTACCTATGTTTTGGGCAAGTTTTTTTAAACAAATTTGTTTGAGAAGAGCAATTATACTTCAAAATTTGAGATAAAATATTAAGTGCGGGGGAGGGGCACAACTTCGGTTTTGGAAAGGAAAGTCGGCGCTTCAACTCACATTCCCCTTCCTCCCCGTACCCATCCCATCTCTACAATTATATCCTATCTTTCTCAACTATTTAATGCTACTGAAAGAAATGATTTTATGATGGGGGCGGGGGAGCGGAGAAAGACGCGAGACGGTTAAAGGGACAGAGTTGCCTGCCGGCGCTGTGTCAGGGCCGTTCCAGCACCGTGCCAGCACTTCTCTGGAATCCTTTTGGACGCAATATTGATCGAGACCTTCTGGCACGCCGCTGGCACGCGACGGTATGCGCAACTTTGGAACGCGTCTTGAAGCACGAATAAATGAGTAAAAGGTAGATTGCTTCGGTGATATTTGGCAGAAAAACTAAGGCGCAATGACGCTGACTTTGAAAAGGCTGTAGGCAGCCGATTAATATCAAATTTATTAGAGGCTCATAAACTGCGTCCATAGCTGTGCCAGCGCAGTATCGATCGGGAGTGCGTCCATGTGAGCGCTAGCACTGCTCTGGCACAGAAAATTTCCCAATACAGGGTCTTAAGAATTCGAAATCGAAATGAAAAAATATCCTTTTAGAATTTTTCAGATATTCGACAATAGCTGAGATTCCCAAGCTCTCATGGTATACCTTCTGGTCCCGAAGCACAGAAAATTAGCTAAAGGAGATTGTGTGAGGTATTCTGTGAGTTGCGCAATCTACTACTAGTCGCAACCATCTTCCATCGTTCTCAAAGGATCTGTTGACGGGCAAAAAGGCCAGCAAAAAGTGAGCAGATGACGAGCAGCCATAAATCTAACGATATGCCATTCATCAGCAGGTACTTTGCAATTACTCCCTCACTTACGTGGACAGCGCGCTCGGCGACGGACAAAGAGCAAGGCTATTACGAGTACACGCACGGGGGCCATCAACGACCGTGGCTCCGATCAGGGTCAAGTAGTTCGCGCTTGATGAAAGGATTCATTCAGCGCCATTCAGTTGAAGACAGTCTAACAGTAGATGAGATGCGCTTTTTTTTGCGAGGTTGGGAAGGGGGGGGGGAGAACGAGTAGGGGAAGGGGGGGGGGAGAACGAGTAGGGGAAGGGGAAGATTTTGTGCGAGACTGAAAGTGACGTAGCCATCGATATATGCTATACATTTGAGAAGGCTGAGTCAAGGAAGCTCAAGGCTACCATGAATTTTTTCGACAGGCGGGCTGCGGAAATTTTTTTACGTATGACGGAGAGCAGCATTAGCCACGCCCACCGAATTCTTTTGACCCTCATTTATTGCAAGCTCGCAATCTCCATAATTCGGTGAAAAAGATCCCACAAGGCTGGATTATTCAAAAATTCGTACAATGTAATCATCATCTCGCCAAAGGGAGGGGAAGGGCGAAGGATCATTTCGCGCGAATATTTGCAACAAATCATGTATGTCTACAGCAGTAACTCGTGCCAGTTGTCCCCGCGGGAGGAGCTTATCAGCGACATATTGTCCTCTACTCATTCGAAAATGAAAAAAAATATTTGCACACTTTAATGACTAACAGAGGTAACATAACTTTGCGACGTATTTGCAAACGACGGGGGGGGGGGGGGGAGGGGAAGGGTAATGTTTCTTTTGCTTTTACTTGGGGAGTAAATCCCTCGCCAGAATTCTTACTCAGCTGCCTTTGTGTTGTTTTCAGGAAGACAAGAGATTGCAAAAATACATAGTGGTTTATACTTTCCTTACGAAGATGAATACTAGAAAAATTTGACAGAGGTGCATCTTGATTTTTACCTCAAAAATTATAGTTTCCGATAACCTACGATTATTTGAAAATTTGAAGCGCACATACGAGAAGTGCAAATTGATTTGCAAATGCTATTTGTACAGAAATATTGGGACAAAATCAAGAGATGAGTAGAAAATCAGTTTTTTCGTCCTCAGGTTCAGAAAATATTCGTCCATCAATTTGAAAATGCCTCACTTTGGAACATGACTAATGTCACAATTTGTACTTTGAAACTTAATGATTCAGATAGTAAGATAATCAATTACGTGTGTTGCTAATAATTCGGCAAACTTTGAAATTACAAACATACCAAATATAACATACCAAACATTCAGCGAATTAGTGCGAGAGGATGACAAAACTCAAAAAGACAGTCGTGTAATCTTCAATAAATCTAAGATCTGCTGGATGGCAGTTCAATTCTGACAGTTCTGATTTATAGAATTCTTTGAGATAGCTGCTAAAGGTCATCGCAAAGCCGAAAAACATCTGCGAAAATCCCATGAATGCTAATCCCCGGAAAACGCGGCCAAGGTTGTCTTAGGCCAAGTTGGAAGGAGTTTGAACTTGGAGTCTGCGAACAAGTTTTTTCTGGTTACTACTAGGAATAAAAGAAGATTATGTAAGGACTTTCGAGCGTCTCCAAGGGCAAAAGGGAAATTTTTGAAAAAACTGAAAAAATAGATTTTTCTCAGTTTCATCTAAGAAAAATTTCATTCCTGCTATCGCAATGATACCATGATGAGCACAACTAGATAACTCATCTATTAAATTATTTAGAATGCCTGAGAGACAACCTGAAAACCTGCTGTGAATTATAAAAGTAATTTTTGCTAATTTTGGAAAAATTAAGGTGTTGAATAGTAACCAACAAATGATCAGCCTTTTATCAACATTTCCAATAGTCAATCGAACAAATATCTTGAAAAAATAATGTAAAATATTTTTTTTCGACATAAAAAAGCAAAGTTGAAAAAGATATCGTTTACAATTCTTATATATTTATATATCACCTTATGGGATGGTTGGCGGGAGGGGGGGGGGGGGAAAATCTGGATTTATTTTGGCCGTTTAGTAGTAGTTGCAAAATAGTTGCATGTTTTTATCACTCGTGTTAAACACTGAAATTGAATTCTGTGACTTATTCGGGAGGAGGGGGGGGGGGGTGGGAGAGAGATCAGTTACCAGCAGTGGCGAAAAAGGCCCCCCCCCTCCCTCCCCCGAGAATGAGTCGCGAAATTTTTGAAATTTACTTAATGGGTTATAAAAATGTGCAAGTGACTTGTTTATTCTTGTAAGCAACTAAAATAATTTTAAAACTTTTTAAAAACCCAAATTAGCCTTGTGAAAAAGTTTTCGAGGGCATGCCTGCCGCAACGCCCCCTTTTTCTAGATTTTAGAGTTTATGGGCCCGTAAAAATTTTGAAACCCCAAGAATTTTTTTCGGAGTGCGTGGCTAATGCTAGGCACCTTCATTTGAGGTAATTTTTGCCGCATCCCCCCCCCTCCCCAACGGAAGGAAATCCTGCAACCGCCACTGGTTATCAGCTATAGCTGCTAAAGTTACAAGCTTAAATGAATCATCTGGATCATCAGCCGAGCTGCTATTTCCAGCATGTTCCAGTACTCAGATAAATTAAAAGCAGGGACAGATAATTATGGAGCGACTATACTGCATATCAGTTCTGATGGAAATAGATCCCAAAAGCCCATAATCGCCTTTACAGGCACAGGAGCATTCGCCGTGCAAAGAAGGGAATATTTGTACAGTCGAGCGCTAAGACTAAGCTTTGGAACAGAGCACGAGGTGCGAAGCGCTAGAAGGAGGGTGCACAAAATTTTTAGGGACAAAATTATTCAAATTAATTACTCTCCTATTTGATGCATTAAGATTTAATATACATGATAAATTAATGTATAATACGGCTAAGATTTTATAGATATGGATTCTAACATTTAACGATTTTTTGTTTTCTTGTTTACACTTACTTTATTATTTCCTTCTGCTTTCGTTTTTGGATAAATACATGTGAACATTCAAGTACAAACTACCACAGGTTTTCAGGTTGTATGATAAAGGAAGAAGCTAAATGAATGTGATTACTTCTAAATGAGTCAACCAAAATATGTGTAAATGGCGAAAAACCAGGAAAACTTTTTTACCCAAAGCAGTAAAATCAAAAAGATTTCCCATGTAACTTTATCAAATTTAGAATTCCGTTTCGAGTAACCTGCGAAGTCAGAACATTTAGAGCGCAAGATCCACATAATTTTCAAATTATGTTTTCACTAACATAATTAGCATTCCTACTACCTACCCCTCTACCCCCCCCCCCCCCAAACCTCCTCTCCCTTCGGGAAAGACCTAGTCACGCAACTAAATTTATTCGCGCACTGATGGAATATCATAAATTCAACACAATAAAGTTTCGATTTTCAAATATTTTTTAAAAACATGGCCACTCATTACTCACGGTTCTGCGAATACAATATTTTCCGAAACCTTCGTAAACATCATGAAAAACTCAACAAGTTTTATTTCTTTCCCTCTGATGTTCCACTCTTGCGTCAATCATTTTCTAAGCTCGTAAATCGATATTTAATGGAGTGTGATGTATATGAAACTAGTTCAGAGTCCTCATAAAATGCAAACGAGGCGCATTATGTGCCGATGGAAAAGAACGAGCTCAAAAGAATTCGATAAAATCGTCCGATAATTTCGCATGCATGAAAATTTCAAGGTGATGAAATTGCTAGGTGTTTCCACCTGAGAATTTCGAAATTGTACCTCTGCAAAGCTCTCTATGGCTCGAGGAAAACGTCCAAGAACTGGAATTTTGAAGCTATTTCTATTCCTAGCGAAGGAAAAAGTTCAAAAGAATTTTTCTCGTTTCCAGTTTTCGCAACTATGCGCGAGCATGGGCTGGAATAGATTTGAATAGTCGAACGTGAACCACTCATGGTACAGCCCAGCCCCGTCCCCATATGGTAAGAGATACTCTCTGCATATAAAGCCGGTTTGTAGATTGAAGTATAGTGAGTCACGAGGAGTAGGGGGGGGGGGGGAGAAGAGAACCGGGTGGGGATGGTATTGACATGATAGGATTAGTGGTTGTGACCCCGAACGGATTTTGCATGAAATCTGCACAAAAAACTGCAAAAAATGGCGTAGAGGGGAATGGAGGGGGGGGGGGTTACTGTAACTGCTAGGGTGGATCAAAATTTGTAGGAATCACAGTGAGTCACAAGAAAAACTTGAAGGGGGGGGGGGAGGGGAAGGGAAGTGTTACTGATATCATAGGATTAGCGGTCGTGTGACCTCGAACACTTTGTGCGCGAAATCTGCCCAAAAATACGAAAAAAATCTTGTATGGGAAATTTTAGTGAAAAGAAGGGATACTGTAACTGTAAGGGTAGATCAAAAAGTGTCGGAGCGCATACTGTAGCAGATGGGATTATGGTTTGACACCAAGACGAAAAATTCCTGGAGATTTTGTGCTTCATAAAATTGATTGATGGGGTAAGTGAACAGAATCTAATACAGTAGTATACGGTAATGGTACTGTAAGTGCTTTTGAATTCGTAGTGAGGGTAGGTCAAATTAGGCACTGCTGTAGAGGTTGCAAACGAGCTCCATTTGAATATGGCTGTTATACATGGAAATGGAGCTTTCAAAAAGAAAATTAATGATGCGTGAAGACTTGCTATTCAGCAAGATACGGTAGTAATACTGTAACTGCCCTCCAACCAATATTATCACATAGAAAACTCATATTTTAGCTGAAAGCTTCTCATTTTTAGAATTTCTTTCAAAAACTCGTCCAACTTTCTACTATGAATCATTACGAAGTGGCAGAATAGCAGATGATTCAAAACAAACAAAGACGAAAAAAACAGAACGATAAGCAGCAGATGTTCCAGAAAAATAAGAAGCAGTAAAAATACCTTCCAAATCTTTTTCACAAACGCGTTCCTCTCCAGAAATGAAGTCGATTAGCCATAATACACGAACTTTTAGCCATTTCCATGCTTGACGAATATAATCCATAGCAGAAGTCATTGTTCGTCAATATTGTACGTAGGAAATTTAGCAGTAGAAGAATTTCTTCGTCGAGTTTTTTCCAAGCGACAGAAAAATGGAAGATCTTCTCTGGACGAGTTGCACAGGTTCGACTTTGCCGCCGCGTGAGGCAAACAAGGCGAGAATGTTTAGAATATCCCAGACGATTCGGACACTACCTGGCAACGCGTGACAAGCGAACACGAACACCCCCGTGGCCGCGACAAGAGGTACCGCGACGGGGGCGGAGCCGACTCCTGCCGCGAACGCGACCAAAAACGGCCGCGTGCGGCGTTGCCCTCATAGGGCCATGGCGAAGTATCTGTTACGGCTGTAATTAGTGGGAGAAGTACTTTTCTACTTCTAACTGCGACATCGGACGACTGGACGAGTTGTCGGAATCCACCGATCTCGTAGACGACAATGGGATGTGTTTAGCATTGTCGCCTAGCGACGTAGAACACAACACTCCCCGGCCGCGCATGTGTTTACCGACTTTTGTTTGGTTCGTAATTTATAACCATACATGGACCGAAGCTTGTGGTATAGCGAGACAATGGGTTAGATATAGCAATACACAGTCAATACAGAATCCAGTTTAAACACTATAGAGCTGGATTTAACAAACAAAAAAGCTCACTCTTTTTCTCAAAAGATCTGGAAATAACTTATTTGGAGATTTCCACTCCAATCTATATCAAGGAGAGCTGAATGACAGTAAGATTAATTGATTCAGAAACATTAGTCGAGCAGTGCAAAAATATTCGTAATTAGTGAGAACCTAAAAGTGGGCGTGGTAATGGGCGGAGCTATCTTGCGAACATGGCCATGATCTAGCCAACTTAGCCCTTAACATTAACTTTTTTAAAGTGAATATGTTTATAGCAGCTATATCGTTACCATTTTACACCAATTCTTCGAATATTTCATTCTGGTGATAGGGCTTCCTAAATTTTTTCGTATTTTGAGCATCAATAGATGATCACAGATTGATTCTAAGAGATTTCGCAATTGCAACAATAGCGAATCTAATTTGTGAGCTAGAGTTTTATTTAACAGAAATTTCACGCATTTCTCTAGGCGTTAAAATAATTTGGTCCCTACTTCGATAAACAATACACCGCTCCCTACATCCTTTGCTACTTATCGCATCTACCATCCAAAAATGGTAATTTCGAATGCTTCACAATTCCGTTAAAAACAGAAAGATTACAATCACTCTTGGGGCCCCGGTCCTTCAACTCCTCCTCCCCCCCCCCTCTCCCCTGCGAATCCAATGGAATAATCAAGCACCGACATAGCTCGCTGAGGCCAACACCATAAAGCACTGAACATCACTGCTAGATTAGAAATAGACATTTTGAAGGGGGGTTTTCATAGAAATTTTCAAATTGTAAACTCATCTCATTTCTAACCAAAAAGGTTATTCAAAGATTTACTTATCTTCTGAATTCTTCTAATCTGGCTAGCCCTAACTTGGTCTTGTGGATGTGCGCGAAAAATCAGTCTCGGTTTGAAACTTTGAAAAATTCGAAAATTCGCACCTCGCAGAAGCGGAGAAAGGAGAAAAGTAGGGTAAACGAAAAAATGCAGCTAAGCGTAAACAGTTTATGTAGCAAAACCATAAAAAATAAAAAAAATATTTCTGAGCCATAGTAGGTTAATAACAAAATAAGTTGAAGAGGCTGGATTCAGCATTTAATATAATCAGAAAAGAAAATCTTTAGTTGTTTGATTGATTTAAAAATTATTTTAAACACCGAATCTCAAAAGTATCAAATTCTGGGTCGGAATTTTGTAGTACTCTGCTATACGATTGTAGGTGTACAGATGAAACAGAACTTCGAAATAAGATCCGGGGGGGGGGGGGAGGTAGGCAAAAAAATAGTTTCCACTCTCTTCTAGTACAATTTTCATATATAATTCCATCTTAGCCATTACTTACGCAACCAGAAGAACTCACTCTACTCACTTTACAATCTCCCTTCACAATTTATACTTTTACATTACAAAGGAGTATTATCCCGCACACAATGCGTGTTTTTATTCGTACGAGTTGTGTGATTGCAGAAAAACTGCTCACTATACGAATCTAGATCCAATCTAGCCCTAGTTTATCGGTTTTTGCCTAGTTTCATGTCTTTTCAAAAAGTTTCTAAACGTATAATTATGCTTCGAGGCTGAGAACGATGAGGTCGTCGTGTTCACAGAGGAAAAGGTCGACGCAATCGCAGGAGGACAGGAATTTGCCCTGTTCAAGGTTTTCCGCAAAGTAGTTGAGAGATTTGGAGAAAACGTCCACTTGTTAGAGAGAGTCCATGGAAAGTTCAACGCGGGGGAAAAATAACGGGAATGCAATTAACCGTTGAATTCTGGGCATCAGAATATAACTAATGCAGATTGAATGCTAATGATGAGTAATTTGTTAGATGAATGAGTCAATTAACGGACGAGTTCTTTGTTGACACTTGTTTTTCTTAAGGTTGTAAGCGTTTGAGACTAGCAGAAAATCCAAATGACTAGATCTGGAAAAAATTCCAGCACAAGTTTGATCTTTCATTTTCTTGCTTTCCGAACAGACATTCGTTTCATTGTGTACAATGTTCAGTAAATTCAATCTTCGCCAAATTCCGAAAAAGAGAATCCGATATAACGTGAATTTGACCTTTTTGGTTTAAGAAAATTTTCCGTTGAAAAAAGAGATGTGCCGAGCTTTTTTTTGCACATCCTGATATCAACTAAGGAGGAGGACCATTGAAAGCAATTTCCCTTCATTTTGCTTACTACCATAAAGACTAGCAGAAAGCAAACTAGTACTTCTGCATTGCCGACGACATTTGCGCGTAAACAATAGTAGTGCGCGCTATAAGGCCGTTTATCAAGCGCAAGTCACAGGAAAGTCGGCAAAATTCACAAGCATGGTATTTCTTTACGCGCAAATGCTGTTTTAAATGCGAACGCGTGAAAAAAACGCGGAATGCAGGATACTATATTCTGCAAATGCACAACATAGATCAGTGATACCATCATTAGTACTTCACCTAAGAGCTTTTTTTCATGACGTGTTGGACTGATCAAATTATACATTTTCAATATTTTCAATATTTTTATATTTGAAAAATTTATAAGAAATGCCTACGAAGATTTTTTCAATACAATTGTCTCTTTTTTTGATGTTCTTCTATTACTCATTCCTTGCAAATCATAATTGCGCTTTTAATGGCTCTCCTCCACTTTTGAAGGAAAAGAATCACATGAGGCATTGCATCATTTAGCATTATCAGCGATAAGAACATTCTGCACTGCCCCGATTCCCTTTATGGAAAAGCATTAACATAAAGTGGACTCCGCGTGGACATCTGACACAAATCCTGAAATTTTACGCATAACATTTTGTAGCGGACGTTCGTTCGCATAAGAGGGCGAAGTCTAAGATACGCTCACAGTTGTCCACCGGAGCTAGCGCCGTTCTAGTACCATGCCAGCGCTTGCGATCAATACGAGGCGCGCGCATGTGGATTTTGGCACGGAGCTGGCACAGCTCCGGCACACCCTAAGCGTAGAGTAGCGGTTCGATCTCCGCGATCTTCTTTCGAATTACCGCAAAAGTATAGTTTTAGCGTGGCTCCACTAAAAACGAGCGTTTTCTGCGTCTTATATCTATTTGAGGAGACAGAAATGGGAATTTGGGAGTTTTTGTCTAGTCTTGAAAAGCGTGCAAGTTTTGTGTTGACCAGGCCCAATGCTGGCATATGATAGATGCGAAAAACGCAGCACTTTCCAGATAAGGCGTCATAAATGATTAATTGCACTAGAACAAAACCACTTCTTCTAGTTCAAAAGAGACGAGTAATCGCTCTTTTGTGACTCATCTACCCATCCCAGTTGGATGGATGTCCGGGCGAAAGCAAGAACAAATTCATGGGAAAAGCGATGAGAAATTGTGCATTTAATTGGATCATTTAGAGGGGAAAATGTGAAACGCCATTGAAAGTGGGGCTTGTTCCATGAAATGGTGATTAGCCATGGAAAATGTGGACAGAACTCGTCCTATTGATTCTATGCCATTTCACGCTTGAATTTCCGTCTTTCACTCATCAATTATCTCTAGGGGAAAATGTGACTCTAAAATGATGGAGAAAGTTGACGTTCTTTGCGCTTTTGGGACACGAATTGGGTGAAGTCTATGGAGGAATACGAAATAGAAACTTGCTCTGCAGCCAGTATGTTATTTTGGCACTTTGAATGATTTCGCTAATGGCTCAAAAGTGGCCTTTAAAAATTCTGTCAAGCCGAAAGAAAAGCAAAAAAGGGAGTCGCCTGTTTTGTTGTTTTTGTTTAAGGAAAGCTTAAATGAAGCGTTTCAAAGGATTAGGTTATAAACTACTCTTTGACTTAACTGGCTTGGGGGCTGGAAGGCGGTGCTTCGTGACCTAATTAAGGCTGGGTAATGATCAGAAGCACGCGCGCGGGAGAGACGCAGATTGCGTCGCGGGCGCGAGCGGCCTTAATTAGGTCACGAAGCCCCGCCTTCCAGCCGCCAAGCCGGTCGAATCCAAGGGTGCTTCCATCTCACGCACATTCGGGCAACTTTAAGAGTTTCATATGGATTTTCACTCGCATTAAAATCCAGGGCAAACGTTGCTAGTAGCCTCCAGCCCATGCTTGTTGATAAACTGAAACCGTAAAATTCTCACCGCATCAAATTAGTTACTGTTTTTTCTAATATTATCTGAATTTTCATACATTCAAACTTGCCATTTTTTTCAGATTCTCGGGATTGTTACAATATCATTAATAAATCAAATTTAAGAATTCGAGTTTTGGTACATTATCTTTTTTGCTAATTTTCAGATGGCCGATGAAATACTATAATTTCGATTTATAGAGTTTCTAACTTGAAACGCAACAGCTTACGTACAGTTCTGGATTCCCTTCAAAACTCATAAACGGCAGACGTTTCGGGAAATTTCTGCGGAAATTCTCTAGCCTTAGGGACACTGCTTTCTCGCGTAAGTGCTTTTGTGAGAATCGATTGCGAAAATCATGAAATTTCAATAAATTCTGCTCGGCACATTAGTTATCCGGTAGTGCCAAGTGACCTTTTCAACTTGCAACTTTTCTAAGTGTTTTTCACTGTCATAGATCCAAATCATTCAAGTAAATTTCCTAGAAAATTTTTTTCTATGAATATGGGCAACGCCAAGCCCTTATCTCAGAGTGGGCTGAATCCTCTCTTTTCTCCAAAAACCTTGCATATCTATTGCTGCAGCGCTTAGAATATTAGAATCTGAAACGGACTTGTTTACCCAGCTTTCATAAAAACCAAAAAAAATCAAAAACCTGACTAGAAATCACGCAGGAGTTATAAAAAACTGTACAAAGTTTCGTTACCCTTTCCTCTTCCTCCAATTTGATGACTGCCATTCATTTTCTATGCACAGTAATCGAAATTCATGAGATGCAATGGGCACATTGCATTTGCATGATTTTAGTTCGAAAACGTGCGGTTTTGCGCAAGTTTCCGCTGTTTCATAATGTCGCAGTATAGGGGAATTAATGGTGCATGTACAGAATTTAATCCCTACGAAACTGGGACGAGGAAAAGGAAGAGGGAGGAGGGGAGGGGGTGTTGGAGGAAATAACTGTACTACAAATTCGGAAGCTTTAATTGGGTAGAGACAACGCAACTATTTTTCTGCATATTAGCTGTTTTGTTGAAATTGACAGCCGAATGAATAATACTGATTGTAAAGTAAAGATAAAAGTAAAAATATAAAAATAATAATAATAATATTAATAACGGAAATAATAAGTAATAACCAGTATCAATCTAGTGATAGTCGAAGTCACTTACACTTTGATTCAACTGGTTTGGCGGCTGCAAGGCGGGGCTTCGTGACCCAATAAAGGCTAGTTAATGATCAGAAATGATCACGCGCGCGAAAGAGACGCAGATTGCGTAACGGGCGCGAGCGGCCTTAATTAGGTCACAGAGCCCGCCTTCCAGCCGCCAAGCCAGTTGAACCAAAGGTTATATGATTAATTCTCTAGTCGCTGTCTTTTTATTATAGTCCACGCGGAGAGTTTCAATATTAAGATTAAAATCAAGGATTACTTTCCGATCACCCTAGAAGTAAAGTTGTTATATGTTCTTCAACACATATGTTTAATCCAATGAAAAAAACAAATTCTCCAGAAAAATCTGAAAGAAGTTTAGGTTATTATGAAATTTTTTTACTGTAGTGATCAAATACACATGTACTTGATGGGGTCCCAGGAATTTTTTTTCAATAAAGGGAACGTAGTCGTTTTTCATTGAAGGAACGGCAATGACTGTACATTCCCGAATATTTTTTACAGAGCTATAATTTGTCAATGTTTTATATGCTGCCATAAGAACCAAATAACTGCATAATTTTATATATCTTGATTCGCTACTGATTTCTACTCCTCTCCTCCCTCTTTTCAAAACACCAAAATCCTGTTCCAACCGCGAGTTTTTGCGTTTCACGATATTTATTTACATTTTCGATAAAAGTGCTGCGTAAACCGTGACGCTATCTGTCCCCATTCTGTTTTTTCAGAAATCGAGACAATCACTCATGCAAACACGCAACCGACATGAAATGTCGTTGAAGGAAGCATGGAAAACTAGCCTCATTTCTGGGAAGGGGAAGAGAAGGAAGGGGGGGGGGGGAGGAGTGGAACGCAAATAAGGAAAAGTTATGTTCAAAGTGTCAGTTTCTCAAGAACGAGAAATGCCAACAAATGGCTGACAAAGCGCTTATTTAGAGTTTCAGCAAAAACTTTCTTCTTGAAGATCAAAAATTCAAGAGTATTTGCCTGTCACAGACTCCATAAATCTCCGTGTAAGAAAGTTCTCTTATTATCTTTGAAAACTGTGCTGATATCCCCACACCGAAGCGTCATTATCTGATAATAAGCCATAACGACTGATAAAATGCAAAGCACTATCAATGTTTGTGAATCAGCATCTGTTCGCGTTACAAAAGCAAACAAAGCGGAGAAGAAGGAATAGTGTCGAATCGTAATGCAATGGCATTTCATGAAAAGATGTCATTGATGGAACGTCGATGATTCTCCATTCATGTCAGGTCATATACCAAGTGTACGAGGACAGGCACAGCAGAAGAAGAGCGCTGTAGGGATGGAGTCCAAGGATGGGCAGTTTCAATGTTGAAGACGGCAAAGCACATAGAAATCGCATGCATGGATCAGAATTTGGAACGCTCATTTGACGAAGAGAGAGTACAACAAATTCTATCATTCATTCTACGACCAGGAAACGCGAGACCGCATTGCACACATTATCTAAACAAGCTCAATCGTGTACTTAGCGGGTTTGAACTTGTTAGTTATCTCGTCTAGGTTCATTCATTCTTTGGAAACAGGGAAGAACAAACTCAGACTAGTCAAGACGGTGTCCACATGCGGTCTCGCTCCTAGTCATAGAATAGATGATAGTTTAAACAATAATTTTCCGTTATCCTGACCTATTGTAATAATAGGCTTTCATAAGATAAGTCCTTTGATCCAAGCAAAATAAATTTTTTGTAGATTCAGCAAAAAAATTGACACGTTTTGGTCCAAGTTGCTCAAATTTTTTTCTTAAAAGCAAAAAGTCTAGAGCTTATACAAAAAATCTTGATTGCTTTCAACAATATTTAAAAAAGTCTATGGCCCGTAGTAAACCCCCTCTCAGCGCAACTCGGCTAGGGGCGGGACTACGTTGAACGTAGAACGACTCAATCCAGCATCCGGTGAGCCATCGATCCGGATTCGGATCGCTCCCTAGTCGTAGTGATCTTGTGAGTTCTCAAAAACTAATCACCTTGAGCGGTTTGGTGAAACGGCTAAGTGAATGGGTTTCAAGGCGAAAGTCCATGGTTCGAAGCCGGCTAGTGGCGAATTTTTGTGCCACCGCAGGACAATCTTTGATAGCGGCCGTCATCGAAAAAAATCGATGGCGACCGCTATCAAGGATATCGCCAAGCAAACAAATGGATAAAACAAAACTATCATATTTTAACGAGGATTTCACGAAAAAACGAAAATTTTGAAACATGGAGCAAATGAAAAAAACCAAAAAATCCTTGTTTCAAGCAGTTTTTGAAGAGAAAACGTAAGCAAGCTCTGAAAAAAGAAAGAAATCCATGAAATCCTGTCTTCTTGCTTTTCTTGCCGCAATCAGTTGTTCATTGATCCTCTCCCATTTAGGCCGCCGAAATTGTGCAATTTCGGGAGTTTTGCACCGCAGCAGTACGTCAGCTGAATTTTCCCATAAGTTACTCACGAGCAACTTAAGGGAAATTTGTCTGATCCTCCTCTTAAGCACACTATCTCTCTCGGGTCACCCGAAAATTCAACCTCGGATAAGTGGCATTCTTGTGAACTGACTGTGACACTTGACCCGACAGTCTTCTGACTGTTGAACTGACTATCCTAAAGCACGGGAAAGTGGGTGGGATTAGGTTCACCCGAGGAAGTTCTTCTGAATGACTAATCTCAAGTCACCTGAGATGAATGGAGGTTTACTACGGGCCTATGTTTTTTGACTCCCTCCGTCGTGCGAATTTGGCTAGGAAAGACTATATATGATGACTTGACCTCGCTGCTGCTTGTTTCTTCAATCAGATGATGGAGCTCTAGCGCACTTCTCTACTGTGGGCAAGTCTAATCTGTTCATTGAAAACAGGATGACGAATTATTATTATAACATTGATCATTTTTTTTACTGTTTTATCGAAAATGAGGTCATTATTGACTAAAATAACAGACTGAACTATCATTCATTCTCTGACCAAGAGACGCGAGCACGCTTTGCTTACACTTCATTAACATGTCCATGAATGAGTTTCAACGCGTTCAGGCTGACTTACTGTTATAATTCGTGGAAGAACATGTTTAGGCTCGTTAGACCACGCTGGCTCGAACACGTTCCTTCACGAACTCCTAATATTATTTGAGTACACACGTTAGAACTCATTTATGAACTTGTTAACTCATTGACGACGACGCCTAATTCTGCGTAGCGGTGCTGTGGACGACGCGATTTTGCACAACATTTTCGGCGTGGGGAAGATTTGTGATTATTTACAAAAAGTAAACTTGTTTTGTATTCACTGCAATCATCTTCTTCGACTACTTAGTCTGCGGGTTCCGAGAAGGCAAAAAAATGGAAAAAAAATGCGGAACTGTGGAGAAGATACTAGACCTGGTAAGAACATGATTTTGCGAGGGGTGTGGGCCACCGGTGGTCCACATCGTCCCTGGCGACAAAAAGTGCGTGGGCCACCGGTGGTCCACATCGTCGTCAATGGGTTAATCAAATGTACGCAAAGCGTGCTCGCGTCTTTTAGCCAGAGAATGAATGGCACGTTGTTAGGTAGAGCCATACAAACTTTTGGTAAAACCTGTCGAACAAGTAGATGACATGTCAAATTTTTTGAGACTTGGCAGAAGGTTGACACTTCTTCCTGTAAAGCTAGGACCAAATGTGACACAAGGAAAGAAGAATTCCCTTTTTTGAAAAATGGATGTTAATAACGGGAAAGTAACGCTCTAATAAGGTAAGAGATACAGGATTATATGAGTCGAAATCTCAAGTGCGCAAGTTCTTCCAATTCGGCTGTCTGATCGCTTAATACTTCTTTCTTCAGGGCTTCCGAAGTCTGCATTCCCACAGTATGATAGGATGGCGCAAAACCAGTACCAACAGAAGGAATTAACGAAACCCCCTTTTTTTTAAGTTACTCAATACAAAGCTCGTTCGGTAAATTTGAACCAAAATAAGGCTTTCCTTTGGGAACACAACGCTGGAAGATGCCTGGCGGGTTATTTTACAGTTACTCTCAGGGAGCACTAAAAAGAAATAAAATCGGGAACTTGAGAATTTCATACATGATGTGGACGAGTCTAGAATTTCCACAATTTATTATTCTTATAACACCTTTGGGGTAGTTTCTTGTATGCTCTGGAAAAGGAAGGAACTTGGTGGTAAACAGTAATGAAGATTAAATGATATACAGTATTTTATGGGTACGAGGATTAGAAAACGGCTGGGGAACTAGCAAAGAGAGAGAGACGGCCTTGAATTTTATTACACTTTACTGATAGCGTTGGCTATACCTCCACAATCTTATTAAGGGCTAATCCCGTTTTGTGTATGGTGATGACGTGGCCTATTGGGAACAACCATATCAGAGAGAATGTTTTTGTCTAAAGGAATAAATTTTGTATCAAAAAAACCGAACTTTGTAACAATAATGAACCTCGAAATCCAAGAACGTTTTTTTTGTTTGAGCCAAGTTCTAACATACTTTTTTGAACTAAACACATTCACGACAGGACCGATTCTTCAATTACTGCCGTCTCGGGCAAGAGCTTTTTTTGCTTCGTCAAACTTACGACCCACCCGTGGGTCATATTGTCCGAAGTGGCAGAACACGTACTACCCACCGGTGGGCAGGATTGTCGTGAATGTGTTGAAGAAGAGTACGTCTGATTTTCACGTTGATGGATCAGCTAACGGGTACAAAAGTAATGAGAGTATACATTACTCTTCTTACCATATTATTATAAGTTAATCATTAAAAGCAATGGTATCAAAATTAATTATTCTAATTGCCTAGTATTATTTAATAAAGTCAATGTGTGCCGGAAAGATACAGGAATCAAATAGTCAAACACCCAGCTTTATAAAAAATAATCCAAACTTCCTTACTACCTTTTCCATTCCTGTCAAAGAACCACAATGCCTAGATATTTACTATTACGTTCATATAACGTCAACTTGCTTCTGCATTAGTTCTTACATTAGAGTATTGCATTTACTAGTTTTGTATTCAATCCAACTAGTTTTTGAAAGCTTTAGTGTAGGCTAATATAACAGGTTAGTAAGAGAATAGAGGAGGTTTAGACATTACTGCAATGGAGGGTCCTCATAGAAAATTCAGCTCATTTCAAATTCTCATTATTCACGTCTCAATGCACTGCAAAGCAAACATTTGGCTCGAAAGATGAGCGAAAAACTCATATATTAGGTTGAACCGAAAGTTCTGTCGCTCCATATTCAAAAAATCATAACTTCTTTGTCTCACAAGTATTTTGTGCAATTCAAATTTTCTGAAAGCGTAAAGCAGGTAGTTTCCAAAAGTCTTCTGAGGACTTTCCAACATGTTCAGGTTGCAGAGATAAAAATGAAAGAACGAGATCATCCGAAATTCGGAATTTTTAAGCGAGAATTCTAGCAATTCAGAAACTGTGCGATAAAATCCAGAAAAGCCATTATTCTGAACTTTCTTATATTTGATTATTAACTGAGTCAAGTTTGTGCTGATCGAGGTCTTCTTTCAGAAGTTATGAATTTTTGAAAAAAAATGCCAAAAAATCCATTTCTTAAGAATTCTTAGGAAATTGATTTTTCGGCATTATTTTTCAAAAAATCATAACTTCTAAAAGAAGGGCTCGATCAGCATAAACTTGACTCAGATAGCAAACAAATGTAAGAAAAATTAGGATAACGGCTTTTCTGGGTTTGTCTGTCTGAATTGCACTGTCTGAATTTCTAGAATTCTTGCTTAAAAATTCCGAATTTCGAATGATCTCGTTCTTTCATTTTTATCTCTGCAACCTGAACATGTCGGAAACTCCCCAGGAAGCTTTTGGAAAATACATGCTTTACGCTTTCAGACAAAATTTGAATTGCGCAAAATCGTCGTGACCGAAAGAAGTTATGATTTTTTGAAAATGGTGCGACAGAACTTTCGGTTCAACCTAGTAGATTTTTCTTGTTCAACAAAGAAATGCTTGGTAACACAGTAGTCGAGCATATCCTAAAAAATACTCATCTTCATATCTTTTCGTTTTCAAGGCGATTGGGCCTTATATAGGTATAGGGATCATCGATCTGTGGAACAATTTATGCATGTACGGATAAAAGACCATTTTATTTCTCTAGTCTTTTTTAAACTGACTTGACTTTAATGGGTAAGTTCCAAAACCTCAACTTGGTCTCTCAAAAAGGTATTAATCACGAACTCCAAGACTTGAATACAACAATATCGGTGTGATGTCTGCATATGGAAGTTGCTTAATTAATTGATTGTTTAATCCAGTTCATTTCAAACAAGCTGAAAGATGAGAAAGAGATGAAGAATCGGGGGTAAGTCATATTCGCATGCTGCAGTGGACAGCAAACTCAATTTCAAAAATGTAGCAACTAATTTAGTAAGCGATAGAACAGTTTAAGGACAAGTTGAAACTAAAATATATGAAGCAAAAATTCGCATATAAATGACTTCATTTCATTATAAGAAATCCGCAGTATAGACCTAGAATCAAGGGTTATTCATTCTATGACTTGTGCCTTTTCTTAAGAAGTGAGAAAGATTGAGAGCCAAGGCTTAGACGACGACTTGTCACTATCGCCAACTAAGTCGTCTTATTGTTGATGAAAGCACCTTTCTAGTCTAGAATGTAATATTCTCAGTTTGTACAAAAAAAGTGTCAAGGAGTGTAACATTTCCATGAAATTTAGAAAGTGAAACCGATAGTAAAATATAATTTTTCGACGACAGACTTTGCTCCCTGTGTAAGCCAGAATTTGTCGAATAGAGTCATTCAGTGGCGAATTCAGGATTTCCGTTGGTAATAGCGGAAAGGAGGGGGGGGGGGGGAGAAGACAAAAATTTTTTTGGAGGCGGTTCTAGCCATGAACTTTGAAATTATTATAGTTCATTTATAAAATCGTGACGACGGATTTTACTGCGACTTTGCACCCACAGGAGCATAAAACGGTCATAAAAGAAGGCATCACCTCAACATTCAGCTTAGTCACTTCCAGTGTTTAAATATGTATTACCATACGTAAGCAAAAAAACCATTCGACCAGAGATGGAAACCAAGAAAATGCGATTTCCAGAAGTGGCGGGCGTGTCGCGAGCGGTCGCCCCATCGTCACGATTTTTCAGTGGCTTGGCTAATAATAAGTTCGTTTTGACATGCAAATTCAAATCTTTATAAAAACTCACGTAGTACATAGCTCTGCAGCTGAGTTTTTTTTTGTGAGAAGACAGTTTTAAGTTTCTACTCTCAAAACTTATGTAGGCAAAATTCCGTCACCAAAAAACGACAGTTACGCCCTTATATAATCGACTTCCAAAAAATTGCTTTTTCGAATTTCTAAGTGTCTTTCCCAGCCTGCGATCGCACAGGCCAGTAAATTAGTGGTTGGCTATATATAACCTTTAGCTAGATAGCGAACCACAACGGAGGTTGCGATCTGCTGTGTGTCAATTTCTCTGGAGCTAGAAATGTAAGAATTTTCAGGCATTGCGCATGGAAGTCAAAGGGCATTTCAGATCGTTCGAATTTAATTACCTATGGCCATGCAATCGGTTGGAAATTTGAAAATATGTAGGTACCGTATTTACATTTAGAACCTGACTTCAATTTGTTTTTCGGAGCCTGATTTTTCGATAATCTGAGGAAAAATTTGGACTATTTTTCCTTCCTGCACCATTTCGTTATGAGAAAAATATTTTTTGTATAAACAGGTTAAACATCAGATTCCCTTCATTTTGCTCTTTCCAATGGTACCGCACAAAAAGTGATCTGTAAGATTTCTACAAACCGCCAAAAACGACCGACTTAATTTTTAGCCAACCTAATATTAGGTCATTTCAAAAGTTCGTTCGCATAGTTCTTTAAAAAATCGTAACTCTCTGCTGTCTGCTTAGATTTGCCTGGGATAATTTTTCCTAGAATAAAGAGATCATGTAGTTTCTGACAGTGGCTTAAATTCGTTCTACCAAGCACAAGTCGCAGAGTTAAAAATGCAAAAAGAAGACCACTCAAAATTTGGTAATTTCAAAAAAGCTCACTAAAAGTCTTGAAATTATACAAAAAATACCGAAACAAAAATAAACATATGTTTTATGTCCTCGTCTTTCTAGCTAGGCAATTTCCTTGCTGAACGACTGTTCCTACGAAAAGTAATGATTTTTTAAGAATTTGCTATACGTTTCCATGAAAATCAAAATTGCTCTCTCTTAGCGCAAAAATCCCTTAGCTAGAGAGAGAAGGTCACAAAACCCCTGTTCTTGGCTTTCTCGCCTTTTTTTTGTGACGTTTTCGGGCTTTTTTGGGCATGTCAAAAATTTCAAAACTGAAGTAATTCTCTTTATTTGCTTATAACTTTCAATCTTTTTCGTTCTAACTCATGGGAAAGATACCATTGTAATAAGCATAATTTTCTCTATAAAATAAAAATACTTCCGGAATTTTTCGTGATCCAGCTTTAAATACGCCAATCTTGAGTAAATTTATTCAATTGCTTCTAACTCTCGAACTTTCTCACGACATTTCATGGCAAAGATACTTTTGTAAAGAGAAAGGTTTCCTCTTTTAAATAGAAATTTATTCAAAAAATTTCGCCAGAAAGGAAGGAAGTTATGGTTTTTCGAAAAATTGACGAGCGAACTTTTGAAATGACCTAATATTTTAGGATGCGCACAAAATTTTGCGGACCCATAACCTCGAAATGTTAGACAATTGGACGTGGCTACACAAAGCTTGAATTTCAGGAAGTTTTCAAGAATTAATTCACATGTTTACAAGTATAAACGAATTTCCTCCCCCTCCCTCCCTCCTTCTTCCTTGGTACGCTACTGCAGTCAATGAACGAATTGAGATGAGTGAGACGAACTTGTTAGGCGATATTTCTAGTGAGCTATACTAACTCATATAGAAGGTGAAAAGAGAATTTAGCAGAATATACTTTATCTTGAATGGCGAAAAGAACTGTCCGCAAAGACCTTGCGCATAATCTGCTAATATTCGTGCGAAACATAACGAAGAAACTGTTGCCAATCATAAGAAATTAGTATCATCAGCTCGAATATGGAGTGCATGGGTTGGAAATGATTTTGCAGAAGAGAGTAGAGCCATAAACTGCGTTAGAACAACTCTTTGCTGCATTATTTTACCATATCTAACCTTTAATTTAACTAGCTTGGCGACTGAAAGGTGGGGCTTAACCTAATTTAGGCTGTTCGCGCCTTTGACGCAGTCTGCGTCTCTCCCGCTCGCGTGCTCCCTGATCATTGACTAGCCTTAATTAGGTCACAAAGCCCCGCCTTCCAGCCGCCAAGCCGGTTGAATCAAAGGATATATAGAGCTTTTTGGAAGATAAAATAGTGAAGCGAAAGATGGAGTATTTTAGAACATTCAGGAACATTGTCCTGATTGAGCCGCGCCAATGTGTCTTGTGACTGAGACTGAGCTCTTATGATTGTCAAATCTTCGACAGAGCAATAATTTTGTTGCCTAAATCCGCATCATGTCACTCTATTGAGCTATAAGATACGGACCTTTCTAAATCGCATTTGCCTAAAATCCGAAGAAAAGAAGCTTTACATTACAAACCAAACATTCACTATATAAAATAAAACTATAAGTCATATTCCAATCTAGAAAATTCTCACAAAACCGGATTTTCTCACCAGATCGCATGGAATGAATTGAAAACTTTTGCAGTGTCTATGGTATGTTCAGTCGAGTCATTAAAGCAACCAGGAAGAAAATGTCAGAACTAAGAAGTTCAATCGACTTAATTCAGATGGAACACGTGGAAGAAACTGTCTAGAAAATACTCTTAAGATGGAAAAAAGTATTGAGCAAACATTAACACTTTATCGCCGGCATGTGGCATAAAAAGTACAGTTCGCATCATTTCTGTTCATTTCTGTTCATTATTTCATCAGTATGGTATTCACATTTATGGCTGTTGTTTTTTGGAAATTACGAGAACTTAAACATTACTTTTTTTACGAGTGTCCATAAACGGAGCATTCTTGTAAGGAATCCCTACTAAAATAAGGTCCCGTCAAAAGTTGTTTGTGCCAGCATCGTGCCAGCGCCGTGCTAGAACGTTGACTGATCAATATGAAGCGCGTGTGTGGCTTCCGGCTCGGCGTTGGCACACCTTTGACACTTCTGTGCCCAACCTACACATTGAATTTCGATTACTGCATTCTATTTTACAATGGATTTTTACTAGAATTTTTGTAGATCAGATTTTTTTAAAGATAATTACTTCAGTCTTATTATTCCGTACGCTCCGTACGCTTATTCCGCTCTCGTACGATCGACAGCGCCAGCCCGTACTGACATGGAAATTCTAAACCCAGCCAAAATAACAACAAGAAATTGTGTTATATATTTGGTTGCTTTATCAAATTTCTCAACCATTGCCGCCGGGTCCGGGAACCATTTCTTGTATAAATCGATTTATTCTTTCAATAGACCAGCTTCCACGAAAAGTGAAATACGTAGGTGACAACTGTCGTGGGAAAAAACGACTCCGGAGGTCGCTGAAATTACAGAGCGAAAGTATTCCCATACTTCATGAAACAGTTCTTCATTCAGTGAAGCAATTTTTATTTTGAACACGGGGCAGGAAAGCAGGGAACTTGAAATGTCTGACAAGGGAAGTATACTAAGTCAAAGGGGCGTTTCCATGTGATATGTATACTACCTTAGAGCATGGAACGCTGATTCCAAGCCTACTTTCGATACCTTTTGGGAGGGGAATTCTAGGAATTTTTTGAGGTAAAAATTCAGTGATTTGGCCAAGGTAAAAATAGGAGTTGAGGTTTTTCCGGCGCTTCAGATGGGTAATGACTAACATGAGCTCATTAGATTGAAGGCGTTTATTCCATAGAAACCCTTTTACGGATCATGGCCCCAATTGAACTCAAGGACTAAGGTTCTGAGTGATTTTATTATAGCGGCGCTCCCAAATTTTTGCATCAAAGGATTTCCATAACGTCCCTTCAAGAAGCTTTGCAGAATCAAAGGTAGATTTGGAATAGCATCCCATGCTCTATAAGACTATACATATTTTGTATAGAAACGCCACTTCGATCAAGTATATATCCTTTTTGCGAGAAATTATTGCTGTGGAGGTGAAAATCTCTCTCAGGAAATAACAAAGAAAATCCAGATTTGTTAAAAATATACAAATACCAATACACTCAGAGTGTTTTCCCGCAAAAAATGCAGTCCCAGGAAGGAAAATGTCTCTGAAAGCAGGGAAAGTATTTTGACAAGTCACTGCAAACATTCATAACATATGTATACAAAATAGAGTAAACTTTGCGTAACACTTTATCTGGTTCTTCCAGAATTCACCCATTATGTCATATGAGCAGTGCTGTGATTGTAAACAGTTAATACAAATAACAAATACTAAGTGTTTGGGTGGAAGAGTTGGAACATGCAAGGGAGGCGAGAAAAGGTGGGAGCGGGGTGGGAGGGGGGGGTTGGGTTTAGGTAAAGTAAAAAATATAAAACTATAGTATGTAACGTTCGAAACCTGATTGGAATAAACAAATCTGTGCTCTTGACATATACTTCTTTCGTGGAGGCTGCACTTCAATATCATTTTCTCAAACATTCCATGGCTCTTAAAGAAATGTAAATATGTTAGATGCACTACAGCACATTTTACGCGCATATCATGCCGATTGTAAATTTTACAGCATTTCAGAGCATTTCTACGACTTTTCGCTGCTATACGTTACATATGGATAAAAAGTACTAAAACAACTGTTGTAATGTCTGGCCTGTCACCAATCCATTCATATCATTTGGGCGTAGTCGTTTAGAACCAAGTGTCAAGCTAACAATTTATAAAGTAGTACTTCTTGTGCAATTCTACGATCTGACTCCTTGATAGATTTCAGCTCTGGAAAACTTTTCTAGAAGTTTTCGTCCTCTCTCCGACTTCATCGAATTCGAAAACTAGTCATGATTCTAGTTCCTCAACCCTATTACCTCCAAATGATGGATCCATTACAAACACACAAAATCATAAGATTTTGCAAACCACAGGCACAAAAAAAACTTGCCGTGTACGTACCAGGGCTCCGCGAGGTGGCTTTTGGAAAATACAAAAAAACGAGATCCCCCTTGACTTTCCCAAATTTTTACGAAGTCCTCTACCCTAAACCATAATCTCAAAAAATCTCCATAAAACGGAAAGTTGACCAAAAAAATGTCGTAAATTTCGTGTCTTTTAACCCACAAAACGAAACCCTCGTTGCTTTTTGTCCCAAAAACCGAGTGCCGAGCCCTGGTACGTACTTGTGATTTTGTACGGGTGATTTGTATATTATCCTTACATCAATTTGGGGAAGTTTCTACAAAACATTGGACCAAATTTCATCATTTCCTTCAGCTTGCTATATTGTCTTGATTATGATTATGATACGTAACGCATCACTCATGAATCTGGATGAGCTGAATTTCTGTAGACTACCAGCACTCACCTTTACACAGATTTAAACACTACATAGTGTAAACGAAAAGTGAGAGTGTTTGGAATGACAGGTCTTTGCACATATTTACTTACAATTTTTGCAGACTAGCGAAGCAAGCACTGGATTTGCAAGTGACATCAACATGGAGAGCTTTTTTTGTGTCACGGGTAACGGAATATTTGAGAATTGACATAACGACCATCAGATCTATTCATGGGACTGCTAACAAGGTGATAAATTTACGCGGGAGGTTCTTCGTCAATTATTTATCTGAAATACTTGATAAAAAATTATCTGAAATCGCTAACACTAACATTAACTACACAAACAAAAAATATTTTTTGCTTGTTTGAGAAGAAGTTTTCAAAATACGTCTTGTAAATTTGATGTTTCAGCATTTTTGCAAATGTTAACCGATCACTTGAGCGCTACAGCTTATGCTTTTGAAACAGGTTCCAAATTCAAAAACATATTCGACGACAAGCAGCTGGCATAAAAAATTATTACGCGAAAATTTCCAGGACTCAACACGCCATTAAGAGCACAGTTGTAATCTCCAGAACTACATGTAAATACCAGTGGGGTGTCGAGGGGGGGGGGGAGAGCGAAATTTCCAAAAGTAACTCACATGACGTTCAAAGAGACTGTGATCCAAAAAATTTCTCAAATTCTGCCATTCTATTTCTTTCATGTATGCTGGCATATCATTTGCTAAATGACAATTCACTGATAACAACACATATAGAATGTTTCCACTTACTTTCTCATTTCTGTTGTTTAGATACAGAAATTTACTTTTTCTGCTGCAGTAAACAAATCATATAAACAAGCAAAGGAAACTTGGCTCAAAAGCTCTAAAGAACGACTTTGTAGGAATATCTCCACATGGTGGACAGGAAGATACTTTTATCTTTGAGAAGCCTCACAAAGCTAAGTGATCGGCGAAATAAATTCAAATTCGAAAATTGGCTCTAGCAAAAGGCTCACGCTACTACCGAACGTCAACTGTCTTTGTGCCCATTATGATCACGTTAAAAATACATTGGCTCAGAACTGTAAAGAAATTGACAATTCACAGTTTTCTTCAAAATGAAAAAGATTATGGCCTTCAAAAGTTCATACTACACAGCTAGAATTACGTAAAAGTTTCAAAAGCCAAGTTCGGAATGTGACAGCGCACTTAGAAGATTATTTTAAACGTAAACCAAAGATTCTGCAGCAACCATTCCAAGAAAAATGGGCTTAGATTTGTCCAAACTGGGCGAATAACATTTCGCGAGGATTATGTTATGTAAACCATAAAGATAAACAGTGCTAGAATAGCAGTGATGCACAGAGACTCGACCTACAGAGCACAAAGTCCATTGTCTGCAATGCTGCAAAATGGACGTTCATAAAAGGAACGGTAAAATATACACAGATGAGGTGCATTTGGATCAAAGATAAGCTTTCTCTTTAGATATGCTGCTATATAGCTGAAAATTTCCATCCGAATTTCCCTCTTGTATTCCGAAAATTATATCCACGCTGTCCATATGAGAAGAGAGTACATAAGCAAAACTGAAGAAAAGCAGCCTTTTTCTTTCCCTGACTGAAAACGAGCCCTTTTTTTACGCGAAAAAAATCTATTGACTACGACTTTTGAATGCTTTACAAACGATTTAACGTGATGTTATCAGTGTGATGTGCATATAGAGGCATTCTTACGAAAGGCCTTTGCAGCAGATTTTCTCGAAGATAGCAAAAATCATATAGAGCTCTATTTATCGATATTGTCCCTCAAGTGGAAAAGACAAAGTTCTTTAAGAGGACCTAATGAACTCCCAAACGTTGAAGTATGTTGCAAACTGTTAAAGCCTAAATAGTTATTTGGATGAAATGCCACATTTTGCCTTGGCAGAAGAAACAGTCAAAGGATTTATATTGAAAGTGCCAAGATCCAAGGAAAGTGGAAATTATGGGGAAATTTGTTTTGAGTTTGGAGGATGGAGTTCCAATGAGATCTGCAGAATAGATCACTGACAACTCAAAAACTCTCCCTCTTTCGATGTAATTGTGAGCTACGCAGATGAAAGAGATGAATAAACAATTTGCTAGTAATATTTTCTACTTTAGTTCCACACTGTCCGAACCTTCCATGTATTTAATTCGTCAGCACTAGATTACTCAAAAAAGTTAAGAAGTTTTATTTCCGAGACACATTGATCTCTATCATTCTTATGCCTCCCGCATTGGTACTAAACCACAAAACCTCAAAAATGTGAAGCCAAGTATGAACTCAAACTATGAAAAAAAGTATATTTGCAGGCGTATGTAAGATATCCACACCATTGTTATGGTTAGTGCAGACATCTTATCGCCACAGAAGCTCACAGTTGCTAGAAACATCTGCTAGAGTGATGGACCATTGTGATTCTTACGCTTACTAATACCTATAAAACTGAAACTCCCAAAACACAGTTAGTCACTCGAAAGCTTAAAGGCAGCGTCCACTAAAAATTTTGCCTCCCCTGTTTTTGCTATTCAGGGGCCTTTTCGGGCCCTGATTACAGTTATGAAGTTCAAATAGTCCAAAACTCCCAAAAAAACCCGATTCCTGAGGACTTTGTCTTGAAGATGCGGGCGGCTTTCAGTACATGGGTGAGCGGAGTCTGATAGGATCTGGGAGGGGCCTGATAGCACTTTGGCTGTTCCAGGGCCTTTATCTGCACTCAGAGAAACCATTAGAGAATCGGACCGACGCAGATGCCCCTCTCGTGGGGCCTACTTTCAGATCGACCCTAGTTGGAGGGAGTTAGCTTTAGGCTGACACTGCTTTTAAACGCAACTTGAAATCTGAGCAGTAAGACCTCCTTCGTCAACGCATAGAATTTCTTTCACAGTTGTGGGATTGTTGTGATATTCCATTCCATACATTTCATTAGTACGCACGTTAATATTCTCTTCCTATAGAGAAGAAATTTTTATTTCGTAACGGTGAATCAGATAAGAAATTCGTAGCTGGCGAAAATGAAAATAGGATGTTCAGCTCATAATTCAATGAATAATCACACAAAAGCTAGTTACACACTAGAGGTAAGCCTGATGTCGAAAAAAGGAAAATTTTTGCTTGCGTACTGAGTTATCACTGCACTTAAATTTTTAACTTGATCTCATGGTGTACACTTTGATTTAACTGGAATGGCGCTGGAAGGCGGCGTTCGTGACCTAATTAAGGCTAGAGAGTGATCATAGAGCACGTTCACGAGTGAGACGCAGATTGCGTCGCGGCTGCGAACGTCACCTTCCAGTCGCCAATGTCGTTGAATTAAAGGGTAAGCAACCCAGGGTGTACTTGAGTAATAAGAACGTTTCTACTGCTTCACCCTTCTTCGCCCTTTCCCGTTTACCTCCAAAAAAATTTTTTGAGGCTTCTCATCATGTTCACTAACTAATGCAAGCGATCTATCAGTAGTAACAAGTATATGGAAAAAACAACAAATCTTTGTAAAAGAGCATGGAATAGAACTTCGCGCTTATTGAAGTTTTATTAGAGGTGTTTTTTTGAGCTCTAATAAGCGCTACAAGCAAGACATAAAAAAGCACCAATGAGAATGACTTTATGAAGACCGAAGTAGCACCATAGCCTACTTAGCTTGATAGGGCTATTTTTCTTTTTTTCATCTATAGAAAAAAATCTACAAAAAAGATGAGGGTAGAAAAGGCAGAGTGAGATTATTCAAAAGTGACATCATGCAAATTTCTTACCTCTACTGCTTTTCCGGTGGAATATGCGCTTGAGAGACGACATAGCGAAGATGATGAGATGATTGAGCTACTGGCAAGAGGCGAGTGAAGCGAGTCAGAGAAGAAAGCAGCAGAGAAGAAATTAGTTTAAAGCAACGCCTTTTGCTAAGTGTGCAATGCTTTGCTGACCAGTTGCTGTGTGGCTAGTACAAGCTGCCACTCGTAATTCGTCAAATCATCAAACACTTTAGAATTTGCTCAAAAAAGCTCTACTCGCCGAGTGGTTGGTGTAGTGTCCCATCGATTTTCACAAGATTCACAAAAATAACATTTCGGATGTGAAACCAGATGTTGATGATGAAAATATGTATATAGAGTGGGACGCTATCATGAAATCTTATGGAGTTTCAGTGCATTTTTACTTGCTGAAGAGCTCATGCTTGCCTTCCAACAGCGGATGCAGAGAGAAAGTTCTACGAGAAATCCAAACCGCAAAAATTTCGATTTTCCTTGATATATTAGTTTGATGAGTGGCCAAAGTATTTTTAATCGATTTAAATTTATTACCAAAAAGCTAAGAAGAGAACATGATTCTGTTATCCATAATCTCAAAGTCTATAACTCTCAAAATGCAATTTTACTAGGCACTCAATGAAGCAGCGATATATAAATTCTGCCTGCGAATCTCTCTGACTTGCTCGAAACTTTGAAAGAACTCTTTGGGAAGTTTTTATAATCTCTGATTTCCGGAAATGTTCCCTAACACATTTATTTGTTGCTCATCTTATTACCCACGAAATTCTGTAGCATAAGCATTTCTAAACCGCAAATTATTTTCCAACACTTTGACAAAGAAGTTTATGAAACAACTGTAGTTGTTGAGAAAGCCCAGTAAAAGAATCGTTCTGAAGACTTGGTGGAAACAGAGCTCGGCACGAGCTGGCACCGGGGAACTTTCAAAGGTCCGCTTTGATCTTGAAAATTCCGTACCAAGTCCCATTTGACCCTTAACCCCAAACGTGAAAAACCCTCAAAAAAAGAAACGTCGACTAAAAAAAACGTCGCAATTTTTGTGTCTTTTCGCCCATAAAAACGATATCCCCTTTGTTTTTGTCCCAAAAACAGTATCCTGCTTGACTCGATGTCAGTTGTGCCAAGCCCTGGTCGGAGAAAGTCACAGGTAGTTTTGAAGTGATCCCAACTCCCTAAAAAATCCATAGACTAAACTACGCTTTGAAAATATTCACAGGAATGAGAAATAATTTAATACTCATTAGATGAAAATTGTTGACGGACAAAGCAAAAGTGCACCATTCTTGAAGACTAGAATCAAGCTCTTTCAGGTCCTTTCGTTTTAAAAATTGAATAGCCTCATATTTTTGGTTGAAAACCATAAATCACATGATCAAAACGTAAAAACCGATAGATTTGTTGTTCAACTTCATAATCCTTAAGTCCTAATGCTACAAATTTGCGACTAAACACCAATTTGTGGGTATTATCCCATCAGATGTGAGAAATGTTACCATTTTATATTGAGTAACCCTTTTTGGAACACTGTCTGCAAAAAATTTTTTTATAGAGCACTCGAAAACTTTTATTATTTTCCAAAAGAGCTCATGCTTTCATGTGGGCTTTTATTATATTCTTTGGCTATACTATATGCTCATCTCATGACAATATGATCGTCAATGTGAATGACATATGCTGCATGTTTACTTCACTTCCTAGAACGAGCATGTCGTTTGGTGGAAAAATAAGCATCCGAAAAACTAGTGGTTTTTGTAATGACCAACTGACGCTATTTTTGTGCCAAACAAAAGCAGAAGAAGGACTGGAAGTGTGCAGCTTGGCAGTACAAAAACTACTTGGATGAAGAAGTAGTATTGCTGCATACGCGCTTTGTAATAGTTTTATTACACATCTGGAGCATTTCAGCTGCTTCAAATTACGACATTCACAGGCGCATATGGGCTAGGAGCAGTGGTAAGAGGTTTTACTATTCTTTATAGCCTTCGTAGCGGAGCAGAAACTTGGCGAGATGCCAAAAAAGTCCCCCCATTTCTTGGGAGAAGTAGCCGGGGAAAATCAAACTATACTTCTTCTATAGCTAAGCTTAAGTCCTAATGTTGCCCGTTTTAGACTCCTCATCAAATTACTGAGAATCGAGAAAGCATTGATGGACATATGCCACTCGTCTTCGCTGAGAGCAAAAAACTTCAGCGGTAGCATCTGCCCAGACGGACGAAAAACTGCGAGCATAAGGATTGGAAACAAACCATTTCTAGTTGAGAAAACCCTGTAGTAATAGAAGATCCGAGCGAAAGAAAAAGAACGCGTTTTAGAATACTAGCTTTCCCTGAAGAGCAATTGTACATCAATCAAACTGGAATATGAAGTTACAATATCTCAAAAAATGATGACGAAAACATCAGGTAGATAAGATTTGCCCGCAGATTCAGTGAAGCAAATCTATACTCAAAATATTGAGTAATCACAATTTTTGTGAAGCTACTAATTAAGTACTAATATATATAACAAAATGCCTCTTTTATCAAATTCAGCAAGGCTTACAAATTTTCTTGAGGGATATCTGGGGGTCGTTCATGCGAAAACTCTCAGATTTGCATTTTGATTAATCCAAAGTTGGGTGTCGAGAACTGAAATTGCCCTCCCCCGTGCTTATTGAATGCGCTCACAACGGCCTACAGTAAGCAAAAATGAAACAATTCGTAAAATCTGACCTCTTACTGTGTCCAAACAGGCACTTCTTTAAATCAAAAAATGTTTCGCGCCGAGCTGAATCGAATGGTGGCCTTGGATTAAGAATTCGTCCTCTCTAAAGCGAGGTATGGCCACGCTACGGTGATGTCACATGAATCGGGCGACTGTGCGTCGTCTTTTCAAAGATATGGGGGGGGGGGGGGGATTTCATAGAGATTCAGACCTTAAAAAGGTAATCGATATGGTCAAGAAAAGCTGACTTTTTGTTAAAGTTTCGTCTATCCCCTAAACAACACAGCGTTGAGAAAATGATAGAATGCAATATTCATAATTCCCGTTGAAATGAAAGGAAAGTATTATAGAACACTATGGTAAGAGATGAGGTACAGCAGATGCAACCTGATCTTCCTAAATCGATCAAGCAAAAAAAAAAACTTGGCGAGCTGCAAAACAAAAAAATCCAAGTTCCACACCTTAGATAGTTTCTGTATTTCAACGCTGCAGAGTTATCTCACAGTCCACATGGACCATTCATAGATAATCCAACTTTTCAGCATTAAAGTCAGTGAATTTATCAAGTCATGACCAGGGCTCGGCACGAGGTGGCTTATCGAAACTGCAAAAAACGAAGTCCCCTTTGATTTCACTATGAAAGTACGACATCCGTCATGAGATATTAGAAAGGAAAGCACATACATGAGAAGGAGCGGAACAAAGCAAAACGAAAAAAAAACGCCAAAGAAGCATCAAAAACGCACCCGGAGCAGCTTGCCGCCGCCATTCAAAATTTCCAGGGGGCTGTAACTAAGGGGGAGGAGGGGGTTTGAGGCAGTTTAGGAACCAGTTTGTAGGGTTTGGAATGTACATGAGATTTATGTAAAGAAAGTAAGAAAATTATGTGAGGGAGGGAAAATTTATGGCTTTTTCTTTCTCAAGCCACCTCAAGTGGCTTCCAAGTGGCTTGAAAGCCACCTGAAAAAAGTTGCGCACGCCTTCAGTTCACATAATTTTTTCATAATTTTTCATGCATAGTCCTAACTCCTCATTGTCCATCTACACACCAATTTTGGTGTCATTTCATTCTCACTTTGTTATAAACAAACCTTCTGTTTGTTTGAGAGAGCATGCCGCCGGAATGCCGGCAGCGCGGGCGGCACACGGACAGCAAAAACGATATCTTCTTTGCATTCCCTTCTAAAAACGATATATAGCTTGCTTGGTAAGCCACCTGTGCCGGGCCCTGGTCATGACGTCCGTGAAATAGGATGGTCATACATATGCAGATGGCTCTTATCAAATTTACTGATTGAATAACTGACAATCACCTACAGAAACGCTTGATTAATTAAAGCACAAAGGAGTCGATTTCTGAAAACAAAAAAGAATTTGAATATCACTATGTTTCTCCACATTCATCATAAGAAATATATGATGAGCATTTCAAAACATCGTTCTCGTTGGTCTTGCCCTCCTCTTTTTCAAACGTTTATAAAGAAATGTCCGTTACCTGGCGAAGATGATTGCACTGACACTCTTTGACCAGTCATACTACAACTAAAGGATAGAGTCCAGTCCAGAAGTCCATGATCCTTCTTTGGAATGAAGATGCATGAAGGAGATTACACAGCTTAAACTTCAGGCTTCAGCACAAGACAAAACTTGAAAAAGGGCAAGAGGCTAGCTGAGATTGATATCCGAGCCAGAAATAAGAAGGCCTCAGATCGTAAAGGCTGGCCAAAATTAGGTTTGAATGCAAGTTGATTTAGCTTTTCTGACGACGTACTTACTATCTCTCGATAGAAATAGAATAATGATAAGCGACTGAAGATACAAGGACAGAAAAAAAAGAAAATATAAGGAATGTTGACGAAGGCAAACGGCACCACAACAATGACACGGCAGATTCGATCACGAATCGCTGCGAAAAGTGCTAATTGCATGATTTCGAAAAAATTTCGATTTTTCGACATTCACAACGGCGATGCACAAGTGTTTTCAACAATATGTCACAGAAAGTCTTCTTGTGGTTGATTGTCACCTACGAGTAACCGGAATTGAAGTGACGACGAGAATCGTCGGTAACATCTATTATACAAGGCCTTGGAAGCCTTGTCTGGCCAATGCACCGCCAAAGAATAATGCAGTTTCGAAGACTGAAGTGAAGGTTTTACGAAATTTAGCGTGAGACTTCTCTGATAAGAATAAAAATCGCTAAGTCTTAGTAAGACAGAAAATTAGAGCCAGAAAAGGAGATAGAATAGGTGAAAAAAAAAGAGAAGAATTGGGGTTTACTTTTATAGCTTTATGCATTGTTATACTAATTTTTCATGCCACAAATTAATCAAACTATTACTTTGCAACTTGTCTTAGACTGCCAATTTTGCAAGTATATTTTGTGCATTAATGACATTAGCAAATTTTTGGAATATATTTCCAAAAATTATGAATTCGGCCATGACATATGAATGCGAAGATGACTAACGGAGTTCTTCTGAATGTCAGCGCCGACCTCGATATGCATTGGCCTCGTTGCCTAATTATCAATGAGCTGTAGCCGTTCCACACAAGACTTTTTTTCCACTTTTGTGAAGGACGCCGTCTGGATTATTTCTCGTAACCTCTCAAACTAGTCATCTTCCTATGATCGATTGATAACCAGACTGATTAACAATTAAGAAACTCACAATCAGCACCGAGCAGAAAAGAGTCTTATGTCTTATGTACTAAATTCAAAGTGATTCAGTCATCAAACAATGAATTTTACTTCTATGGTTTGACAGGAGTGAGCAATGATAAAAAAACACATGCGTTTGAAGTACAATATTCAAGGGCTCAAAAACAGCAAAAACCTCCTTTACGATCTGAACGATTTTTTATAGTTGAATTTTTGCAGCAATTCCGATGCCTTTTTCGCTCACATATGCTTGATTGATAGATAAATAAATAGATTTCAGTATTGTGATAGATTCACAGAGGAGATTGGGATCTGTTCGGCTTAAACAAAATCGGATTTTCTGTGCAAAGTAGAAGTGTTGCCAAAATGAAGTTCACTAACAATAAGAAACGTAGTTTTAGAAAGAGACAAAAATCGTATATACTACTAAATAACTCAGGACCCGTTCCGTAATTTTACTGAGACAAAATTTGACTTAATCTCTATTTTCCCACATTTTAAGAATGTACTAGCTTGCTTACCCGGCTCCGCTCGGCCCTGTCAAAACACTGTAATAAAGGTCCCATCCCTATAACTGCACAGCCTTTCCCTGTGCCCACTTCTACACTTCATTTCCCGTTCCCTGTGTTGTTTTCGAAATCAGCATGCCTACTTACCCCCCCCCCCTGTGCCAACTCCGGCCCTGTAGCTCAAGCTTTGCAAAAAAATCGATAAATCGATAAAACTAATAGATAGTTCTGAAAACCAATATTGTATTCGGAATCGCAATGCTCACCTACCCCCCTGTGCCAACTCCCAGCCCTGTAGCTCAAACTTTGCAAAAAATCGACAAAAATCGATAAAATCGATATCGATCGGTAGCGAAAAGTAGCCTATGACACGCTCCCTGCACCGAAGTATATGTGTGCCAAGTTTGGTCCAAATCGGTTTAGAAATAAAAATTTCTATTCCGCACCGTAAGACATACATACATACATACATACATACATACATACATACATACGTACATACATACATACAGACATTCAGCTTTATATATAAGATATCACAAAATCTTTTTTGAAGCAGCAGGACCAGAAAGTTTTATTGCAAAATTATGAGGCTATCTCAGCTATTGACAAAATTATACATGCCTATTTTTTTTGCAACACAAGATAATTATATCAGATTTTTTTCACGAGCACCTCGAGTGTAAAAATAAAAAACAAAATAAAATCTTGACTTATTAGGTTGTCCCGAAAGTTTTGTCGGTTTTTTCAAACCGCTATAAAACTATGCACAATGAAGATCTGAATGAGTTTCAACATGCATTCGATGCAGCTTTTCCTTCTCTTTCTTACGGTTACATTACCTAGCAATAATCCTGTATGCTTTTTTAAATATTTCTTAAAATTCTTCACCCGTCATTTTTATGTGCCCAAAGTTAGGCTAATTTTCAAAAATTTCATTCCAATGTTCCGGAGGTGGTTAAGTATGGCACAAATAGAACAATTACCGGACTACAAGGCAATGTTTTTAGATTCTACTAAAATGCTGTTTTTAGCTTCAAAAAATTATTTCTTCGGAGGTCTCGATTTTCGGCAAAGTCATGAAACACGCAACTGCAGCAAACACATGAAAGCTCTTGAAATTTCTGCGAATTGAAACTTGATTGCTAATAAACAATAATTATGCAACATAACCAAGTTTAGTTTGTTTTGAAAAATCAGCTTTGGGAATTTTCGGTAACTTTACGAGATAGACGTAGTAAAAAAAACCGCGGTTTTTCTTAAGTAAATAATTATAACGGACTTGATAAACGTGACCCGTGTAATCTAAAGTAAACACAATGTAGCCAAAGATTTGTTCTACGTAACATGTACTAGCGCTCTTCGGAAACATCAGTATAAAAACTTTTAAAATTCAGGAAAGATTTGGCGTTAGTGCTGAACTGCTTAAAAAGCCATGGCGATAATATTGCAAAGACAGGGTAGATCAGAGAGCAAATATAGCAGTAAGAAAGAGCATGAAAATTTGAATTAAATGATACCTGGATCATCTATGAATTGGTGTTCTTTGGGTTTTAGTGAGCGATGAAGAAACCGACAAAACTTTCGGGACAATCTAATAGATTAGTGTGAGCCCTTCCATATAAACGTTGATTATCAGGCATATTTTTGCTAAAGTATTTTTGCAAAGGCTCGCTTCCTTTACTTCAGTCCCATAATCTCTGCATTATTTCTCGTTCTCAAGAAGCGATTGTTATCTTGGGCCATAAGTGAAGAAATTATGAGAAGTGTCATATGTGAAGAGGTAATGAGAGCTGGTGATAAAATCGAAAGATGGTCCGAAAGACACAAAACAAGATAAACCTATGCAAGCAAAATCGTGTAAGCGCTTCATGGATTTACTTTAGAAATATTTTTCGACAGAAATTCAATAGGCAATCGAAATGTGTAGAGCTCTTGGCATGCCGATGTGAATGAAATGATACTCTTACGAAATGACTAGCTAATAAGTCCACGATTTGAGAATTTGTCATTTCGCTGATCTAACTGTAAGATATAGAAGAGAGAGTTGCCATGTTAGAATGAAGTTATTCTAAAGAAGATACTACAGATGACCGGACGTGACGAAGCCAAACAGCTAAAAATTGTTGCGCACAAAAGGCTAGCATTCGTTTCACGGTGAAAAAGCACACGGGGAGAGCCGACACTGACAAATGTGAGTCAGCGTAAAGATAAACAAATGCTCGAAGGACACGTATAGATGCGCACTTCACCATTTCCACTTTTTCGATGACAATGACGAGTGGAACTGTACACCAAAGACAAGTCGAAAAATTGTATAAATTTTCTGTCGATCCACTATACTGTGTAGTGGAAGAAAACTCAACGTATGCTTTTTTGAAATGTAAAGCATTCTTTAAGAAAATCAGGCTTTATAAATTGTTCTATCCGCCGTTGAACTATTCGGAGCGGTTTGGCCAGTTGCGATCCCAGGTCCAGAAATCAATGTCGGTTTTGCAATGTTTCAGTTTAAGATCCATAAGTGCATTGGAAAAAAAATTTCAAGATGCGGTAAAAACTTCTGCAAATCAAAGATTAACTATCCAATGCTTATTCACATGTTCTACACAGTAGTTCCAAAAGGAGGTAGTGTAGGCCGAAAAACATTTTTCGAAGCAACGTCCTCTTTGGCATATCGTAAATCCATTCAGAAAAAGTGTCTAGCAACTCTTAGCCCTTGTAGCCACAAGCCAGTACTACTTAGCCGCTAAGCATTTTCTGCCCCACAAATTGTTAAAATAATTTCAGAAACCTTTTTTTGAGGGGACATAACTTGCTGTCAAAGGTACTAGAGTAGCAAGCATTGCTCATTGTGTAGCCAAAGGTCGGTTGAAAGAACAGAGTGCAGTTCGAATCTTACGATTTTTTCTAGAAATATTGCAAGAACTGCATTTCACAATTAGAAAAGGCAAAGAAATTTAGATTCTTCAATTTTTTTTCTCCTTCAGAAAACGGAGAAAGCGTGCCACTTTTCTATCATTAGTTGTAGCAGGTCCTGTCTAACTGTGAAACAGTGCTACCGCTTTCTATTTTTTTTGTACAGCATAGAGATCCAACCGATCGCCAAATTCAAGCCGCAACTACTCAGCATTAGATTTTTTTAATATCTAATCTTGGTAAGAAAACGCTGTAGCACAAAAACTCGCGATCAACAAGCATATTTTTGTAGAACGATTCCATTCACTTTTAATGGATGTAGAGGAGTGTGAAAGAAAATTTCGAGTTCTATAATCTTTTTTTTCTTTTTTTTTTGAAGGCATAAGACTACGGTTGAACAAAAGAAAGTGGGTATAAATTTTACAAATTTACAGAAGGAATGGTTCCACATTGATAATGAGCGGATAAAAGGAGAAAAGACTCTCTTGCGAAGGATCAGATAAACAGCATTACGTACGCTAAAAGAACGCTATAAATTCCATTAGAATTGATTATATTAATTCCCTATTACTTCCCGAACTGATATTCTCGGAAATACTCGGAGGGAAATACTCGGAAATGCAACATTTCTTGACTCTGCTAACAAGATTGACTATCTCAGCTAACTCCAATGTCTCCTTATAGGCACTTGAAAAGACCAAAGCTGAACTTACACTTTTTCTTGACTTCAATGCCTTTGCTAATCCAAATTTATACGTGTTACACTCAAGCTGTGCTGCCAAAGAAACGAAAGGAAGAAAAAACAAGAAATTCATGATAAATCAGAAACATGTATCCTATTTTTCAGTCACAGATATTTGACATAATGCTTAAAATTTCGCTGATTCAATCCTTCAAAAAATAAACTGTAACTTTGACCGCCGATTTCATCTTTATGGAGTGTCTCAAGAATTTCTAGTTCACAGTTTCTTCACTTAGCGAGTTGGGATCACAGAACACAAACCACAAATGGTACAGCTTTATTACCTACTAGAAATCTCCACACGTATCAATCAGAAAATATCACAGAATTCCAATTTGTACTATTCAGTCTTTGGCTGAAGTTGTGTATTACGCTCAACCCGTTCTCGTGGCGCCCGATCCTTCCAATTCCTCCCTTTGTAGTGTGGATGTGGATAGCTCCTTGGTGGACCTCTACCTCTTGTGAACTTTTCACCGCTCTTTGTCTCCGAATGACTTTGATCCTCAGAACTGATGGGCTCCGCATTGGGAGCAGAGGGCTCTTGTGTAACTGGAAAGCTATTTCTGATCATTTTCTCATTTCTATGCGTCTCGGCGCGACTCTGACCCTCAGCAGAGAAAGACACTCCTTGAAGAAGGCCACGTTCTTGCCGAAATGGCTTATCATTGAAATCTCTCCTATGTGTAGGGCGATATTCACGGTAACCCCTCTCATGTTGTCTCCAACCATAAGAGCGCCCTCCTCGACCGCGCCCGCGTCGATGATGTTCAGGCTCAGGTTTTGTAGGGACCGTCGTTGTGGGAATTGTGTTTTCAAATCCAGGAGGCACATCCAAATCCGATCTGCAAAAGAAATCCTTATTACATGTCTCTTTCAAGCGAATTAAGCGCACATTAATGGCTGCGTACTGGATTCCAAGCCAACGACTGCAGGACCTTCCACGAGCAAATTGTCCATTTCGTTGGCAAGTACCACTACCTAAGAATGACAAAACAGTATCACTTCCAAGAACTAACTGTTAGGATGCAGCCAGACTAAAACACTTTGGCTGCATTCCAACAGAGCAGTGGAGATTTTGCAAACAACCAGTATCACCGCATGTGAAAGCAGGCACAAAACAGAAAGCATAAATTCTCATAAAAGTTAGATAGTGACAGGCGCTCATACACATTGCCCTAGGGCTTCATGCATCGCATCAGGCAAGAAAAGATGAGTTCAACCGTTGGAGGGTATTTTCTCAATGTGTACAAAAAGCTGACTTTCGATAAAGAAAAATGCGCTCATTCTTGCTCCCAGTTTTTGCTGAGATGTTGTAGCACAATGCGAATTGTTTCATCATAAAATTCGAAACCAGGGAGATAGCATTCTACTAAATACACAAGCAAAATGTAAGCAAAAAAAACTCAGTTCACAATCAATGGCATGTTTGTGATATTTGGGTGTGTCAACGTTACTTATGCTGATGATCGTAGCGAAAAACGATGCTAATCATATCTGCTATAACTATAAAAAGAAGACACATGGAGTATACAGACTTACAGTGTTTTCGGTCACAAGATTTCTCTTCCGTTCCTCCTCCAAGTCAATTATGCCACCCTTTTCTTTCTGCCGTTCGTAGATTTCCATCAAGGACGCTTGCTGCTCACGCCACCTAGAAGATGCAGCATACACTGGAAAGAAATATTTCAGAGCATTTTGAAAAAAAACTAACTTTTGCCAATCAAAATCAAAGTCCGTCTTATTTTCTAAACTAGATCCCGTATTATTTTCATTCTTGCTGTTAAAATGTTTTCCTTTCCGCTTGTTTGATGTAGGAGACTCGAGAATGGGCTCGACCTCGTTCTCAACAACCTCACGACAAACTGGGCAACGAAGTGACTGAGATTGAGAACATGTCACTTACTGCGACTGATGACAACATAACTTACCCGGTCGATGTCATTACACATTTTGAAATCTCTTGCAATCAGTTTTTCACCCAGCTGCTTCCGCGTGTATTCAACATGTTTTTCAAAGCAGTCCGTGTGAGTGTAGTGGTCGCAAGGTGTCACTGAGACACTTGCAACCGGCATGGGGCAGAGGCAGATAGGACAAAGTAGCGACGATGAGTGCTGATGCTCGAGAATGAAGTCAGCGCAGTACTAAAAAGTATTAGTAAAAGTACTATTACTATGCAACAGTGAGAGCACTTCTACAATTTGCAAACCTGCAATACGTCGAAAATTATAGGCATTCCAACATTTTCATTGAGGCGTCGCTGAATATCGTCGATCAACTGTTGATGCGACTCTTCGGAAAGTCCCCGAGGATTGAGAAGATGCACTTTCGGCGATACATCTGGATACTGCAATTTTTACTTAGCAAAACATTGAGAATCGTGGCTAAACATGCGCTGCTGAAAAACGCTAATTTTTCGATATAAGAAAGAAACACAGCAACGATACTTCGAGGCATGAATAAAAGCATTTTGAATGGTTATTTCATCGAAGACCCCACTTCAAGGATCTGGAACCTTTCATGACCTATTCAACAAGATTCTGAATGCAAACGTACAAAAAATTCACAAAATAGGAAATCCTCCGAAATAAGGCAGTATTCTCAACACTATTTCTCAAGCTCAGTGGTAAAAAACCTCATCATATCGAGTATCAACTTATTATTAGAAGGAATGTCCCATTCTCGAGTTACGCGGTACCAATAGTGTAATTATAAAACACTAACTTTTGGACCCAGTTCGAACTCCACAACAATCGAAGCCGACGAAACGCCTCCCTCATCATTAGGTCGAACTTTTCTACGCACTATGGTCACGCATCGATCATGGCTGGAAAAAGCAAAGGCATCACGTACCCATGCAGCTGCAAAATTGCTTGACTCACTCTGTTTCAACACTAATTTCATCTCCAAAGATTGACTGCAACGCCTCGATTTCTACCTCTGCCTCCATCTGTGCAAAAAAAATGAAACTTACGAAGAACTTTTTGATTAGCAAATCGTGCAGTAAGCAGGAATATGACTTCCTACAACTTCAGAAAGAAACATTACATATAGCATTTTATTGTTACTAGAACGAAACAATTCTAACATAACAACTGGTACACGATAACTACGATCATAGGAAAAATGGATACATGTATTTTGAGAGGAGTGGGAGACCATAAGAATCAAAGTGTACAAAAAAATAGAGGAACCACGTACCTATTAGCGATATTCCATTCACTCGCTATTCAGAGTCGTTGCGGCAACTTTTTTTAACGTCAAACAAAAAAAAAAGTAAAATTAACAAACAAACCTTCTTTTCCATACGTTTCACAACAGATTTGCTTGGGCAAATGTAGATCTCCAGCCTCCTCGAAGACTATTAGTTCACCAAACTCACCTCATAACATGCACTCCGTTCAATCGTTCTGTAGTCCGCAGACAGCAGTCATGGAAGAGCGTAGCAAAAATGGCATTATCAAATAAGACTCACCTTTTTATTGTCCATCCTTAGCCAAGCATTATTGAGGTAGAGCGTAAATGCAAACTTACCAGAGCTAACGGATAATAGATGAAGATAATTTGGGAACGATCAGTCAAAAAATGAAACAAAGGAAAACCAAACACAGCCAAATAATTGATCATGGAGAATTGGAATTAAAAGGAATGGAGAAGTGCATAGAGTGAAGAACTATGAATACAGTTCATCTTGAAGAGAGTAAGAATGTGATTATCTACTTCATCCCAAATCTTTCGAGTCTTGCTTTCTTTTTGGCTTCCATTTCTTTCTAAAAAATTAAAATTATGACGCGTTCGATTGTCCATACTAAAAAATTTACATCGTCGATGGGAGCCGCCGTAGTCAGTCCAAAACGTTGAGCTCGCATTTGGAGTTTTTCCTAAGAGAAATATTTCTTGGTGCAATAAACTTATTAACGTGAACACTCACTTTGGTTGGAACGGAACTATGAAGCGCTTTGCCATTTTCGTTGACAGGTAGACCGAATCTGTAGGAAAATTGTCATTGAAGCGGGTACGATGAAAGATATGAAACCTACCGCTGAGCCCTGCTCAATAGCTTCTTTTTAGCTTCTTCATCCAGAGGAGAGATACTTTTGGCAGGAGCAGGCGGGCTTGTCTTGGTGTTTAAGCCGAACCTTTAAGAAGAAAGAAGAGTACCATCAAGTTATTCAAAATCAAAGCAACTTACTTTTCAGCCCGCTTGGCTTTAAGGTCCTTGTCATTGGCAGGGGCAGAAATGCCAAATCTGAATATCGCACATAAACCAAAAGGAGGAGAAACAGGACGATCAACTTCTAACGTACCTTTCAGCTCTTTTAGCTTTGACTGCAGGATCGGTGACACCAACAGGCAAACCAAAGCGCTGCGCGCGCTTCAGTTTGGCATCGAGTGCAAGCGGATCGTTGTTAGCAGCTGGAGGCGATGTTGAAGTAGTCTGAAAAAAAAAATTTTTTTTGGATTTTGCTCCCAATCTCCGAAATTAAGTTACCTTTTCTGGTTCCGAAGGAGGCGCGCTTGAGGGTTTCGACTTAGGTTCTTCGGGCTCCTTGGTCTTGGTTGATTCCGATTCATCATCTAATAGCTTTTCAGGCAATACGTCGTTAAGAACATCATCATTTAGCAGCTCTTCTGTAACACAAACATAATCCATGATCTAAAGGAATGAGAACAAGATTTGTGCGACGCTCACCATCAGGAGTTGATAAGGGATCGCCAAAAGCACCATCTTCGCTGTGGTTCAAGATAGCATCTTCTTCAGCCTAAGCAGCCAATTGATAGAGCGGAAAAAGAAGTTTTTGACATATCAGACTTTTGACATATCGCTTATGCAAAAAACGACAATCAGTGACACATTTGTTACTTTGACTTCACAAGTAGATGCATTTTTCTTCATCAAATGATCAATCCTACCGTTGTGCCTCGCGCAACAATCACTCTCCTGCAATGTTCTCTAGGCGAGCATTCTAGAATGTGCTTCTTCAGTGTACTGGGAATGGTCGCGTTTAGAAGAAGAGTAAGTGCGTAGGACACTCCCGAAATCAGGATACGTATGCAAGTCATGAACGGCAAGGCAAAATAGGAGTGGGGGAAGGATGGAGCCCCGAATCCCATGGAGGATATTCTTATGATTGGCCAGCAAGTTATTACCAGTGTCAAGCAAGAAGTGTGGCCAGGATCGCTAGATACGACCCTCCCCCCCCCCCTAAACTAATGTATACCTACGATAGGCATTTGAAGTCCCTGCCAAGCACAAAGGATAGGGCCTCTTTATCATGCTACGGTAGGTATACGATGACGAAACAAGATTCATGTGCTTTATTTCGCATGATGGGTTATCTGGCAGACTGCTTCCGAATAACGTGTTATCACTATCATCAGTATTATTCAACTGCGATCCTCTTCCCATTTTGACTCCTCAATACGATCCCCTAGGTGTGGCGGGCACACCCCACGCTTGACCCTGGTTAACCTCAAGCTCGCTGTTTCTATCGCTGCTTTTGCTGGTAAGTAAACACCGTCAAAAAAAAAGATGAGCATGTCCTTTTGCGAGATTAATGTTTGCACAGCATGTCGTCGCATTCAGAAACTTCCAAACGGGAACTGTTCATGCTACACAATGGAAACGAACTGACCTTTTGCAGCAATTTGATCAATTCGCTCTTCTTTGCTTTCGCGTCCGGAGTGACGCCACGCTTGGCTAGCTCTTCTTTAAGATGAGCAATCTGCAAAAAAAGATTGTTCAGAGAGTTTTTACGGGAAAATAAACTCACAGTCATCTTCTGATAATCGGCTTCTGAATTCATTTTTTTGCTGATTACGGTTCCTGTCCAACTCTAAGAACGGCAGATAAAGGTGGGAGATTCGTTTATTGGCAAGTGACTGCAATTATGAATCATGGACGTGAACAGGATGCACAGCACAGAGCAAAGAAAACGACGCTCAAAAAGACCATGAACAAGCAGAGTATTGATAAAAGAATAAAGATGAGCGGAAATAAAAAAACCAAGAAGAAGAAGGAAGTTCTGGAACAAACGAAAATGGCAAAGTGACAGCGCGTCGCAGAAAATAAATTGTGAGGCGTACTATCACAGGCACTGCGCGTGACTACACAACACTTGCAGCGTTACGGCAGGTTTTCCAATCTGGCAGGTAATCCGTCTGTGCACTCTCTAACGGTGAGCGTTGTTCACTTATTGGTTGTTTAGGGAACCGTAGTAAATGTTTGTGCATCGTTTTTGAAAAATTAAGCTGTAATAGCAGGTTGTCATAGTTCCAACAGTTTTTTCTGAACTGTCCAGTCGAAAAGGATCAAGTGCTTCTCTCCAATGTTGGGTCACACTTTATGTGCACAATTCATAGTTACTTTCTTCTCGAAAGGAAGCACATGAGTGTCACTGTCTGCAGAATAGGTGGGTCGTGCACTTGCGGTAAGTACAACCCTTGCGCGAGGAAGTGTCAACAACATCTGCGCGTAAAAAAATGAACGTAGAGCGCACGGTTTCAGGCTTACGCGCAAGTGTTGCCGGATCCAAGGGCATTGTATAAGGTAGCAGAACTAACCTACTAGGCTATATGATAGCGTCACTTCGAAAACCTAGTGCGAGTTCTGAGTGCGACTGCACAGGACTCGCACATTGCGCGTGAAATCCCGTATTTCAGACGTTTGCGTACCTATCCTTCAGAAGATTACTAGATGCTGGGTGTGTATACTTTTTAGAACCAATTGGTGGAATTCTACTTTGAGTTTTTAGGGCAGACTCCAAGAATCTCAAAAAATTCTCAATGCATCTTCATGGCCAACATTCAGGATTTAATGCGCATAGATATAAAAGAAATGGGCTTCGCCGCTATCGGGTACAAATCTGAACTCAGCTGAGATTTGCCCAGGGATGCTAGGTTTATCTTGCTGGTCATCTCAGCTTGGTTGTCTTCCCTTGCAAGTGCAGGTTCCTTTCGTTGGTCGCGTCTTTGTGAAGCGTTTTTTGTACATCCAATAGGTATCTAATTTGTAATAATTTACAATACTCGCTCTTGTTTTCTATGCAGAAGCCATTATTTTTTCACTGCACAAACTATTTTCAGGTCGATATGGGTATTAGATGACAGTCGGTAAATGTTACGAAATCTAAGATTTTGCCATGATACGTTGGAAATCTGTGAAAAACAGCCTACTCTTCGGGGGAATTTGTCTCTGCCTGCTTTTACTCAATAAAAGCCTGATTGAAGAGTATGAAGACAAGGATAGCCATCAGTTCAAGAGCGAGAATTCGAAGACAGTCGCAAACGATGATTTGCCTGCTCTTCAAAGCGGATGTGACCCCGCTATTGTTGACGAACTGGAACGGTTGAGGAGGTCGAACAAAAAGGCACGATGTATCGCGAACAATGGCAGAGAAATGACTTGTATGCGCGATGAGCACGAATTCTACTTCCCTTTCTCATTCATCAAAAAGCAGTACGATGTCTCCGGAAGATTATCTAAGGGTGAGTCATGTGATGTTCGGCTCTTTTTTTGTTTTGGTGAAAAGATTTCTTCGTCGTTTGATTTGCTCAATGTTAAAGCAGTAACTGTATCACGCTTCGTTTCTCAAAATTTGGATTTGCCCTGACGCACGGACTGGTCGTCATTGCACACTTCTGCATCTCTTCTTGTCCTATTGCGTTTTTGAACCCTCTGCGTAGATTTCACGTCGTCTGCAATGGGTCCATCTGTCTGTGCTACCTCCGGGGTATCACACACGAATATTTTATAGGAATCGGTGATCAAAAATCGTTCTACAACAAAGCTGTACAAAATTATAATTTATTCGCCTGAAAAATTATGTATCAAATTAGCGTGCTAGTTCGAAATCAGCTTGTAGGTTAAGATTTCGCGTAACTTCTGAACTTCACAAATAATGCTTGATTTTCACTTCTTTCTGTAGAAATCGCTTCAATTCCAGACGGATCTCGTTTCGAGCTGTTCACTTCATACTCGAGAATACGAGTGCCAGAAGGGGATTCATACGATCCAGCGGGACCATTTGGACACTTTGCCACGTACAGCGTTGAAACCAGGGAGCGAGTACGATGTATCAGTGCAGAGACAGGTAGGTTTGTGTCTGAAAAGCACTTTTCGTATCATCTATAGTGCTTTAAAGCTTTGCATTTTCTGGGTATTGGTAGTTGGCTTGAAGCTGGAATTCAACCAGTTGTTCTGTGTTTTTGACCTTGCTAGCGCAACGTTTAGGCGTGCCAATGTCTACTCAGTGGGATCCAAATCCGTATTACTACCCTATCCAGATTGCCCAGTATGGACTTCAACATTACAGCAGAATGATGGGTGAGTTTGTGCATATATCTCACCATCGTTTTTGAAGGAATATCTTACAGTCAATAAAACTGACAGTGAAATTGTGCTGAAAGGAATGGAGAGGGCTGAGTGGAAAGGTTCGGCTGCTTTTGATGAATCCAGTGAACGAGTGTTCTACCATGATGAGGAAAAGGGCGATGTGGTCAATATAACTGCTAGCGGTTGGTTTCTCAAAATAGTCTTACATTCATATTGTTTCAGTTTATAAGTTCATTTGTATTGTACCTTAGGCGATCTACGAAATGCCGGTTGTTACGTGTTTCTGAATCCAACGCCACGCCTTCATGTGGTATCCTTCGATTGGCTGCCTATTGAAAACGCTTCTTTCACCATTTTGGTGAAAGTCATCGAGTCGGATTTGCTCGTCCTGCTTAACTACGTTGCACAGCATGATCCTCGATGTGTGTGGAATGATACCGTATCATTCGCGGGTGCTGATCAGGTTTGCAACATTCGATGTCGTTACCAGTTTGAAAGTAATTGCTGCAGGTTTCCTTTTCTTATGCTCTTGGTGATCTCAGTAAACAATGGCATTCCATAACTAGAGATGCTTTGGTGGATGCATCACGAGCACTTTCGAGCATGAATATAAGTAGGAAGAAGGAGGGAAATGTTATTTTGCATCCAGGTAACGATTTCGCTGCTTTGTCTGATTGTTTTATTTACCGAAACTTATTATACTATCTAAGAGTGAGCAAAATTTTTATTTTGAAAATAAAATTAACAAGATTTTCCATTTTTTTCCTGTGAAATCGAACAAGATTGTTTGACAGACTTCATCGTTCTGCGAGCTAAATTGGCTGAAGAACGCCAGGTGGCTTAAGGCTGTGACGTTATTCGTGATGATCGCCGGTCTGGCTCATAAAATTGGTGAATGAATATTCAATCAATTTCAGGTGAGCTAAAACTGGTCTCAATAGGATTCCGCGGCTCGGTGGTAGTGCGGCAGAGGATTGAACAGTCTCAGAATGCGCATCGGAAGTCATTTTTGACAGCAGCGGATTGGCTTGTATCGAATCAAGATGAAAATGTAAGTTCTGCTGATTTGATTGGTTGAGAGGTCAAATTGAGAGCGACAGGGTGGCTGGCCAGTTCCAGTCGAACGCGCTATCGCCGACCGGCGGCTAGTGCTTCCAGCTGGTTGGTATTCCGCAATGGCTCAGGTGCGTCATTTTCTACGAATACTATCTTGTGAATTTTATAAATTTAGGGGCATGGCTTATCTTTGCTTACTCGCGCCTATACTGCAACACATAACAACTCTTACCTGGCCGCTGCCAGCAAAGCGCTTCATCTTTTTGAACTGGTAGGTTAAGTTCATGTTTTTATTTCGTGCAAGTTTTCTTGATTTCTAGAAAGCTGGAGAAAGAGGGGTTCGAAATGAGTTGTTCGGTCATGTTTGGTTTGAAGAGTATCCAACATCTCCAGGCAGTTTTGTACTGAATGGATTTATGTACTCCTTAATTGGCTTGTTCGATCTTAGCTCTGTGAGCATCAGAGGGGAAGGTAAGTACGCTAGAATTTTGCGAAATCGCAGTCTTTGTAAAACAAAAAAACAGCAACTACCTACCCTCTTCTCGCAGAGCATTTTGACAGTATGGTAGGAGACATGGGTAGTTGTAGTACTCTCTGACTTTCTTGTCTCTAATCGGCAAAACTGGATTTTTGCTTTTCTTGTATATCTTATCTTAACCTGCTCAGTAGCTGACGAAGTGCGCCTCGGAACTGAACGAGCATCCATACTTTTCTCCTCTGGCCTGGATTCTCTTCGGGCTCTCTTACCTTTATATGACACTGGAAGCGGATCAATCTACGATTTGCGACACATAGGTCTACATACAGCACCCAATCTTGCTAGGTATACAAATATCAGGTTTTTTCATATTTCCTCATTATCCATGTTACTATCTGCATTCACAGATGGGATTACCATGCGGTGCATGTTTATCTGCTGAAGTGGCTCGTACAAATTACCGGTGATAAAACCTTAGATGAAACCGCGGACAGATTTATTGCTTACTCATGGGGTAAAAAAGCTAAACACAACTGACAGGTACTACACTGCAACGACTGTGATTATAATATTATAATTTTGTGTAATCATTGGGCCAGTATGGTCGTTTGTGATATCTGCTCAACTTCTCATGCAATTACACGAATAGCATATTTCTTGACTTTCTTTTAGATTAGTCATCGCTTAGTGCATTCACCTTTGCTCTTTGTCATGAATCTTGTTTCAGATCTGCATGATCACTGTAGCACTGGACTCTGTCAAGATTCTGTAAACATCTTTTTTTCAACCTGCTATCTAACAAGTTTGCTGAAGCTTTTTTTTTACGAATTCAGCGCGTTAGAGCATTTTGGACCGCTTGCCAACATTTGAAGTAGACGAAAACGTCGCAGCTTGTTGTTGGCGAACTACTCTTCCACTCCACGGTCATTTTTGTAGACTTGCAGAGCTGTTGTGGAAAGGTTCAAGTTCAGGCACTATCTCATCATCTTGGCACAGTACAGTTCATCTCCAGTGCATGCTTGTTGAATAACCCAGCATTCCTACTTACTATTTGATGAAGATGCATCAATTTTTTACCGAATCTGCAACGAATTTTGTAGAATCTGAGGTGATAAACTACTAACAACTAACTTTCTTTCATGACCAGTCTCATATCTCGTTTCCATGATGTTTTCTTCGGTGCTGTTTTGAATCTGTTGCGTGGAAATTTCATGAATAAATAACATAGTCTTTGATACCTGTTTTGTTGAAAAGTCTAAATTACTTGCATCATGAAGTTCCTTCTACATGTCAGACGAAGCTACTTTGCTAACTGTAAGAGTTACAGAAAGTGAGATGTACAGTTATAGATGTCAGAAAACATGAGAACCTGGCGTTGTCACTGAAGATGTATTTAGACCTAGCTAATTGAAGATACATTGTTGCAGTTTGCTTCTCAGAAAGGTTGTGGTTTCTTAGAAGTACAAGGAAATTTTTACAAAAACCAAAAGTGTTCGAAATAAAATATTTTTCATAGATTCGTGTATCCATCATCGGCTCCCAGATCCATGTGGAGGCAGGTTGCGGACAGTCCCTAATTATAAGGATAAAGTTTATGAGAGAGTACAAAAAACAAGACTATAACGTGGAGGTACAAGTTTATCCTCATAATCAAGGAAAGTTGGCAACTCGCCTCCACATGGAGTGTCTGTTTGCTGAAATAGGATATGCATTGTTTTGACTATTAATCATGTGCAACCATATAAGAATAAATTCCGTGATGAGAAAGTTCCATCATGAAATGTTGGATGCCTTGGCTTTGCCTTCCATACATTAATCGTCCATCTTGTCGATTCGCTTGAGATCGAGATCGTGTCACCTCGAATAGCCATCCTACGACTGCAGCCTCCACGAAGACCATCAGCATCATCAACTGCTACTCCTCAACATCAGCAACTGACAAATTGAATACTAGATGCATTTTACGAAAATGTGCGGGAGTTTGTTTGCAACGTCCTTTCCTTCCTGCACCGTAAGCTGTGCATCACGACGCAGAATTGACGTCTCTGTACTAACGCTGACAGTATGGCGTTAGTCTCCACGTTTCAGAGGCTTTCGTAGTCAACGTCGACGAAGTTAGGACGAGAGGCAGTCGGTACTTCCAAAAGACTTCGACGACCCTCGAAAACGTCTGGATGATGTGGTTCATGCCGCTGAATCCTTTGCGAAAGCCAAATTGTTCTTGCGGTTGGGCTTCATCCACTGTCCTAGATATGCGAGCAAGGATAATATTCGTGAAAAGCTTGTACGGGCACTTAGCAGGCATATTGGACGGTAGTTCCAAAGATCCTCCCGTTTACCCTTTTTGAAAAAGTGCGATTTTCTAAGTTCGCCACTGGTCGAAAATCCTTTCCGTCTGATAAGCGGCACGAAAATCTCGTGAGCTCAGACAATCCAAAGGCTATAGTGAGGCGGCGATAAACAGCGGTTTAGTGAGCGGGCAGCGAATTAGGGTAAATTCGAAATTTTGTATCGAATAATAAATATCGAATAAATTCGAATCGGGAGCCGAATTTCGAATAGATATTTGAATGATTTATCGAATATCTGGAGCAACCATATCCAAAACTTGCTGACTTATTTGACGAAGCCGGTCCATTCATAATCAGCACCCTCATATCCCCTATACCAACTCCTAGCTCAAGATTTTCCAGAAATCAGTCAATTCGATAAAATAGGTTTATTTTCTAATCAGTAACTTCATTTGCCCATCTGTACCGACTCCCAGCCTGTACTCAAAGTCTCCAAAATCGATAATTCGATAAAAGCATTAAAGTAAATTTTTATCCATAATCAGTCCTCATGTACCCACCAGTACCAACTCCCAGCCTAGTCCCAAAGTCTCCAAAATTGAAAAAACACTGAAGTAAATTTTTATCCATGATCAGCAGTCCCGCCTACCCCCTTGTACCAACTCCCAGCCCCGTAGCTCAAAATTTTCCAAAAATTGACAGAAGCAATAAACTAAACTTTTATCTCACTTATCCCCCCCCCCGTACCAACTTCCAGCCCCATAGCTATTATTAAAAATCGATAAATTTGGTCGGTTGTCAACAGTCTATACATCAGCAAAACGTGATATTTTACTTCCCATTATCTACTAAACAAAACATCCTTGCAAAGTGATATAGCTGCGAAATCCAGCAACCGCCCCTCCACTACAGCTGCGATGTCCGATGTTATACTCATAATAAACCAATTAGCGAAAAATTTCTAAGGTAAAGAATAGAGGCAATTGTGCAACATGAGTTTTACAAGCAAGAGCCACGCAATGCAAAGGAAGAGAAACCGGTGTGTCAACACCCTTCCAGTATATGAATTCGGAACAGCTTGAATTTGATAGCTGTTTATTTGCTGATTGGTGCCAGTAGCAGTGCGAACTGTCTCATTGATCGCCACACCTATTTTTTTTACTTCGCAAGCAGTCGGAGGAGTGCGACTTTCCATACATTTCAAAGGTTATTTCGGTTGCAAAAAGATGCATTACCGAATTTGCTGGAGAAAATTTGCAGACGACGCGAGCTTGATACTCAGCAGTTAGCTCTGCAACAAACTCGAGTATTCTAATTATGAAGTTCATTCGAATACGAATTCGAATAAAACATTCAAATGAACATTCGAATAAGATCTATTCGAAACCCTTTTTTGATCATTCGAGTTTTCGAATTTTACTCGAAACCCCATTTTCTCAGTTATTCGAGTTTCGAATATTATTCGAAAATGGAAAACTCCGAATATCGAATTTCGGAGGTGAATATATTCAGGTGTTTCATTCGAATGATCGAATTTCTATTCGATTCGGACTTAAGTATAGCGGCGATACTGCGAAAGTGGCAGTGAGCGGGCAGCTATAATCATTCAAGAGTCAGAAAATAGCTGCAGCGCATTAGATACTTACTTACTTAGATGCTTAGATGGCCCGCCTTCACGTGGCGTGCGGGCCCCAGCACAAGAGTTTCCATGGGTCCCTGTCCCTCGCTTCAGACATCCACGATCTTCTTCGTTGGCGTCGTTGGCTGCGTCCACGAGTTCCAGGTGCAAAATCTTGCCCAGCTGATTTCTCAGCTGGTCAATCCGTTAACCGAACACGTCTGCCCACCTTGTCGGTGGTCTTCCTCGGGGACGTTTGGCTTCGAATCCATCCGAATGTTCTTAGTGTCTATCTGTCGTCTCTTCTTCCCATGATGTGACCGGCCCATCGGTGTTTCGCTTTCGCCATGTATTCCGCTGGGTCACGAAGACGGGACATTCTTCTCATATCCGTACTGCGAAGTCCGACTAGATGTTGCTTTCGTCGGGTCATCTTCAAAAAGCTGCGCTCGTGCGCTCTATAGGTGGTTCGTAAAGCTTTCGACGTGGCTGCAGTGTCGGCCCATTGCTTGCCCCTGCAGCGCATTCATTGCTACAAAAGCCAGTAGCCAATAGCCAGAAGGCGGCAACACCGCTAGGCTGGCAGCGGCCGGGAAACGATGGAGATGCGAGTGCACGATTGCAGGAGCGGAGCGCATGAATGCTATGAGAAGGCGTCCTTAATTCGTAGCGCTGTCTTGTGGCTGCCAACTGGAAGCCATATCGTTGCCCTCTCGAGACCCTGTTGATCGCACTAGAAAAGTTAGATGTGCAGGCAAGCAAGATTGGCAATTTAAACTTGCATCACTTTTGGTTTCATGGCTGCCTCGTCTTTGTTTTTAATGTACAGTGACCGCCAAAAAGTTGCGGACAAGCCTCCCTCCCTTTTTCATCGCTCTTTTTCAGAGGGAAAACAAGGATGAAAAAATGTAATAATTGCATGAGATGATAGAGCTCTTCAAGATCTACAATCTACACTTTGAGTTTTTTGAGAAACATGTATTCTATTTTAAGAATCTTTTTCTAAAAAAAGTCCGAAAATGGCCGCGTCACAATGTCGCGGACAATAATTCTTCGAACGTAAAAATTTTCTTTTGAGTCCTATTTCAAAGCGGAAACACAAGTTATCCAAAGGGTAAGCATACTACCATACAGAGCTCGTCAAGAACTACACACAGGTTATGGTTGCTTCCCCAAAAAGCGCAAGCTTGAGTTTTATTTTGCTTTTTTCAAAAAACAACTTCCAATTTTTATCAAGCCAAATTTTCTCACACGGAAACCTGTTCAAGACATCCAACAAAGCCGTCTGGATAAAATAGATGCTCTTTGCCATCCTCTATGCATCGGACGTGTGCTGATGAGTTTCTTGGCTGAAAATGGTCCTTGGCAGTGTTTGCACATGACCCCACCTGCACCTCACCACTGACTTGTACCGCTTTGCAGGCTTGTAACTCGGCCTGCAGTCAATTTTTGAGCCTGTAATTAGGCTCATTCGAAAGAACGAGACTTCCTCTACACGACGGTATGCAAATAAGTTCAGCTTGACCAATCCCAGAGATTTGACGGATGGGGTGGTAGAGGGCAGCTCAGTTGTAGGCTAAGCACTTTTCAGCTAAAGTTGAAGAGAGCTCCTTTCGCTACCAATTTCGTCCTGGAAGTTCAAAACTGTAAATTTTCTCGTAATAGATCCATTTCGAAGCTCTAAGACTGTCCTGGTGTTCGTAAGAGCCCTCACTCCAATCACCTCTAAGGGCACTGCAGTTCGAGGAATTTCAGAGATTTGGCGGATGGGGTGAAAAAGTGCACTGCAGGGCAGTGTGCTATTTCACCCCATCCGCCAAATCTCTGAAATTTCTCAAACTCAACTCGTTTGCACATCATCGTGTCCAAGAAGTCTCGTTCTTTCGAATGAGCCTAATTACAGGCTCAAAAATTGACTGCAGGCCGAGTTACAAGCCTGCAAAGCGGTACAAGTCAGTGGTGAGGTGCAGGTGGGGTCATGTGCAAACACTGCCAAGGACCATTTTCAGCCAAGAAACTCATCAGCACACGTCCGATGCATAGAGGATGGCAAAGAGCATCTATTTTATCCAGACGGCTTTGTTGGGATGTCTTGAACAGGTTTCCTTGTGAGAAAATTTGGCTTGATAAAAATTGGAAGTTGTTTTTTGAAAAAAGCAAAATAAAACTCAAGCTTGCGCTTTTTGGGGAAGCAACCATAACCTGTGTGCAGTTCTTGACGAGCTCTGTATGGTAGTATGCTTACCCTTTGGATAACTTGTGTTTCCGCTTTGAAATAGGACTCAAAAGAAAATTTTTACGTTCGAAGAATTATTGTCCGCGACATTGTGACGCGGCCATTTTCGGACTTTTTTTAGAAAAAGACTTAAAATTTTTAGAATACATGTTTCTCAAAAAACTCAAAGTGTAGATTGTAGATCTTGAAGAGCTCTATCACCTCATGCAATTATTACATTTTTTCATCCTTGTTTTCCCTCTAAAAAAGAGCGATGAAAAAGGGAGGGAGGCTTGTCCGCAACTTTTTGGCACTCACTGTATAACAATTTTACTCGCGCATTACTTTCTTGTCTTTCTAGGCCGCAATTGCTCTCTTTTGTTTTGTACTGTCTCATTATTGCAAAGCATTTCTGTTAATGTTCTCCTTTCTTATCCAGAATTAAACTTTGTCTCTTATCTTCATTGCACATACATTCGCTACAACTATCATGCATCTCTCTCTTATGCTGAGACAATAAGTAGAGGATCACACTTCACGCTGCGAATGTATGGCACAATGAACTTGGTTACTTGTATTTTGAATTACAAAATTGTTGTCTATCAAAAGCTCAATGAAATATAAAAGTGTATTCAAACTGCTGGATTCAGCATCTGACCCTCAATACTAACTTTACACAGCTTTTACAGATACGAGATCGGTAAAAATAAACTTAATCAATTTCCCTGAATTTGTAATGGTTATAAGTACTTGATTACACTCCCACTTTGAAGGAAGTCGATCACGAAAAACTATCAAATATTAGTGTAAAGCAGGTATAGCCGTCCTCCCCCCACTACACATTAGTGGAGAAATTCGAATTTGAACTAAGGGGCGCCGGGTGCGGCAGAGCGCATCACCGACGAATCCATTTCAAGCTTATGCAGTAAATAGCCTTTTGTGTTGTCTCGTCGTTTCCTGGTGGATTTTTAGTTTTAATGACATTTTTAATCGTAAACGACGAGTTTGTTGATGCTTAGCTTTCACACTGCTATGCTCGTTTCTTTAGCTCTATTTTCAGTGGGAGTTGTAGAAATTGTGCACAAGGAAGTTTTTGATGAATTTCAATGAAGGAACACAAGATATGTTACTTACCGAAAAATGATTTCACTAGTATATCGGTCAAAAGCAACAAAATCTTCGACAATAGAAAAACTGACTTATGAAAATTACAGTGAGACGTCGCGAAACACATAAAGTCTGTTTGAGGTTGGTTGAAGTAAGGGCTGCAGATTCCGCGCTCTGCCGCAATCGGCGTACTCTAGTTCAAATTCGAATTTATCACTAGGTGTCTAGTGGGGGAGGACGACTATACCAGTGTGATAAATATAACCAACAGTGATCTTTTGGCCGACAGAAGTAGGCCCCATAAGAAGTTTGCCTGTTCTGAATTAAGATTCGTATATATATATATATATATATATATGTTTTAAGGTTTTATTACATCGTCATAGACTGCGAGGACTAACAGTTACTAGCCAATCGTATTTGAAGTTAATCTTTTGCTTTCATTGCGTTTCTATGCTTTATAAAAGTCCTTTGTGAGCGATTTTCTCACATCGTACATCAGCCTAGATTGAGTCATGTAGGTACTCGGTATCAATTCGCTTTGGTGTTTTCCGCGCCGCATTGGTTTGGTGCGCACGCTTTGCGTTGTCTATGCACGGCGGGGCGCCGTTCAAACCTGGCTCTCTGCCTGTCGTCATCAGCTGAGTTCGCAGTCCATCAGATCTTTTTTGGCTAGTTCTTTTATTTTCGCTTTTCTCGTCGGGATTTCCGCTGGAAAAGTGACGGGTTGGCCCTAATTAGACAGAAGTGTATGCCGTTTTTGCAATAACACCTAAAAAATGAATTCTCTATTACCGAATGTTTTGCTGCGACTGATTCTGGCTGTTTCTTTGACAGGCGCCACCAGCTGATGTCACTTGCGCTCAAGTGCTCTGTAGGTAGTCCGTAAAGCTTAGCTACAGTGTCAGCCCAAGTCCCAGCTGCATGACAGAGCCCGGGGGGAGGTTGAGTCAAATAGGTGGGCTCGAAGCTCCGGTCCGTCGATAATTGGTGGAGACCTGAAGGCGGTCTGAGCTGCTCTTCTTCTCTTGTTGAATCCTCCCCTCAAGTACTGTTCATTAAACGTGCAAGATACACGTAAAAAGACGTCGTATTAGGGGAGCCTTCAACTCCATTTCCGCACTTTGCAAGGAGCGTTCTTGAAGAACTGAGTCTTATTCCGATTTATTCGCAATCCGATCTTCTTCCCTACTTCGTTTAGTTCGTTCAACATCGTCTCTGCTTAAGTGATTCGACCAAGGTGTGAATCTTGCGTGAGAACATTAGCTGATTGCTACAAAGAGTGTACACGGCGATGTAGCTATTTCATTACCCCCTACCAATCCAAAAGGGATACGACAAGGCGACAACTCGCCAAGCTATCGCGCAGCCTTGCAGTGGGTGATGAAGACGAGAGAGGCGTACGAGATGATGGGAAATTCCTGTCGAACTTTCGTTTTGCGGATGAAATCGTTATCTTCTTGAACAGAATCAGTGAAGCAGAGAGGATGTTGAAGGAACTAAACGAAGCAGGGAAGAAGATCGGATTGCAAATAGATGGGAATACGACTCTGTCATGAAGAACGCTCCTTGCAATATTCGGAAATGGAACTGAAGGAACCCCTAATACGACGCCTTCTTACGTTATCTCGAACGTTCGATGAACATTACTTGAGGGAATAACTTAACAGGAGAAGAAGAGCAGCTGGGGTCCCCTTCGGGTCTCCACCAATTATTTGACGGACCGGAGTTCCGAGCCCACCTATTTGACTCAACCTCCCCCTGGGCTCTGTCATGCAGCTGAGACTTGGGCTGACGCTGTAGCCACGTCAAAAGCTTTACGGACTACCCACAGAGCACTTGAGCGCAATCTCCTGAAGTTGACCCAACATAAACAACATCTTCTCAAACTTCGCACTTCTATATGACAAAGCTAAGCTTTGGTTTTGCAAGTGGTGCAAGAAGACAGGACATAAAGAAAAATTCTGCGAACAGGTGGTGGAGAGAAGAGCACAGCAGAATTCGGATAGAAAACTCCAAGGAAGCTGTGACAGCATTAAGAATGAGGTTGGGAGAAAACAAAACGTCATGCGCGCAGCGTTGCAAAGATTGCAAATGCGTCGACGGAGGTCAACTCGACACGCATTATGTCGAAGCAAAAGTGAATAGTTACCCAATTAGTTTCCTGTTAGATACCGAATCAGGCATCACAATTCTGATTGATCTGATTGAATCGACTTGGAGAAGCATGGGCGCTCCTCGGTTGAAGAACACAAACTTGCAGTCAATAATGCTAGTGGAAGCCCGAAAGTTCACGGAAAACTGTTGTATGAGATCAAAGGATTCAGAAGCAAACGCTACGCATACGTGTCGCCTCACAACTCACTGCGAGGACTTGAGCGGATCCAGGGGAATGAGGTATGATATGTCCTATCACTTGAGCAGAATGGTGGCTGAGGTGGAGACAGAGTAAACCAGTGACATCGCTCTGAAGCGAAGAAAATCTATCCAGAAGTCTGCAAAAAAGATTTAGGACTGCGCACAAAGGAGAAGGCACATATGAGAGTGACGAAACCGTTCATCCAGCATTCAAGGCTTGTAGGCCTGTCCTCCATGCTGCGCTCGAAGTTGTCGAAAAAGAGTTGATAGACTATTGGAACTGAAGGTTATAAGTCCTGACACACAGTGAGTGGGCAGCTCCTAAAGTATGCGTCAGGAAGACGAATGGAAAACTGCTTGTGTGTGCTAATTTCTCGACCGGATTAAACAAAGCGCTGGAGTCGTACGATTATTCCTTGCCATTGTCGAGGATATATTCGCATCCCTCAATGGCGGCAACGGTGTTCGCAGAGAGATCTGTCAGACGCCTACCTGCAGATCAAGTTGTCAGAAGAATCGAAGAAAATGGTCGTGATAAATACGCATAGAGGTTCATACCAGTCCAGTAGAAACTGCCTTTTGGAATGAAGACAGCACCCATCAGGGATCTTCCAACAAATCATCAACAAGATGGTGAGTGGTCTGCGAGGGGTAGCAACCTATCCAGGCGACATCTTGATTTGTGGAAGAACCGAAGAGAAACACATAGATAACTTTTACAGTGAGTTTCGACCCGCTTTTTGCGGAAATTGGATTGGCGGGCGTCCGCCTCGCAACTGTTTGCGCCGTTTCGCAGCTACAGTATATCATATCGCGCCGAGAACCCAAGTCTGCGTCTCCTCATTCTCCTCAGTCTTTGCTTGGCCAGCGCCATGCGCTCGCGAAGCCTCCTGCGATGCCCCACCTAGAATTTTTCGCCTCCGGGATGAAACCGACTGTAGCTGTATTTATAGGAATCGCTAAACACTGACTCAGAATTCGTTTGAAGAAATGCGCTTCTGGTAAGCCAGAGATACGATATCAGGCTTCATAGTGGGTAGAAACGGCAGAAGACCGTATTCAGAGAAGACTGAAGCGATCAAGAATATGGAAGAGCCGAAGAATGTTGCTCAATTGAGGGCTTTTCTCGGCATGATAACGTACTATGCGGTGTTCATGCCAAAGATCAAAACTGTGGACCATTAGATGCGATGATGAAGAAGGATATGAAGTGGTAATGGACTCGAACACAACAAGAAGGATACATTGTCAAGTGAGCTCAATCTTGCTCACTATGATCCAAGACAAAAGTTCGTCGTGGCGGCGGACGCCAGCGACTATGGAATTTTAGGCGTGATATAGCATAGGTATCCTGATGGATATGAAAAGCCAATTGCGCATGTCGCGGTCTTTTACGAAAGCAGAGAAGAATTCTTTGCAACTCGAAAAGGAAACGTTGGCAGTAGCTTTCGCAATCAGGAATTTCTACAGATACATATTTGGACGAAAGTTTCTACTGTTGACCGTGACCGTAACCGTCAGCCATTGCTAGCCATTTTTGGTGATACGAAAGTTCCAGTCCATTCCCTTAACCGACTCATGAGATGGGCTACAATCTTGCTAGGATATGACTTCGACATAGAGTATGTCAAGACTACAAAGTTCGGACAAGCATATGGTTTGTCACAACTGATGAAGAATAATCAGAATCCCGAAGAAGATGTCGTGATAGTTACCATCGAGAACGATGTGAACAGTATTTTGAAAAACTGTGTAAGGAAACTACCAATGACAGCATTAGATGTGCAATCCTACACGAAGAAGGACCCAGTGCTACAAAGAGTAATGACCTGCTTGAAGAAAGGGCAGTGGCCAGATATGAAAGGAGAACTGGCACATTTTCGAAATCGAAGAGAGACATTGTCAATCGTGAAGCAATGTCTGATGTCAGCCGAAAGGGTTGTGATACCCAAGGAGCTTCGAAGAAATGTTCTGAAGGAACTACATGGTGGTCATCCAGGGATTGTAAGGATGAAGAAACTGGCTCGAAGTTGCGCCTACTGGCCGAATATAAACAAGGATCGCGAAGACTTGGTACAAAAATGTACAAAATTTCAGAAATTAGCCAAGAATCCGACGAAGGTACCATTAGAAGCATGGCCATCCGCGACGCGAGCGTGGCAGCAGATACACATCGACTTCGCTGGGTCCATGCAAGGAGATTTCTACTTGGTCGTGGTAAATGCGTACAGCAAATGGCCTGAAATGATCAAGATGAGCAATATCTCGGCTGCGAAAACGGTGAAGGTTTTGAAGAACTTGTTTACGAGATATGGATTGCCGCAAACAATAGTGAGCAACAATGGTACCCAGTTCACATCGGATTTATTGAGAGAGATGTGCAACGAAGGTGAAATCACCTACATAAGGACTGCCCTGTATTATCCTCAATCGAATGGACATGCACAGCGTTTCGTTAATACGCTGAAACGCGGAATCAAGAAACTAGAGGAGGAGAAGGGGCCACAGAAGAGACTCTAAATGTGGTGTTACAAGCGTATAGGACAACCCAAGTACGAACTCAAACGACAAGACGCTAGCGAAATTGTTCTTGAGCAGAAACTTGCGCACAAAATTAAGTCTGTTACTACCGATGACACAAGATGCAGAAGATTCTCTCGCGCAAAGAAAACGAGAACTCATGAAAGATCAATCCGACAAGAAACATGGAGTCCTTCGAAAAGATTTTGAAGTTGTCTTAGTATACACTGGGCAGTGGAAGCCACCCCACTTCCACTGGATGAAAGGAACCGTGATGAGACGTATAGGACGTTTTAATTACGAGGAATGATTGGCGATGAAATCTGCAAGAAGCATGCAAATCAGCTACGTCATTGCAGCGACAGCGAACAACTTGCAGTCCAAACAGCAACTCAAGCAACAATCCGAAACTTTGAAGATTTCATTAGATGTTCTGACAGAAGATGAAATGTTACGAGGTGGCACTACAGTTGACGGTTCAAAGCAAGCGATATTGAGTAACGTGCTAGATGCAATGTACTCAGCGATGCTTACATCAGACCACCAGCCCTCCTAGCCACCGACACACTTCGGAGGCCGAGCAGAACGAGAAGACCCGTACAACGGTTTCAAGCCTAGTTCATAGTTGATACAGGCTAGTTTTTGTTGCAATTACGCTACTGAGGGAAGATGTCGTGATTGTAAATGTTCAGTTGTCCCTTATAGTGATCTGCCTAGCGATCGCAACCTCATAGTGCGCGGGAAATGAGCGCTATAAAAGGCGCTCACTCTTCGCCTCAGGCTCAATTGTTTACTCATTCGCCTCATATTTTTAATGTTCCTTTATTATTCTTTTAGATATTCCTGTTTGCTCTTGTGCCGACAAGTCGATGATACGAAGAGTGTCCGAAGTTGGAGTACACAACACTATTATTTACTCATAAAATCATCAAGCTAAGCAAAGTGTGGTCCAATTCGAACATATTTGGGCCCGTTTGGGCACGCAATATTCCACAGCGTTTTCATACGAAAAAGGATCGAACTTTTTTGTAAAGCGCGATTAGTCGAATTTGGGTACAAAATCGTTTTTTGAGAGCAATCATTACTTCAAAATTTTAGTCAAAAGGACGCACTCAGCCTTTTCATTGCCACTAAAAAAGAACTCTTCACAGAGTAAACGGACTTGTCGTTGAAATAGGGTTGGTAAATGTGTTTTCGAAAAATCAAATCATCACTTGCTTCATAGTGATCGATTGTGCCCCAACACAAGGTTATTTTGATGACCTGTCAATTCCTGGGTTACCATAGAATGTATTATTAGTAAGGACGAAGGATTTACTTCAATAAGGGGGGGGGGGGGGAGGAGTGGCTAGATAAAATATCTTCGAATGTAAAGCGTGTCAGCCACGTCTTCCGGAAAACTTCGTTTTATTTTAGATTTTTTTTGTAGCTCTTTTCTTCGTTCTCATTGCCTATCTTATGAAAAGTTACGTTTGAGCATTTGTCTTAAAGCGCATACCTTCTATTTTTACATAACGAGAACATAATCTAATTGTAAGATTTAGAAAAATATCGAATTTTATTTAAATTGTGCTAAACTTTCGTGAGTTAAAGTTTATTCTGCAGTTTTTTGTGGATTTAAATTTTGCACAGAGATCAGAATAACCATGAGTCTACAAAACACTTTTTCGAAATTTTGGACGATTGTAGGCTGTATCAGTACCTTTCTTATCCTACACATAAACACTGCACCCTTAATCTTGTTCTCTCTTCCGCTGTTGAAATAGCATTGCATAGAACCTTCGTATTCGCGTAGTAGTCAATGGACATGCTATTTCCGGGGATTATGCTCGCCCTTATTGACGCAAAATTCTTTGGAATATTCTTACCGAACATACGGTAAAGAATTTTGATCTATGGACCCAATCTAAAGCTAGCCCTACAATATGACACCTAAAATTCGGAAAAGCTAATTATAAGACAACGATCAAACATTCAATACATTTTACACATCACACAAGAAAATTCTTATTTTTTCATTTTGATTTCTTTACAAGGGAGAATCGCAAAGTCGAAGTGGCAGATCACCTCAAACTGCACACCACTAGCACAAGTGCAAACGTTATTTTTAAAGCCGCTAATATCTACGAAGCCTTGGGAAAGAGGTTATGAGCATCTTCTGAGGCAAAAAATGGAACATTTCGAAATGACAATTGTTACAGCCTTCCTAGATCTTAAATGAAGCAACGGTAAGTGACAGGATGCTTCATCCCACGAAAATTGATTCATTTCCTAGAAAAACACCTATAACTCTTTTCTCAGCAATGCTCCACCGATAGAAGTAGCAGATTTAAGCTTTCCAAAATTTTGCTAATGGTATATGCAGTATTGGTGATCGTCCGCTCCGACTTCTGACCCTTCCTTCTTAGAACTACTAGACCGGTAAGAAAGTTTTGCACAATTCGAATGAATTTCGATACCTTTTATGTTCTCGATATTTGAAAATAGAAGGTTTGCGCTTTATGACAAATGTTCGAACGTAATTTTTATAAGATACATAACGAGAACGAAGAAAAGAGCCACAAAAAACTCAAAAGCGCGAACTTTTTCGGAACACGTGACTAACGCGCTTTGCGTTAAGGATTATTTTTATCTCCCCACTTTCCCCTCCTTCCTGCCTCCCATCCCCCCCCCCCCCACCCGGTATAGTTTCTTTGGCTTTCGCTGATACTACATTCTATGGTGACCTATTAGCATAATCACTAAGAAGCGAGTAATGGTATTTTTCTCAAAAATACATTCAAGTTCTAATAAAACAAATCATTGCCACTTTGCTGTTGAAGAAAAATCACAACGCTTCAGTTCTTGATTCAACACTCTGGTTAGTCATGTCGTATACTATAGTCTGGATGTGAGTGGTGAACAGAAACTTTTTTGATTTTGCCACTGCCATTGGTATAACCAATGGCCACCTTCAACCATTTATTTTTTTCGTTGTCTCGAAGCTTCAATACACACACGTTTCTAAGTCTGGCACTGAGATATTCAGGAAGTGGCTGTTACGCATTTCTTGTGTTGCTTTTCTCTGAACTACAGCAGCATAGCTTTGAGAAAACTTATCAGTTTGCGATACACCGCACTCACTCGTTCACGGCGATGAGCAGTCGTTTCGTTCCGGGGAAGGTTTGTAAATTTAAACTTGTCTAAGGGCAGGAACGAAACGGAGCTTTCTGGTTATTTACACATTGTGAATCAAAAGCTTTTTTTCTTATTATTAATTCCAAACTCCTTTTGGATAATAGCGTTTGAGGGCACAGGAATTTGCATGTCATGCAGGACGACTCGAAACCCGGAGGCTGTGACGCATAGGAAACTAGCTGGCTTACCCGGCTCCGCCCGGCCCTGTCAATGCTATGATTAAGGTCTTATTCCTATCCCTGTGAAACTTTTCATTGTGCCCAATTCTACATGCAATTCCCTACTCCCGCTGTGTTAGTAATTAGCATGCCCACCTACCCCCCTCAACAACCCCCAGCCCCGTAGCTCAAACTTTGCAAAAAAAGCAATAAAACCGGTAAAAGTAAGGATAATTGTGAAAAATGATGGCGCTATTTGGCTATAGTCGTCCTCACCCCACTAGTCGGTCGGTGGACGAATTCGAATTCGAAGTGAAGCAGGCAGGCCGCGGCAGAGCGCGGCACCTTAGCTCTCCGTTCAAATTCACGCATTCACTTTGCGTATTTCTTCGCCATTGCTTAGCAGTTTTTGTATTGTTACAACGTTTTTGATCTATACTGAGTTTTTGTAATTGCTAAGCGTTGTCTCCTGCCGCGCTCTGCCGTGACAGGCCTGCTCCAATTCAAATTTGAATTCGTCCACCGACCGACTAGTGGAGTGAGGGCGACTATATCCATCTTGCTCAAAGTCGGTACATGTTGATTATTAGAGCCGCTGATGTTGAATATCTTAGTCATTTCGCGCGATAGCGCCATTTTCTGGGTTTACGTTGGGTACACATAAGAAGCTAAAATCATGGATTTTGCTGAAACTTTGAGGGGGCGAATTGACATGCTGATTACGAATATCATACTCCTTCGGCATTTTGAGGCGATTTTACTGAGTTATGGTAGGTATACTGCAGAGGGGCGAAATCTCAGTTTTGGCTGGAACTCGTCTAGAGAGATTCGACCTTCTGACCGGGTCTAAAACACTCTCGTTGCGTTTTGAGACCTTGTCGCAGAGTTACGGTAGGTAAATGGCAGTAGGTAAAAATTATGAGCCTGCGTGAAACCTTGGCAGAAAATTACCTAAAGTGCTGTTTCAAGAATCACCTGTATCACCTGTATCCGCGTTGATCATCGTGTTGCACGAGCGGGTACTATTGATGCCTCCATTCGTCCCTGTCTCGGGCGATTGTTGACCAATGTTTACGTATCGCACCAGGAACACGTGGAACGCGCTGAAGGACTTCATTAAAGGACTTCGTGAACATATCTGACCATCGCGTCGGCGGTCTTCCTCGTTCGCGTTTGACGTCCAGTGGTATCCAATCTGTTACAGCTCTCGTCCACCGGTTGTCGTCGAAACGCATTACGTGTCCGGCCCATCTTGTCTTGTTCTGCTTGGCGTACGCGGCAGCGTCCCTGATCGTCGATCATTGACGTAGGGTAGAACTTCGTAATCCTTGCCTCACTGGCGTGAGTCGATTCACTCCTAGCATCACTCTCTCAACAGCTCGTTCGATGACGCTAACCGCGTGTTCATCCTGCTTTCTCATTGTCCATGTTTCTGAAGCGTACGTCAAAGCAGGAAGAACCGTCGAGTTGAAAAGGTGGGCGCGGAGCCGGATGTTCTTGGTCTTCTTCACTACGTCCTCAATTGTCTTATATGCTCCCCATGCTGCACGTTTCCTCCTGCTCAGTTCCGGAGCTAGATCGTTCATCATATTGAGTTCACGACCTAGGTAGGTGTAGCTTGAGCATTCGGTGATGTTCGTCCCGTTGAGCATGAAAGGAGCATCAGGCACTCTTCCGTTCCTCATGAACATCGTCTTCGTTAGATTCAGCCGTAGACCGATCTTTCCACACACTTCGTCAAACTGGGCCAGCATTTGTTCCGCCTGCGTGATGCTTGGTGTTATCAATACGATGTCATCAGCAAAGCGAAGGTGGTGTAGCTGCCGGCCGTCAACTTTCACTCCCATGTTGTCCCATTCCAACTTACGCATGACGTTCTCCAGAGCGGCACTGAATAGTTTCGGCGATATAGTATCGCCTTGTCGCACGCCTCTCTTCATGTCAATGATGATGTCCTTGTAGAATGGTGTTATGGTGGTTGTGAAGTCGTTATACAGCTCACGAATTATCTTGATGTAATGAGTCGGAATACCTTGATTGCTCAAGGCATCGATGACGGCTTCAGTCTCAACCGAGTCAAAGGCCTTCTTCAAGTCGATGAAGGTGAGACAGAGCGGCATCTTATACTCTCGTGACACTTCAATGAGCCTTGACACCGTGTGTATGTGGTCGATCGTGCTGAATCCTCTTCGAAACCCAGCTTGCTCGCATGGTGGTCCTTCGTCCAACTCTCTTCCGATCCTGTTGAGAATGACTCGCGTAAAGAGTTTGTAGACTACAGACAACAAACAGATAGGGCGATAATTGCCGATGTCGCAGGGATCTCCCTTCTTGTACAGCAACACGGTTTTGCTGGTCTTCCATTGCCTTGGAACCTTGCCTTCCGTCAGGTACCGCGTGAAGAGCCTTGCCAAAGTCTTGATAAAAATTGGCGAAAGATTCTTCAGATGTTCTGGCTTAATCCTGTCGGGACCGGGTGCTGTACGGTTTTTCATCGACATGATAGCATGACGAATCTCGGAAGGAAGAACAGACGGTGCGACATACTCGTCCTCCTTGAGATGGCATGGTGGAAGGTGGACGTGGCTCGCAAAAAGATCCGAGTAGAAGTCGTGGATGACCTTCTCCATTGATCTTCGGGAAGCAGTTATGGTTCCGTCAGGACGACGAAGTGCGGTCATCTTTGTCTTGAAGTTGACGAAGCTTCGGCGGGCGTTGCATATACTTCTTCCAGCCTCCGCGGCGTCAACCGTCAACCGGCGTTTCAAGAATATCGTGCTCAATTCTCACAATAAAGGCAATTCGTGTGGTATAAAAGTCCTATAAGGAAAGACACGACATTCCCTTATAGGACCACTGCCGCGCGCGAGACACCCTTCGGCGGCTTTTGCCTAAGCAAAAACAGGGGGAGGGAGATTTGCCGCGTGCGTTACCATTGGGACAGGTTATCTTTCCTTATAGGATCACCGCGCGCGATACACCCTTCGGCGGCTTTTGCCTAAGCAAAAACAGGGGGAGAGAGATTTGCCGCGTGCGTTACGCATTGGGACAGGTTATCAGGATGGCGCTGGAGACCGCCATGCAAAACGACCGTTTCCCCACCTCTCGAATATCTGGGATTTAAATTGGCCCGAAAGCGAAAAAATGTCCATTCAAACCCTGCAATTCACCATAACTTCACTGCGTCATGACAGCGAGCAAGCATTATATTCATAAGCGATATACTTGTGAACCGTCACAAGTAAGGTTTTGAGCAAATCTGGAACTTCGACCAATCTAACACTTATCGTAACCCAAGAAAATGCACTATCCTGCGAAATTAGCATGATATGCATGTTCAGCGCGCTAAATGACCACCTTAAACGAAGTTTAAAGCAAATCTATGTTTTCGACCCCATGCCATATAACCATCATAACTGTCATAGATCATCCAAATAATCTACAACCTTTAGCAATGTAAATCTATCTTGTATGTTATATTATTCAATAGCTTGTCGTTGACAAACGTTACTGTTCACTGACCACTTAAGCCGTCAGGTCAGCTCTCCCCTATGCTTGATAGTCTACTTGGCGGCGCCTACTTTCTTGTAGGCAATCCTTGATTCCGTATGATACTATTGTTTGCCAGGAATGAGCATTCAGGTTAACCACGCCCATTATAGTGGCATAAAAGGACCTGAATACTCAGTTCTGGTGTTGGTTCGATTAATACCATTATCGTCAGCGGCTGTTCCGCATTATTCACTGTTGATAGTGTGCGGGCTCCGCTACTATCTAATAAACAGTTATATAACGTAGTGGTACAGCTTGCTGTATACCAAATTGTCGATAATAATAAAATGATTATCGACCATTATTGTTATATTGTATATTTTCTTGTCGTTGACAAACCTTCCTAGCGTGAAACACTTAAGCCGCCAGGTCACCCCCCATTGCTGCTTTATAGCACACTTGGCGGCTATTACTTTCATTAAGCACCGTTTCGAGCGATACCTGTACGATACTACTTTGCCAGAAGAAAGCATCTAGGTTGCCACGCCCAAAATATTGGCATAATTAGACCTGGATGCTCACTTCTGGGTCGTCTCGCCAAATCTACATTCCACTGGAATTGTTCCCCGAATAACAATTTCTTCAACGTAGTGGCACCCAATATTGGTTAACAACAAAACAACTCTATGAAAAGGTCCCAATATGCAGAGGATGATATTCGTAATTAGCATGTCGAATAAGCCATATGGACCGAACTCCAGCCGAATTCATGATTTTGACTTCCTACCGTACACCTATCGTAACCACACGAAAGACGTTCTGCGGAGAAAGTGTGATATTTGTAATCAGCATATAAAGGGTCGGGCATACTTCACGTGATTTCAGTCGCGACGCGATTTGGCAATTCGCAAAAAGTTTTCGGATCCAACATTAGCAAACTGCACATGCATAATGTGTGAGCTTACGTAAACTGATGAAATGCCCTATCTTCTGTACATTTATAATGTGCTTACAATGAGTTATGGACACCTGGAATATTGCCAAATCGCGTCGCGAATGAAATCGCTTGAAGTATGCCCGACCCTTAAGATAACCCTTATATACTAAGTTTGAGCAAGCTCTACCACAATTTGGGGCCCGGGTAGCCGAATAGCGCCAAACTAATATCGAACTCGTAATCAGCATGCTCGATTACCCCCCTGTGCCAAATCCCAGCCCCGTAGCTCAAACTTTGCAAAAAAATCGATAAAATCGATAAAAATAACGGACGATTCCAAAAACTAATATGTAATCGTAATCAGCATGCTCGATTACCCCCCCCCCTGTGTCAACTCCCTGTAGCTCAAACTTTGCAAAAAAAATCGATCAAAATTGATAGAATAGATATCAATCGATGACGAAAAGTAGCCTAGCCTACACCCGCCCGGCCCCGAAGTGTTTGTATGCCAAGTTTGGTCCGGATCGGTTCAGAAATAAAAATTTTTATTCGGAACATACGTACATACAGACACACATACATACATACAAATAGACATTCAGCTTTATATATAAGAATATCCAGTTTTTCATAGTCAGCTGCATAAACTGCACAAATTTATAAGATAAATGGGAAGTAGTGAGAGAGGGGGGTCGAAAGGGGTCAGAAGGGATTCTGTAAAAATTTTAAAAATCGAAGGGGCTCCTTCGTTTCAAAATCTCCCTGCTTCCAACTTGCCAGAATATTTTCACTTATCGTGATCTCACTGACCCTTCTTTTGGCGGAAGAGGCATTCCGTCCTCTTGATAAGCCCCTACAGCAAGTCGAAATTTCCGTATGGCTGGTTTTGATTTCGCGCATCCAACAGAGAAAAAGTAACAGAAAACTTATTCTGCCTGCGTACTGGAATCAATTTTATAAAAGGTCTTGACTCTTCGAAAAAAACGCAAATGAGTCAAAACTCACCCTTTTCCTTGATTTATTTCAGTAGTTACTGTTTGAAAAGTGTAACATAAAGCATAACTGACACTATGCCAATAGCATAAGCGAGGGCTTATGCTGTTGACATAGGTTTCATATGAAGGAGATGTGAAAACTATCTGCGCAAGATTTCATGCATAACAAAATTGTTGAGAACTGAAAGATCAATGGCTCCCAAAGTCTATTGGCCATAGCTCAGTACCAGACGAGGAACGAGTGTAAACGTGGTTAATTTACGGTCTACCTTCTTTGAGGCTCCCAAAGAATGTTCAAAGGGTACAATATTCAACATTTACCAAGTGTGTGTGCTGTGCGTCGCCTACATTGTAGCTGGGAGGAAACACTACACGCTCCCAAGGTTCATGATCATATCTACAAAAATAAAGTAATCATATAAATCTCAGTGCACATGACAGCTTTTGATATTCTCGCTCACGGTGTTGGTGTTTTCGTGCATGACAAACATGCCATTCCGTCAGCTCAAAGTATTGTTGGTGTTTTCTGCCGAAGAGGGAACACTTGAAGCTTAATTTCATGTTCCGGCTTAACACAGCTTTCATTTCTATTTTTCAAAGAGTATTTGTATCCTTCGCTTCTGAGGTATTTTTTTGCTTCCCCACGGTTCCACACTAATCCGCATGAAATAGCACGAAGGTAATCTCCTTTATTGCTGATGAAGCCTATAAATATTTTTTTACGCTGTGGTATATTAACTCGTTGAACAGTTTGATCGAAATATCTAACCTCCAATAAAATAAGATCTATGTGTTTCGAGTTTAAGTGTACATGGATCGTCTGCTGTGCTGAGAATGTAGCTAGGAAGCGATCCTTCTATTTGTTTCTAAATTGCACTTCAAGCCGAGAAAGAAAAACACGGTAGTATCACTTACTCTGAATGGGCGTATGAATTGAACGTGATATTTGAGCTCTTTCACAGAAGCTCCATCACCTCCTATAGCAGACATATTCCAATAATTATACGTCACTTCTTCCATAGAGAGAACATATAAGTTGGCAACTATAATGTTGGTGGACTGCCTTGGTTAAATTTTCTGTTTCTTCTCTAAACTTTGTTTGGCAACTGTGTCACACTGTAGATCCCTATCGGTAGCGTTTGGGCAGATCTGAACCTGTGGGTTCTTTCAGAACAAGTAACCTCGAAAGGATGGATTCCGATGATTTATATAGTATGTGCCTTACACACCTTCCCATAAGTACCTACGTGACGCTCCCACACACATGCCTTGAATGCGCTTTTCGTTCTAGCCTCTGATAATTTTGCTTGCCTTTCGTATTGACTTTGTTCTGCTCTGAATCTTTCTATTTTAGGTTCAAACGGCTCGCGACAATTGCCGGTGTTTAGTTTGTAAGAGCGTTCACAGTTTTGAGAGCTTTTGTTCTCAAGAAGTTCTCGTTTCTTTCCTCTATAGTGAAGTTCGGGTATATTCTAGGAAAATATCTCTTCAGAAGTTTCTATCACAGAAGCTTGTCGATCGCGTCAATTTTGTTTTGTATAGATGCTTTTAGGCCCTTTACAGTGCTCTATTTCGGCTTCTGATGTACATTTATGCCCGCGAGCTTACGCTTTCCAGATTTCTTATGAGCACAGTAAGAAAACACCTCAAAAACATCCTCTCTCAGCTATTTACTTCTCTGACTTTCACCCACCACCAGTAATGTCACACTAGCATCCATGAGACTGACTGGAATCTAGGTGCTAATAGAAATTCAAACTTTCGCTTCTGCCTAAGCTTTTCTCGAGCTGAGGTTGAAGGCTTCCTTTCTTAATTCACTTTCTACACCCAAACATGCTTTCTCATTCATGAGTGAGGTGAGATGCGTCAAGCTGGGCGCGCTTGCGTACGCGACACGAAGGTATCTATCTATGGCAAGCTTGCAGGAGAGCGCACTATACTTCGAGTGTCAGTGAAAAACGCCGCGAAAAGACCTGGATAAGACAAAAAATGGCAGTTGATAACTTAAACGGACTCTGCCTTTGCTTTCTGAAATGCATATAAGATCTTTCATGGTTTCTAACCTCCATTTCCTAAAAAATGTACCTCTCCTTTTGTTTCAAAGCTGATGGAATGCGGCACAACTCAATTTGCTCCTTTAAAACATCCATACAACTAAATTTTCTATGTCATTTGAACGGCTAAACCTTTTCCTCCACACTGAAAACTTATCCGGAATTGCTCTTCCTAGAAGAAGATATAGCCGTTATTCAAATATTATGATCATGGCAAATACGGGGTAACGTTAGCGGGCCACTTTCGTTTCAAATTAGGCATTTTAGACCTCCTTTTTCGCTCCAAACCACAACCATCGCCTAGGTAACGGTTTACTATAACATCGATACAAAGACCCGGCACCCTTCCTTTTGCCGGGACGCTGCCTTTATTCTGTCATAAAATCTCACTTTTGGGGCCATTTTTGCCAACCAATGCCTTTGTGTCGAGGGAGATTGCTGCGAATCTCAGTGAAAGCCCATTCTTGAGCCTGTGCTTTTGGTATAGTCTTACTCTTGCGCCTGGAGGCTAATGCAGTGGTCCCGGTCTCACTGAAAGCATTATCGAATATATGTAGTGAGGGCTTGGGATTGTTCACATACGTTAGCTCCTATGAAAGAATGTAATGTGCAAGTCATGGTATCCTGAAAGAAGAGACTTGATACTTTTTAAGGCAAAGGGTTAGGGTTATTTCAGAAAAACAGTACAGGTTCTGCCACATTAAATATGCTTTTTGGTTTTAAGGAGAAAACCAAAAATGGCTTGGGAGTGTCGCATTTTGTTTTATGCGACCATCTCAATTATGGATAATCGTAGAAGGACTTGCATTCAATTTGGGTAGATAATCTACGCAACCGATGTATATGCTCCAACAAACTTCTCGTCCCGAAAAGGTTAAAGCAACTTGGTTAACACAATGGACTCTGTCTATCAATGGCATAAAAGTACTAGAATTTCAGCATCATAGCTAATTTACTTCAGAGATCTAATTGAATATCAGTGATGAAGGTTTAGAATTATGCTTACGTACAGCGAATGCTTAGAATAAATTTAAACTCAAAAGCTTCTATTGTCTTTGCGGAAATTTTGGCTATGTATGCAGGAGCACATATACACGGTAATGAGCTCATCACAGGAATTTACTGACCTCAAAAGCATTTAGGACGGACACTCATTTGAAACAGCAAATCTGCAAACAATTTGAGGACATACTGCTGATAGTTTTGCAGGAAACATCTATGATATCGGGTAGCATGAAGGAAACATATTCCTGATAGAGCAAAGCAAGCATCAAGATGACATTTGCTAAATGAAAAACCTGGGAAAAATTCTGAAGATCGGCGGACTTTCGTGTAGAAAGATTCATTCTAATGTAAAGGCCGCAAGCACTAACATCTCTGCCGGGAAGGAGTGAAGCTCAAAAGAAAGCTTCATATTTTGAAGCTCCGGATATCTGGAAACTGACTTCCCTTTGTAAAGGAAAGGAAAAAGAAACACACATATGAATGATCTGATATGTCTAAATGTGCTTTATTCTTAGCGCGTACCTCTTTCCTTGATCTTATTTTGCTGTTTTGATGTTGCAATTGTTGTTATGATCTCGTTTGGTTCGTTTTCGATATAAATTTCCTATTGTTTGGCATGATTTCGTGTGCGCACCCGCCGTCGTGGCGGGAACAGGCGATTGGCGCGGCATGCACATCTTCTCGGCCGCTATATAAGGCGGCTCCGCTTGGTTCAAATCACTTTTTGCCTTCGAGTCAACTGGTGAGCGGTCGGATCAATCGAGGAACCAAGCCGAGGAGGACGCCGACGATAATCGCCTGGAGGATCGCTTCAAGGACCTCTACAACCCTGGACACCACGCCGAGCCCCCGCGATAGCGCCTAGAGTAGGCCTCCTATTGCGTAACACCCTTGAATTTAACGGAAACTTTCCAAAGTTGTGCTGATTGTATTATCTAACCCAATTCGATGTGCTCCCGTTCGATGTGTTTATAGTGAAGGACGGTGGGGATCCTTACGTATAAGAAGGCAGCGTAAAATTCAGATTTCTAGAACTTCAGGTGATGCTTTTTGATCTGCAATCCCTTTCACAGCGGGAATGCAATGCACACAGCACTTGGTGTCATGCCACTATTTTAAATGTGCATGTTGTGCACCTTATCCTTATCATGCGTTCAAATTGTTGTTTCAAGTTACTCTTCCCACTAAATCGTTTCTGCTAGGAATTTTGAAAAAGAGAAGACATCAAAAATGTAAAATTTAAAGGTTTCTCCAATACAAAGAAGGCATGTCTGGAATCCTGACTCACTAAATCCAGCACTGCAAAACTCCTCATTCAATTTGTCGAAGTGGAATTTTCTATCACAATGACAGTTCTCCTTTTTCTTCGTTTCAGGTAAACTTCCGCTAGAAGCAGTTGTAGAAGCAGGTTTCTCTTCAACACTTTTCATAAATTTGCAGATTAAAAAAAAGTAATTGTATTATTACCACCTTCAGATTTTCGAGTAGCGCCAGGCTCCATAACAGAGTAATTTCTAATAAAAGGTCCCACTACACAAAACGGTGGTCTCGAGAAAAAACAAGAAGATGTTTCATGAGGCATATCCGAGATAGCTGCGAGTGCTGCGATGCAACTGCAGATAAGAATCAATCCATTCATTTCTGAATTTGTCGAATTTTAACATTTTCAAACATAATACGCAACTTTAAAAATATTGTACCTATATAATTAATGAACTGCATGCCACGCATAGCGAATACGCAGCTTTTTGGGTTCCACCAAAGTCCTGTTCAAGACTGCGAATGCAGAGGCTTAGGTAGAGTTTGGCGGAAAGACTCCAATCTGTATTGGCTAGTTAGGTTTAGGCTATAAATGCGAAACTCGACAAAATTTACGAAATAGAGCGATGATACGAACGTGCGAGCGGAATTATGAGCTAAATTTGGCACGTTCTCAATAATGAAAAGTCAGTCCCCCTGCGTGTACAGAGCACAATATAATGATTTCAGCGTTTATTTGCACTTGACAGGGACACGCTTTGATGCTCTGAAACGAAACCATCTTGTTGTTGTTGGGGGAAGTGAATCATCAATGTTTAACAGATCGAGCCTTCAGCCTTTTTCTACTCATGGTCACACTCAATGCGAAGGTACCATTTGATTCAACTGGCTTGGCATCGGCAAAGGCGGGGCTTCGTGACCTAATTAAGGCTAGGTAATGATCAGAGAGCACACGCGCGAGAGACGCAGGTGCGTCGCGGACGCGGGAGGCCTCAATTAGATCACAAAACCCCGCCCTAGTGGGGTCAAGCCAGTTGAATCAAATGTTAGTGTCTGTTTACCTAAGTCACTTCGGAACACCTCGCCAGTTCTTTGAATTTCTTTGCGCTGGATCATAGACGCTAAATTCTGCTCCATTTGATATTCTTACAATGTTTTTTGATGAGATTACATACATATCGTAATATTACTGTCACAATGCTATTACTAGCACAAAAATTTGGCTAAATTTTGTGCTACATAGCCTAGTCGTCATCTAGCTATGTAAAACCTGATTGCTCACATCGTAGCTTGAACACCAGCATAAGGGTCGTCACCAGGCACTGTAGATCCACTTTTAATCAAGAATTCGTCCGTCCATCTTCGGTGCTGTTTTCAAAATAGTAGAATATGTTTTGACAAATACTTCAGAATTTCGTAAAAAATACATCATAGAAATTGCGCATTCATTGTGACAAGCCCACTGCTCTTCCGGACCCAGCGCCTCCAGCCGCACTGCGCTTCGGTGTTTAAAGCTAGGTTCGAGTAATTGGATTTTACATGGCTTATATCTGCAGTAGCGGGGTTGATGAAAGAGTACATAATTGACTATGACTACAAAAAGAATCTTATGTACAAAAATCTTCGACTAAGAGAAGAACAGAAGTTATGAAAGTTGTACTTTTGGGTGTATGTAAGGAAAGATCAAAAATTCATAAATCAAAACCGAAATTTTTTTTACGTAATCCGGGCTTTATATAAGGTAGTTCGAAAGTTCTTTCTGTTTTTTTTTCACATGCCATAAAGCACGGGAGTAAAAACGGACAAACACATTTCGAAGATTCTTTGGTGCAGTCATTCTCTTTTCAACGGTCGTGTTTCCAAACCATCTGCTTTTGTGTTCACTCAGATATTCGTCAACATTTTGAACTCATGGTTTTTACTATACCCAGATTTGGCAATTTTTCAAATTTGGTCTCACTTTGAAAGAGCTGTACCCTATTTTCAGGTGTATAAGCCGCGGGGTGGTCCTAGTTTACATCGACCAGCCCGAACACATCAAAGGAAGTCGCAACCAAAGGACCCTATACCGTGCTGCCTATTGGCTGAAAGGATCGTGTGGCTTAAGGATCCTTCTAACACAATGAAGCGGCTGAGCAGCTCACTTGAAACTTTAAAAAATGCGGTTTGTACACCTGGGCCGGTAGTAATCCCCCCGACCTGGCGGCATGTCTCGTCGGCAGGTCGCTGGCACGTTTTCCGTGAGGTGGCCAGAAAGTGAGACTCCAAATTTAGACCGTCCCAGGCCTTATTCCAAAAAATTTTCTCGATAAAGATGCCGCCTCGACTCTGCAGAAAACTTTATAAAAGTCTGCGGTTCCAGAACTCCTCCTTTGGTAAAATATCTGGAAGCGCAGGAGGAGCTGCCGGCAACTTCGCGATGTCAGTTGCCGGCAACCTGCCGGCAGCTCGTCGAAATCCGCGAGATGGCAGCTGCCGGCAGGTCAGAGAGCACGGAAATATCGTGCTCTTTTGAGAGAGGGAGCTGCCGGCATCTCGACGTGCCCCTACCACGTCAAGGTGGTGGCACCTTTGCCGACGGCGTCTGTGAGATTGCGAATTGCGGCGATATCACACAATTTACGTCAGGCGAAAATAACAAAAAATTCACTTTCCATCCAAAAACCTTCATTTTTCTCAATATATGAGTTTTTCTTGTTTAAAACGACGATTTTCTAACAGAGAAAAAATCTAGTAATGCCTTAAAACCATAAGGAACACCGTCTTTTTTTGCAATCCTTTCTAAATCTTATTTGCACCGATTTGCCCCTCTCTCGCTCATATCAATCAGCTGTTCTTCTAGGTCAAAGTCTCTCGCGCAATGTATCGATCCTTCTTACAGGCGGCCATTTGCCAGTGCGTTGCTCATATTGCTGATGCAAACGGCAAGGACTGACCGAATGTTCGAGTGGGCAACGTGGCAGCACTTGAAGTTAGCACACTTAGGTTCGACCGCGCGCGAGACAGCAGTTTTGCGGCTGTCTACGTTATCAAAATTTGATGAGCGAAATAACCGCGTACTACGGTTATATAAGATTAATATTAGAACCTACAATCACTCCGCGAGCTGCCGGCGGAGTTGGCATCTTTCCGCGATGTATGCCAACTTGCCGGCATCTATGATGCCACCAGGTAGGGTAGATTACTACCGGCCCTGAAAATAGAGTAATAACAGATGGATAGAGTAACGCAACAAATTTATTGAGCATTTCCGATTGGTTTTCCAATTTTATCAAAATCGTTAATTTAGAGTCTTCGTTTTTTTCAAGTTCGTCGCGAATGCATAAAACGCCGAATCTACGGTATTCAAACGTTTCAAAAACCGATTATCATGAAATGTTAATATTACAAACCGAGCGTTCATAGCTTCAAGATATCGAATTTTGACTCGGGTACAGCTATGGAAACCTCCAAAAATTTACAATTTGGATGATTCTGAATCGAGAGTTTCACAAGTCGGAAAGAAGAACGAGGAGAAGAAGCTGCGTCGAACAATACCCGAGTTGCTCTTCGGTTGATGCTCTCCGAGGTTTGGTTCAACCGGATATAAATTTGTTAGTGTTAGAAATGTAACTTCGGTAATTCTAAAAAGTCATCTGGAGATGCAAATAAATCTACAGCGTTGCACTTTATTTGCTGTATGCAGCTAATAAGTTAACACTTCCAGGATTTGAAAATAAAAAATTTGAGAAGCTATCAAACTTGGGCATGTTAAAAATTTGGCAAGTTTCCGCAATTGTCCTAGTAATTAAAAAGCAAATGGTCGATTACTCAAAATGTTTGCTTATCCTTTCCACGTTTACGATAGACCGAAAAATGAAAAGACTTTCCCTTAGCCCCGTATGCATTTTCCTGTTTCAATTCATTCTTGCTTTTTCACTGCATTGTGGTATTCGAACTCCATGGACAAAGTGGATGGCATTCCCGCTATGTTGCACTTTTGTTATGAGCAGCTTCATGTAGCATTCAATAGCTATTCAGTTCGTTTTGCAGAATCCGTAAATATCCTTGAAAGCAGTTTTGCGTGTGTGTTTTAATTAGAAAACTTGAAAACTTATTGAACGTTAAAGACAGCGCCCCGCATTCCAATTTCTCACCTATTCGGAACCTTCTCGCCATGAGAAACCCATATCTGGGATTTTTAAAGCACGAAATTGAGGAAAATGAGCCTTTTTCGAAGCAAATAATTTTGGAGAATTAAGATTGCAGTTGAAATCGGACTAAAAGCGCTGGTCGGGGACGGCATCCATAAATTAAATACCATTGCGATTCAAGCAGGGATAGAAAAGCTACCATACACCATCCACGCAATGTTTGGCGAAGGTTTCGAAGCTCGTGAAAGATTTCTCAGATAAGTAAAAAAAGAAATTGTTAAAACTTTTCATGTCTCCATTTGATTCGTCATCATACAAAAGAAAAATTGCGCAACTTACAAACTTGTCTTTGAGTGCCTCATAGAGAAATGGGAAATCGGAGTTTTTGAAATGTTATGAGAAGGTGATAAGGTTTTACGTATATTATTCAATTATTTGGAAATTTCTTAAATTTCAGGCCGCGATTAAGGCAGTTAGGGAAACTTTCCCTAACGTACAGCTTTAAGGTTGTGCTTTGATTTAGCATAAGCCTGGAATCGGGTGGCCAAAATGCCTAGGCCTAGGGCAGTTCATTAAGCGAGCAAAAAAGTCAGATCTCTATCTAGGTGGCGGCACACAACAAAAGGGATAGCATTTCTCCCCAAGGAGTTTAGTAGTAGAGAGCCAGTGCTGTAGTAGCCTTCAGTCAAAGGCAGCGTCCGGGCAAAATTTCGCCTCACATGTTTTTGTCATTTTAGGACCTTTCCGTGGTCGTGATTACTGTTACGAAGTTCAAATTCTCCAAAACCCTCAAAAATCCGATTCGTAGGGACCCTTTTTAAGGGCGTGGACGAGTTTCGCATTGTCGGCTCGCCAGCGGGGAGGAGCTGCAGCTGCATGGGGGACAGTTGCACTCCATGGTCGATCGATGCGCGAGCACATGTCCTCAGGGGGAGGTTTGTGATATGAGGGGCGGTTTGTGATACGTATCAGAGGCCCGTATCTCCTTTTAGAGGCCACGTCAAAGAATTGGACCAAAGCAGATCGGATACTCATGGGGCCCGCTTCACAACTGTTTCTATCTGGGTGAGTGGATCTTGTCTGGACGCTGCCTTTAACACTAGGCACCATTTTTACGAGCATGTAAAAATTTTAGAATGTCTACGCGAAACATGGTTCGAGGAAGGGGGGTCTGAAGCACACGTGGTACAAATATTACATAGAAGAACGAAGAACTACTAATGCGGCCGAAGCATTGCGTAGTATATCTGATTTGCTTCTTGAAATTTTCTTAATTCTGCCGTAAACTGGTTTTTTGGAGTTTGACAAGAATCTCAAAACATATTTCGAAGTAGTGGCTAACCTTTTTTCAAGCAAATTTTTGTCCCTTCCCTTGAACGAAAATCCTAGGACCGCCAAATCACCCAGCGCATTAGATGTACACAAAAGCTTTCTTCTGTTAACAGATGCACTCACTGGAAACGCTGATCTAGTTTCCAAGCAAGTGGGAACCCCAACACTCTGCATGACACAGCGACAGAGTGACAGCTCCAGGCCACTAGTGCAGAGAGTAGTCATATTTTCAGGAGTAGACTGAGAAGGCTTGACTTGTCAGGTATCGCTAACACTGATTAGTGTTGCGTGACAGGGCGAGCCTTCTGCATTAGACCTTTTGGGCTTCCATTGGGTGCTTTGGACGTGCTATGATGGCGGATGGAATCGCTTTGGGCTTTCTTTTCTATCACCTTTCTTCTCCATTTTACCTCTAAAACCTGTCTTTTCAGGTGCTCGGTGATCTTGCATTGACTTGCGGGTTCAGTTGTGGCTGTTAATTATTTCTTTGACGCCTCTTTGTATCTCCTCACGTTGCGTCAAACTTTTATTTTTGGTGTACTCGTTTTGTTCTAGTTACTAACACAGTTTCATCAGCATCTCAGTTCGAGTCTTTCTCGTTCAGCTATCTATTAGTCAATCGTACAGCTTGCTATTTCAACAAATGGATTCAATGAGAATTGTTTCACCTTTGGGGTCATTGGGCCTCCCCAGCATTCCGGCTAGGTTAGGTTATGGTTATTATACCTGAGCCAGTAGACCTGCCTTATAAGCCGCCGGATTGCTTTTAAGAGTAACTAAAGATCGTTCCGCTGGCAACGAGGGGGCATGCGTCCTATCTCCATGGATTCAAAGTTTTGGAGTTATAAATCTCATGCCTACATCTGCATACTTATCTATTAGCCTACCAACATATTCAGTGCAAGCTGTTTTATCTTCTCACATTAGTCTGATTAGGATCAGACTCGGACTGACATGATGATGTCTGCGTTTGTTTACATGTCTTGTTCGTTTCCGCTGTATTACTAACTTCCTGATGTGTCTTTTTTTTTATGGAACGCCTTGAGCGTACAAATGAAATGAAATAAAATGAAATGAAATATTTAGGGTATCATTCGATAGAGCAGAACAAGCTCTGAAAAATGACCGCCAAGGGCCCGCCTAATTCGCCTTCCATGAAAAGTTTGAAGCCAAAATCGAAAAAAATTTTGTCATTTAAAAATTGGATTTCTGCGACAAAGAATCCTACAGACCTCCAACTTGGTCATTATACAGGAGGCATATAGTAGTACACAAATATGTCTTTACCGAATTTTTTCCGAGCAAAAAGCGAGAAACAAAAATTGTCCAAAAATGGCAAACTCCGCCCCCAGCCCCTCCCATATATGTCATTGTACTACAAGCCTTTCTAAGTAATTTCAAAACCTCACCCCTGGAGGTGCTCTTATAATCGAGAAATGTCAAGTTTTACATAACAAACCTGAAAAAAGTGGCATTTTGGCATTTTGGGATCCTATCTGTTCCTCAGTTTTGAGGCCCGGAAAAAATTCACCAAATACATTTTTGGGTACTCCTATGTGTCTGCTATATAAAGACCAAGTTAGATGTCCGTAAGAATTCTCTGGAAGGAGATCCGATTTTTAGGGTAGCTGAAAAATTGATTTTTGGCTCCAAAATTTACCTAAGTTACAAATTAGGTGGAGCTTTAGTAGTCTTTTTGTAAAGCTTGCTGCGCTCTACCAAATGATGCCCTAAATGTGTCAAAAAATCAAAACAGCTCAAGTTATTTGAGAATGGAATTTACTTTTGGGACAACCTAATACTTCTTATCGGCGATCAAAGACCTTTGAGGGACCGCTAAAATGAGCAGGGCGATTTACAATGAGAGCATAGGTGCGTATTCTCATTGTAATATGCACACGCATTTTGTTCCATTTGAGTATCAGACTGTACTGGTTGAGTTGATTGCAGAAACTCAAACTCAAACCCAAACGCTACCGAATAAGATGTCGGAATCATTACAGTGATGCGTAGTAAACATGGGAAACATATGTTGAAACGCCACTATGTGCAACATCTGTGTTGTCAAATTAGAGCAGTGCTTTAGTCCCTCCCAAGACGGTTCATTTGATAATTTACAGCTACGACCTTTATCGGTTAATTTCCACGCCACAGTCTTTCAGCGTTCCAATATAACTCTTTTTCAGTTACTTCCTCCTTGAACTGAACTCTCACTCTAACTCTCTTATGTATTTATGCATAACGCATTTTCCAGCACAGCAGAACTTTTAACGAGCTTATTGTACGCTTAGAAGCAACCTTTCCTTGCCTTATCTACAGCCATACCCAAATGTTGACTTGTGTTTGCAACAAGAAAACTAACCGACTTTGTTTACTTGAACATTAACAACATCCTGCAATTTCCAGAACGTTGCTTGAAACCTGGTCTAATGATTGCGTTGAATTATTAGAACCTAGCATTGCGTAATGTATGTTTGGCGGGCAATTATAAGAAATGCGCAAATTACCACCCTGCGCTACTGGTTGCACCCGCACAGCCCGCTGTTAAAGTATGAAAAAAAGTAACCCCGTCTCCGGGCGTTCTGCATCTCCGCCACCAGCTTCGGCTGGCACCACTGCACTTCATTTTATCGCCCCTCACTTCCCCTCTCCTTCATTTTTCTCTATCATTTTTTGTACTCTTTATGTATCGTTCATATCCATGTAACCTCCTCATTACTCTCGATATTATCTACTTCCAATCGTAATCGCATCATTTACTGCTTTCATCTACCTCTTATATTACGCATATATACCTGTCTGTCTATTCTACCTCATACTCAATTTCTATAACGTTATGTCATAAGGATAAACTTTAGTAATCATTCATGTTTTGTGGAGATGGCAGTAGAGAGAAACAAAACAGTCATACGTTAATGGACAAAGTCCTCACAATAGCCCCAAAACATCAAAATATTACACGATTGAGAATAGTTGATAAGCGCCTGATCGTGATATGATCAGCCGTTCGGCAGCAGGATGGTCTACTAATCGAGCTCTTAAGCCGTCGACACACTTCCTATGAATATATTTAGCCGTCCGTGTGCATTCACAGTTACTTTTTTTAGCTTATTCAACCATGTTCAGTTTAGCTAACCGCATTTATTTACATATTTGCTGGCACTGTAATTAGTACGTTGATGCGAAGGTAATAACCATTTTGCGAATTTCCAATTTGACGCTTTTTAACTTTCTAAAGACTGTACATTTCTGAATGCGATAAAGAAGAAGAAGCAGAAGTAGCAAACTTTTTGTAATATAGCGCACATCAGTCTATTTTGACACCACAAACGGGCACAAGAAAATGGATTTGAACTCAAAAAGAATTTTTTTTGAAACTTCATTCTTTGACAAATTCATAACTCCCTTCAAAGTTTGTTATTATAAATGATAAGTACCCTATCGTGTAGCCGCAAGCCAGTAGTACAAAAGAAGATGAAAAGGGCTTGCATTAAAAAGATCTGCCAAAAGAAGAAAGATTAATATCTAAAATTTTCACTTTTTTCTATTTTTTCATATGCCTCGAACTTTTAGATAACGAATTTTTTTGATTTTTTGCATAATGGACAGATTGGACGTTTTTGTAAAACTTGTCAACAGGATGCCCTACCCTTACGCTTACAGAAATGAGCAAAGTTGGCGATAACTTTCTTTTGCAAGTCCATGGGCCACATTGTGACGCAAAGATTACCCATATTGAGGTATCGATATCTTAATTTGGATGGTATGAAAAAGTATAGTCAAGTGTGCATATTGTACACACCTAACTTCTTTCGCATACAGTAGCCAAATTTCCGAAGAAGCACCATGCATTCGCGCTTAAATTCTAGCTAGGAAAGTAAATGCAGTGAAATTCCGATTTTGGATGCGGTTATTTGGAGTTCTGTAACTCTTTAAAGCATGAGGCTGGAAAACAACCGTTGCTTAAGAGCATGAGAAGGGCGTCTTAATGAAATGCCATCTTTGTTTCAAAAAAGAAATTTTGATGGGGAAAGTTGTGCTGGAAATGGCTCGGAAGAACAGCCGTAACTTCTGCACCAACTCAATATTTTAGAACGCTCGAGGTTTTACCTCATCCATCTCCTTCGTCGAGCGCTCTATTGCGCGGCGATGGTAATGTTTTTGCTATATACGCTCGGATCTTTCCCAGCGGTCGCCAGCGCAACCACATGACCGCATTCGAACGCCCATGCCACTGTTTTGGGACGAAGGGTGGGAGCGTCGCAGATTCCGCGACTGAGCCTCTCCGAAGGTCTGTTGTGCTGGTCGTTACAGATATCGGGCGCACTACTTTATTCGCGCCTGGATTTTTCCTGCCTGGGTATTGCCAAATTCAGGTGCATATGTAACGTTCGAGATTGAGCGACGGTCGAACTTGGATAATATATAGCGTTCGTTCAACTAAGAGCTAGCTGGCTTACCCGGCTCCGCCCGGCAAAATCAATAACTGTTATAATCCTATCCCTTCACCCTTTACAGCCTTTCCCTTCTGCGCGCCAATTCGCCAGTTTCCTATCCCCGTTTTGAATTCGTAATCAGCATGGTCGATTACTACCCTGTGCCAACTCCCAGCTCCGCAGCTCAAACTTTGCAAAGAAAATCGATAGAATCGATATCGATCGACGTGAAAGTAGCCTACGACACCCACCCCGCCCCGAAGTGTATGTGTGCCAGGTTTGTCCTGATCTATTCAGAAATGAAATTTTCAACTTGGAGCATACGTACACACATACATACAGACAGACAGACATACAGACAAACAGACATTCAGCTTCACATATAAGATCGTTACCAATATTATCGTCGTACCCCACAACGACTCTGGAGGCATACACATTCTACTGAGGGCTTTAGGGTTTCCGGTCAACCCTGTGGACAAACCCTGAAAGACCCTAACTATCTTCAGAGATGGTCAGCACGAGACGGCAGCAGCACGCAAGAGGCGGTTTGACCATAGCATTTTTTCTGCCTTAGTAGTAGTGCTTTTTTGTTTTTCAGAAAGTGCTTCTTTAGTTGCGTATGCAGGTATTTTATGTTGCATATGAATATTATCTGGTGTCTAGTCGCGGCTGTTATTGCTAAACTGTTGCACGTCAGAAGTGGGGCGTCGAGCGGACGCATCAAGTAACGCGCATCTTGTGACCGAGCACAAAATCCGAGAGGTTGAAGTTGCGATGTGGCAGACGACTACAACGTGAGGAGTGCTGATCACACCGAGCCACAACAAGCTTCGTCTTTATCGGTCATCTTAAAACTAAATACCTAAGAATCAAGTGCTACAACAAAACATGTAGATCTGAAATGAATCTCAAAATTCTAAACAATCACAAACAGTTTATAAATTCGAATTAATCCGAAACACCACTTCCAATCTACAATTTAGTTTTTATCTCTTCGCTTTTGCATGTACAAACATCGGAAATAACCAGCGACTTGTTATAGTGTAATCAGTTAACAATAACTTTATCGCATTGCGCTGTTGGTAATAGAGGTGGACATGGTCTAGATTTGAGCTAAATTATGAAATCTCACTTGACTGCATGAAACCTACAGCAAACCTTTTACTCTTATCGAACTGTTTTCAATGCACATAATAGAACTGCAAGGCCTGAGTAACAAACGTGTTTTGAACATCTATCATTGACTTACAAGATTGAGAATATTATAATTTCTTAGCAAACAACGGAAAGACGTCGCAATGCATTACTTCTCCAATATGGCTGTCGAGAATAGGGCGGCATCTGGACAGCAAGTCGTAATCGCTAACATAGTCTTGAGTGCAACAGTCAGATTAAATATGTTAAATCAAAAGTTATTTTTTGAGTTGGCCATAGCTGTCCAACCTAAACTTAAAGTTGGTGAAAATTTTGGTTACGCTATCACATCACTACTAAGAGCATTCAACCAAGTACAGCAATCGCAACTTGATTCCATTTTGCAACGATTGAACCGAAACTTTGAAAGCACTAGCAAAAACGCTGAGACTATGAACACAATGTACGTAAAAGTACATATCTCCATTAATCATGCATAATATCTTCAATACCGCTTGCCTAATCAATGGAATACTTCAATAGTAAACGGTAGCAGAAAGCAGTCAGAGCTTCGCTATTTTAATAAGATAAACTTAATATATTATCAGACTCGCAATAAAGAATCATACAAACTAACGGAGTGGAATCTCTGTGATGATCATACGAGAAAGAAACCATGTGATAAATTCAACACTGAAGTGATGAAGACATGGTTATCGGAGAACTGTATTATTAAATAGATGACTAGCTAACTGTACTAATGAGAAAGTAAACTTACATATCACCACTTTTGGTTCTAAGAACTATACCCGGTAGAGCTTTGTTGGTGCCCCTCTTCAGTAGTTCCCAAGAAAGCTTCAAAGATGTAACTCTAAGTAGTTGTAAGGCAATTCAAATGCTACGAGGGACAAGAAAAAGCAGGAACCTGCGTAAAGTCAAACTGATGATAATGTCCTTCCTCTCTATTAGTTACAAACCTCTCCCGCCCATTCCAAAAGCGCGCAAGCTATTGGTCCATTCATCTCGTAGATCATGCAAAGGCGGAAAGTTCAGCTGTGGCAATCCCGTATCTTTCTAAAAATAGTTTATCATATAGGAAATACAGAAATAGTGCATTTATGTGTTATTTTACCCATTTCCTTGAAACGTTTTACTCAGTCCTACCATCCTCGTCTCGAAATCGAGCGTATCGATAGTAATACTATGTCCACTATTTCTACACTATTTCCAGTTTGGTCATCTTCTAACTTTGAATTTGTGGCTAGCTGTTATGATGTGGAGGCTAAATTTAATTTTCTTCATGGCATATTCAATAACCAAATGCAAAAAACTCTATTTGTTTATAGTACTAGTCTATTCTATCTATAATAAATAATGATATACACTATTCAGGTTGTTTTCAAATTCTGTTGCACAGCTACAAAGTACATGTTTGATTTCTTATGAAGTCGTACTCCACTAATGCCTGATGTGGAATCTGCTCTCTGCAAACTACAAGAAGATCCGCGGGTATACGTTTTACTTACCTATATAAAGTACCCTCAAGATACAAATATGGTAGTTATATCTTAAAAGTGTCTATCATACAAATACATCTCATACACGGTAAATCTCCAATGAGCAGTGACGATATTCGTATAAGCTTATTATTAAATATTGTATTGATGTCCTTTGATATACAAACTCATAAGTTTTTTGAGATTACGATTTACCACGTAATGGAGTAGACTAGTGAATGAACCAGAAAATTCTGCTGAGTGTACTTCTATGTTTTCTTGAGCTGTTATCATTTCTCTCATTGACCGGTTAATGTTTATAGCCCAACTAGTTGGCTTTCGCGGTCCAGCCCGGGCCATGGTTCACTGCACTGCGAGCCATCCCCCCCCCCCTTCCCTCGCCCTATATGGTATGGATGACTTACCCTGGGACATCCGCTTGGAAACCGCATCCTCGTGATCCTGAGGTGAAAATGAGCTTCACCGCCCTCCTTTACATGAGTATGGAAAATGCTTGACTGAACATGATAACCCTTCAATTCCTTAGGAAAATGTAAACAAATCAATAAATCGATAGAAGGACGCAACGAATAGCCGCAAAAGTAGCCTATCATCTGCGCAAGGGTCGAAAACATGTGTGTGCAAAGTTTCAGCTGAATCGGTTGAGTGGCGCGCGTTTCTATAATGCACATACCTTCCAAACTGACAATTTTTGAGTTATATATATATATATATATATATATAGATAATGTGTAATTTTAGCTAGTTAATTTTAGTTCTCTGCCATATTAGGTTGTTGCATAAGTTCTGTCCGATTTGAAATTTTTGACTTCAAAATGTCATAACTTCCTTCGTAGTCAACTTTTTCCCAAGATCTTAATTTCTACTTGTTGAGCAATTCCTTGGCTATCAGACACATATTCAAACCTATGGAAATCCGTGCTGAGGAGAAAGCAAGAACGCAGAATTACAGCCTTTTTCATCAAACCTTTCTAGTTTGACATGGCAGTGCTCCCTTAGAATTGATAGGCATCTCTTTTAACAATGGATAAATAGAGAATTTTTCGTAGATTATTTTGCTCCATAAAAAAGCCCATAGGGTCTGCGTTGCCGAGAGATTTTTTAACCGAACAAAAAATTGGCCACTTTTTGACCTCGCTTCAGCGCATGTGTTCATGTCTATTTACAAATTACGAGAATTTTACAGTTGCCGTGAGCGCCGAAAAAAAATTGGTGGATGGTTTATGCTAGCCCTTGCTCTACGCTAGCACTTCCAACTTTGAAGTCGTCGATTACTTCTATTCACAGAAAGTTATAGCTTATAAAACATCTATACAGAAAATTAATGTTTGACAATAAATTTTAATTTTACTAGCAAGGCGTTTTCTTTATGAAACTGAACTTATGCATATGCTAGCCTATTACACCCTTATTCCGCTATCAATTAAAAAACTTGACCTAAAGGGCGCATTGTGGAGATTTCCTCGCAAGAACATATTTCTAGGAGAACGTACCTCGGCCACTTGGAGATTTAGGCCTGAAATCTTCTTACACTAAGAAATTTACTGAAATTCAATATGCCTTAGAAAGCGCAAGAAAAGCACTTTCTAAAGACACTAATAATACCGCATTAGAAAAAAAATTCTCTTAGAACAGTTGCTTCAAACATAAGGCAAAAAAAATCGGACAACAACCTAATATAACACCACAATAATAGATGTTTTCTCATATGTGCGAGTATTCGTTGCATACTAGTTGTAGGGGACTTCATAGTCAGCTCTCGTTATAAATTTTAGTTGATGCGATGATTCTTAACCTCCAAACATGTTTGTTTAAAAGTGCAACGAAAGGGAACGGCCATAGGTTGTCGGTGTTGTTGGTGTTGCCGATGTTGTCGGTGTTGTCGGTGTTGTCGACGTCGGTGTTGTCGGGGTTGTCGGGGTCAGACAGTTTAGAGAGCGCGCGAAACGTGGAGGCTATCATGAGGTCCTACAACGACCGGCAACCTCGGCAACTCCGACAACACCGACAACACCGAAAACATCGACAACACCGACAACACCGACAACACCGACAACACCGAAACACCGACAACCTATGGCCGTTCCCAAAGCTGTTATAATATTCTCGACCTCTGACTATTAGTGTGTGTTTTCCATAACTAGTGCATTTATCAAAAACGTTTCTGAGTTTTTCTTTATAATTCTCAAGTCCTCTTACATACGTATTAATAGTTAGTGTCAATAAAAATTTCAGAAATCTGTTATAGTTGCAGAGGCTTAAAGGGTCCTTCAAATTGTATCGCAATGATACTTTCATGTTATTTATACTTATTCTATTTTCTATGCTGACTTTAACATGCAATTCCTTGCTGTTACGCATGCTAAGATAGCTTAAGTCTACCTAGAACTTGGCCAAAATATAGTATGGATATTATGTTTAGGCTTTTTATTTGTCTATTTCTTTACCCCAGAAAGGTGCAGCTACCAATGCATACATCTTGAATTTGCGCTCGAAACGACTGAGAAGTACTGTAGAGAATGAAACCAATAAGTTTTATGTATGTCTCTTAAACTATTTTAAAGTAAAATAAGAGTTAATTATTTCGTTAGAGTACATATCCTCTTCCGTCTTGTCGTGGCATCCAGTTTTCTTTCCAGATTTTCTTTGCTTTCCTCTCATTCTTTCCCCTTTCCACGGACAGTTGAAATGAGGACGTTTTTTTCGTTTCCAAAGGATTAACATTATCAAAAATTGGATCGATTCAATGATTTAACCATTCCGCGTAACCTGTATTTATTAGGCTAACCTCCTGGCTATACTGCCTTCTTCAGAGCCTAAGATGGGCGATAAGAATCTATAAGCTACTCGACCTCAGCCTCACAAGCAAAATTGAAATTATTAAGTATGCACGAGCTGCTTGGTCAAGTAACCTATAGATCGCGTAAGTGGATGATTCAACATGTTACCGGATCAGATCAATGCTTAGCTCGTCAAGACAAATCTTTTGACATCCCACACCATCTTGCTGTTCCGTTTTATTTTGCTCGATTTTTTTGTGAGGATGGGTTTTTCGCAATGATGTAACGCAGCGCAGCACAACAAACATAGAAGACTCTTGTATGAATGATTCAATAGAGCTGCGTGGATTATCAGGAGTTAGCAGTTAGCCTGAGATCTCTTTTCCAAAGAGAAAGATCAGGTAAATTTTGAAAAAAAAATCATGTCGTATGACTCCCAAATTTTACTTACCATAATCCTACAGCAACACGCTAATTTGCAAAGCTGGTGAGTTTTTCGTAGTCAGTAGGCTAAATGACCTCTATGCGCAAGTTTTCGAAAAAAAAATTCGGACCCTTTTGATTTTTTCTCATTTCAGGCTCTGAAGCTCATCGACGGCTATTGGCTAAAATATTGATAATTTGGACTGATCTCAAACTTCGCTCATAAAAGTTTTCGAACCAACTGATTACGAAAATACTGCTCTTAGCGCACCGTAATTTCTTTGAATTTATGGTGAAAGGAATGCTGTGATACTGCGCAAGTTCCTAATTTATTTATCTGTACCATACTAAACGTAAGTGAATGTCTTTTGTCATGTGTCTGTGTGTCTGTGCTATGTTTCCAACAAAATTGCATCTCTGAGCCAATGCAGACCAAATGCGCACAACTTAGGGGCCGACCTGTGGTATTCATCATTGATACCTTGAGGTGAATTCTACTTCAGGTAGTTTTATCACTCATTATCAGCAAAATTACATTGAGAATTTACCTCAAGGTACTTTCGTGAATACGAGTACTTGCTGACAATGAGTGATAAAACTACCTGGAGATAGAAATTACCTCAAGGTATCAATGATGAATGCGGCCACTGGTCTCATAGACTACATTTCGTCATCGGTCGATATCGATTTATGGATTTCTTGCAAACTTTGAGCTACCGGGCTGAAAATTGGTTTAAGTAGGTATGTGAGGGTGCTGATTACGGATACCATAATAGTTTTCAGAAACAATTAAAGGCTGCTGCATGACGAAGGCGCAGAAGCAGTATTAGTTAAGCGGGCGTGAACGCTACGCGCGCGTATCTTCACCGTTGTAAATCCTGCGCCCCATGCGCTCTGTGGTTAATGAGACCACGTTCGCGCCCAAAGGTGGCCTTCGTCATGCAGCAGCCTATACCTTTACCAACTTTATCACTTTTTTGCAAACTTTGAGCTCCAGGTATAAGATTTGGCACAGGGAATAAGCAAGTATGCTGTATTAGATTCAATTTACATATGCATACAAACATGATGGCCCGAATAAAACTCGGTCAGGAGAGATGATCTTCCCTGAGGCCCTTATGTGAGGTTCCGTCAGTTGAAATGACGACCGCCCATTCCCCCATGCTATAAGAATGCAACGTCACCTGACATGTGAGCCTCAGGTCAGGTCCGGCAGGGAGATGATCTCCCTTCCGAGTCATCGGAGATGAGTCATCGGAGATGACCCGAGCGATGATCTCCCGGAATAGTGTGCTAACGAGAAGATTTAGAGAAATTTTCCGTAAGTTACTCCTGAGTCCGATCCACGTTAGTTTAACATGTCGAACAAAGTGAGGGAGGGGCCACAATGCAAGTTGACAACCTTCGACAAGATCTAACAAGTGCGGCCACATCTCCACCGCTAGTACCACTCCAAAGATGTGATTGTTTAGTGAACGGGTCTCGACTTGCATACTTGCATGAACGTGGCGTACTCAATCATATCAACGTGGATGGTTGGAATCAATCAATGGCTCAATTGAGATAGAGCTGACTCCTCGAACTTCAACTGAAGCTTCCTTCTTTCTGGCAGGTTTACTACGGGACAATATCTGCAGTCAGAGTGTTCTGCGACCATTCGAGGCGTATTTGGCCAAAATATGCGATCTTCAATTGGACGATTTTCATGACGAAATGCGTTCGTAAGCTCTCAGTTCGGCCTCCAATATATAGATAGAGGCCTAGCTTAAGCATGCTTCAACAGCACTGTCTTTTATGATTTCAAATTACAGAAAGCAACAGCAAAGTTGTCCAAAAGATACGCGAAAAGGGCAGGCAAATTCAGCAACCTGCGTAGTATCGCAGCATTCCTCTCACCATAACCCTACCAGAAGAATTTACGGTACAAGAGCAGTACTTTCGTAATCAGCGAGTTCGAAAAACCTTTATGGGCGAAGATTGCGATCAGTTCAAGATCATCACTACTTTAGCAACATGCGTCGTAAGCTTCAGAGCTTGAAACCGAAAAAAAAAACAAGGCTCGAATTTCTTTGGAAACTTGCGCATAGAGGTCATCTAGTCTACTGATTACGAAAAACACACCAGCTTTGCAAATTATCGTGTTGCTGTAGGATTACGGTAAGCAAAATTTAGGAGACATGATGGCATGATTTTTTTCAGAATTTACCTGCCTATCTTTCTCTTTGGAAAAGAGTATCAGGCTGACTGCTAACTCGTGATAATCTACAAGCTCTACCAAATCATTCAAACAAGAGTCTTCTAAATGTGTTGTTCTGCGCTGCGTTACATCACTGCGAAAAACCCATCCTCAAAAAAAAATCGAGCAAAATAAAATGGACTAGCGAGATAATGTAGTATGCCAGAAGATTTGCCTTGAGATAAGCATCATACTCTTTCAGGATTCTTATTGTTATTAGGATTTAGGTATTTTATGCAATCTGAAGGAAGTTATGAAGAAGAAACAAGAAACGCGGATCGTCAGTTTGTACGCTTTCTGTCGAATAATTAGTATGGATCTGTATAAGCATACATAGCCAACAAATCCAATGCACAACTTTTCAAGCTTTGAGCATTTGCTTAGAGCAAGTCAGCCTTTTTTGAATCTAACTGCTGCCTTTTATTATATACAACAACACTAGTAGTAAATTGAGTTGTTCCATCTTCAACCAGTTTTTGGTATTTTATAGACTATTTTTCAAGAAAGCTTCACTCGAAGTCCTGTCATACTCAAAATCATTAATAATTGAGAAACCTTATAAATGGGAAGAATATTCGATCTTTGGAACTCTCAGATTTTGAGTCTCCAAAGCTTCAAAACGGAGCCTTCAAAGTTTTTTGAACGTTTGCTTACCTTTACTCCCTGTCTTTAAAATAGGCTGCTGGCAAACCAGGCTCTGCTCGGCCCTGTCAATATAATATTCGAAATCAGCATGCCCTACCCTTTGTGCCAACTCCCAGCCCGTAGTTCAGACTTCGGAAAAAAATCGGCAAAATCGATGACCGGTAAAGAAGAGTAGCCTATAACACCCGCCCGCTCCAAAGTGCATGCGTGCAAATTTGTCGCCGGATCTGTCTAGGAATTAAAATTTCTATTCGGAACATACAGTAGAATCATTTCATAGGATCATGTGTGTATTTAATTGCACACACCTCCACCTTTGGCGTCTCCATCCTGGATTCTCGGAAAACACAACCCCTGAACTGAGTGTTGTTGACGTTCCCTTTCCTTTCTAGGTGATAGTCATCTCGAAAGGAAGTAAGAAACAACAATCGCTTAGTTTCTTGCTTTCGCGACTGCAAATCCAGGATAAGGACGCCAAAGGTAAACGTGTGTGCACCTACACACATGATCATGCTTCTGCTCCCATGCTCACTTTTTTTAAGCAGAAAGCGAAAATTTCGCAGAGGAATTGCTTTCAATGTTCATAATTTTTATAGTTTTTTGAAAGTTTCGCCTCCCACAAAATCGATTCTACTCACAGGTTCACCCTTCTGACAAGAGATTGGAAATTTTGCAGAGCAGTTGCTTAAATTCAAAAATTTCATAGTTTTCTAAAATAGTGTTCTGCCCTGCGGAACGTTGTACAATTTCCCCACAATATCATCTCGCTCCAACGCTTACCCTCTCAAGAGAAAGAAGGAATTTTTGCAAGCACTCGTTTTCAAAATTCGACCTTCTCAGGGATTGCCACCAAATTTGGCCAAAAGAGTGGATGACATCTCCTTCAAATAATGTCCTACTCGAAGCAACTTTGTATCATTTCCTCCCAAAAATCAATCTGCACGCTCACTTTTGCAAATAAATGACATTTTTGCAGAGCAGATACTTCCTGTATTGAGTTTTTCAGAGATTCTGAAAGTTCGTCAGGAAAACTGGAGTCAATTTCTTTGAGTGATCTTCTGTTCATTATGTGCAACATTGAGCTTTTTCATGAAAAATCGATGAGATGATAAACGTAACAAATATAATAAGAAACGGTTGCTACGCTAGTATAAAGCATGCTCAATTACTCCCACCCTCCCCACCCCTCCCATCGTAGTCACTTATCCTACTGTACCCCCACCACAATGGCGGACCTGGGAGAAGGGGGGGGGAGAGGCCCCCCCCCCGAGAATTCGTGAAATTTTTGAAAATTACTTATATGGGTTATCAAATTGCGCAAGTGATTTGCTTATTTGTAAACGATTAAAATAATTTTTAAAAGTTTCAAAAAATTCAAACTAGCCTTGTAAAAAAATTTTCGGAGGCGTGGCTGACGCCACACTCCGTTTTTCAAGATTTGGGGTAGGGGGCCAGAAAAAATTTTGGCTGGCTAACGCCACGCACCTTCACCGGAAAAATTTTGTCGTCCCCCTCCTCTCCCCCCCCCCCCCCGCGGAAATCCCGGGACCGCCACTTCCCCACCATTTACCTCAAAGTTGCAAATAATCGATAAAAAAGTGATGGCTATTTTTATAACGGTGATTCGTACTCGGCATGCTTACTTACTCTCTGTTCCACCTCTCACACTCGTAGCTCTAGGTCTGCAAAAAAAAATCGATAGAGGTGATTTTTACTTATAAAAAGCGCCCCCTCACCCCTGTTTCAACTCCCAGCCCCGAAGCTCAAGGTTCGCAAAAAGTTGATGAAATCGATAAAAGCAAGGGGCATCTTTGCAAGCAGCGATTATACTCGTACTCAGCATTCTCACTATTCTCCCCTCCCCATGGTAAAATGAAAAATGAATTAAATAAGTCAAATAAAATTAGATAAACAGTGTAGCGTGATATGTGAACGAAACAATAACTGGTGTGATTCCGTCCGACTTTCGTCATCGTCATATGCATATTTCAACACACTCGGCATGCGCTTCCATATTTCAACAAATCAAATCCGGCAGCAGAACGCATGCTGAGTGTACCTTTTTGAACCCGAAGTAGGCAAAATATTCCAAGTGGAGCAGCGCGCCCACACCGCCACTGGCTGATAGATTAGAATGAAGAGACGCAGGCTGCAAGGCGGCGCGAACCGGAGCGGACTCTCGCCTGAGTTGAAACTTACTATATCGACACCCTCTCGTCGCGTTCGCGTCTGCGTCCTCATCTCCTCACCATCACACCGCCGTTTGTTCTGTGACTGGCGTCTACTCAAAATAACTTTACAGCCATACACAGAAAAAGAGCAATTAGCAGTCGCAGATAGCAAAGAATTTTACCGGTTAATTGTTTTGTGGAGTGTCGTAGATAAAAAAGCTGCCTTCGAGTTTGCAAATATCATCAGCGTTTGTGATCACAGTTTTGCCTTAGAGGTAGAAGAGAGCTTCGTTAAATTGGCATGAATGAAAGATACATACCAGAACTCACGGTTCACCAATATACTCTTTTTCGAAAAGTCACTAGTCTTTAAGTATTTGAGATGCGGAATTACCGCAAACATTCCACAATTTATAACCATTTGTGAAGGAACGAAACGAATGTAATTTTTTTTGCAAATTTTGATAAATTTCCAAATTTCAATGATTATTGCAGTTATTGAATCCGGAAAAGATCCCAAAACCAAGTTTATCTAGTGAGTTCTTTGCTTGCGAAAAACATTGCGTCTCTGATCTTCATCGCGGCACTGGTCATTACCGTAATATGCCAGATACTTTTCTTTATCTTTCCACTGGAGCAACCCACACAAATTTGCTCGAAGCCGCTGACCTTTTGGAATGAAACCTGTAGATAACTTTAACTATTCTAGAATGATTAAGTTGTGGTATCACCTCCAAGTGTGTAGACTTCGTTTACTATGAGCTCCAAAGCGCATGGGTTACCAGGCTTCGGACTGAAGATGTATTCGGAAAGCCCTTCCTCAACATTTCTCGTGTTGTTGTTCACATTCTGAAGGATGTTTTTATATAAAACCGATAAAGAACTACTATAGTCTCACTTACTCTGAACTCCTTTAAATGTTTAACTTCGTATCGAATACCTTTTATAATGGGTTTGGGATTGTAGAGTTCGTTTAGTCCGGAAGACTTAGGATACAACTCTGTTGTTTCTTGCGAGACAACTTTCATCTTTGAAACTAAAATGAAACGTAAAAAGTATCATCCTTTCGAAGTGGGGGTTTGATGGGACCTGTCTACCTAGTTTTGTGCTCATGAATTTTATGCATATGACATATGTACATGTATAGCCTAACGGAAATCCGTTTGAGTAAGTGTAAGTGAGTAAGACCCCAATCTGAATCATTCGCGTAATTCGCGTTTTGATCGCCATTAACGCATTGGTGAAAACTTGCAGACAAAAAAAGTTCCGAACTGATCCGTTTCGAGCCAATAAAGCAGCGTTAGCGAAAGCTCTACGATTGCAGAAATGACATACTCCTACTGCAGAACTCGTAAACACACGTGTTAGAGTCGAGCTCGAAAATAGATGTCAAAGTAAGCAGAAAACTGTTTCAACTTACTAAAATCGAAGTAGCAGAATTCTTTCAACATTGGAAAAACGAGAGGTTTACATTCACAGCCTTTACGAGACCCCACCAAGCTAGGTGTCGTACGTTTCTCCGTATCATCTGGCAAGCAAGTGGACGTTACGAAGTAGATAGCGAAGATAATTGGCCCTTTCATTTTGACTGATCAAGCTGAAACGAAGAATGAATCGTTTGAACAGTTAATATCTTATTTGCTTTAAAAAATCGGGCAGCGATAGAGTACATCTAGAAAGATAGTGTCCCGTTCCATAGTTCCAAAGCTTACAAGGGAAGGATACTTGGTCGAAGTGGCGTTTCCAAATGAAATGTATATTATCTTGTAGAGCATAAAACACTGATACTAAATCTGCTTTCCTTATCTGCAAAGCGCTTTTGGCAGGGGAGTTCTGGAAATTTTTTAAGGAAAAAATTTAATGAATAGGCTAAGGTAAAAACGGGTGTTAAGATCTTTTAGGCTCTTGAAAGGGGTAATGACTGATATAAGTCTATTAAACTAAAGATATTTATTGTATGAAACGCCCCGGTAAATCATGGCCTCATCTGAGCTCACAGACTCATGTTTTGAATGCTTTTATTGTAGCCGCGCTTTCAAATTTTTGCATCGAAAAGCTTTAATAACTCTCCTCTCAAGAGCTCTTTGCAGATAAGGAAAGCAGATTTGGAATCAGCGTTGCATGCTCTATAAGAAAGTGTACATTTCATATGGAAACACCACTTCGTGGTGTTTCCATATGAAATGTACACTTTAAGTACACTTCTCCTTCTTCCCAAGTATCCTTCCCTGGCAGAGTTCATCATCGCTACGGCTGCGTTCATACTGATCCCGAAGTCTGGGAACAGTTCCAGCACAACGCTCAGTTCGAGGGCTGTGCTAGAACTTTCCCAAACTTCGGGATCAGTATATAGCCTACAAGACAAGTGTTACGAGATTGCATGCCGATCTTCTGTAATTCGCTTGTGATAGTTTGTCACGATCAGTCGTGTTGGAAACTGTCACAACCGAAGTGCAAGAAGATCGGCATGCAATGATATTGTTACAGTTGTCTTGTCGCGACGATAAAATCGCGTGAACCCTGCCCCAAGACAACTCGAGCCTAAAGGCATCTATCACCAGAAGTTGAGTCTTGGGATTACTGCGAAGTGCAAGTTCGGACCTCGCAAAAACCTATAAGGGCTCAATTCGCATAAAAGTTCCAGCAACCCCGTTTTCCGAAGCTTCCTAGGAGCGACGCGGACGAGTAGTCCCGCTCTACCTCAGTTTTGGCCGCAAGGATGAATACGCTCAAAAGGATGGCTTTGCCTTAAAGAACTTGCTGAAACGCAACAGGGGAGACCTAGCGCGGATCCGCGCGCCGCTTGGGGCTCAGTTTTCTCGGCTCGGGAGGGGGCTTATCAAACTTGGGGCCGCATGCACTAACATCCCCACGGGGAGGGGATCGCAGCTTAAAAGAAAACTTTATATTTTTTTTTATTTCGAAACTCCAGATACCTGGATTTCACGTTGTGTACCTATCCGTAAGTATTCCTACTATCCTTCACTATGAAAATGTTGAAGAGGAGAGAGAAACTGTAAGAACCGCATTTCCCAGCTTTTGTATGATCCCTGATGATCCCCGGCGCTTTTCTTTAAAGTTATTTTTCTTTCTCCGAAGTTAACAAAACACCTCCAAAGTTGTGCAGATTATCCAACCCGACAGTGCTAAGCATATTGCTGATAAGAACAAATGATGTTTTGAGATCATGAAATTTTCGATGATCCACAGGTCGAAATTTGAGGTTTACCGAAAAATTCGACTTTTCAAAAACTCATTTGTTCTCATCAGCAACATGCTTAGCACTGTTGTGTTAGATGTTCAGCACAGCTTTGGAAAGTTTTCGTTGACTTCGGAGAAAGAAAATTGACTTTAAAGAAAAGCGCCGGGGATCATCAGGGATCATACAAAAGCTGGAAAATTCGGTTCGTGCAGCTTCTCGCTCCTCTTCAACATGTTCATAGTGAAGGGTAGTAGGAATACTTACGGATAGGTACACAGCATGATATCCAGTTATCTGGAGTTTCGAAATATAAAGCTTTCTTTTAAGCTGCGATCCCCTCCCCAGCGGGGAGGTTAGTGCATGCGGCCCTTAGTGCACATATACTTCGGGGAGGGGAACGTGTCACAGGCTACTTTTCGTTATGATCAATATCGATTTTATAGATTTTTATCGTTTTCTTTTGCAGAGTTCACCTACGGACCTGGGAGTTGGCACAGGGGGGGGGGGGTAAGTGGGCATGGCGATTCCGAATACGATATTAATTTTCGGAATTATCGATTACCTTTGACGATTTTATTGATTTTTTCAAAATTCGAGCTGAAGGGCTGGAAGTTGGCGCAGGGGAGGGGGGGTAAGTGGGGTTACTGATTTCGAAAACAATACAGGGAACGGGAAATGAAGTGTAGAATTGGGCACAGGGAAAGGCTGTACAGGGATAGGGGTAGGACCTTTTTACAGTGTTTTGACAGGGCCGAGCGGAGCCGGGTAAGCAAACCAATAGTTGATAAAGTTTTCACTCAGATTCTTGTTCTGAGCAGGATACAGAAACTGCAAGAAAAACTCAACTGTGCTTTTAATGTATCCTGCGAGTCATATTTTGTTATTTTGGGCTAAACACTGCCTCTACACTTTTCGGATCTGCTGAAGTTATTTCTAGTGAAACCGAACACAAATTGCAGCAAAAGCATAAAAGCTTTTCGAATATGATGAAAGGTGTTTTCTATGTGTAAGCTATTAACGCTTTGCTGGACGGCTAAGATGAAAATTTCAAAATTTAAGGGAAATCGAGCGCTCTTACAAGTTTTTCTATAACGCATAGCAGTAAATATCATATAAAGGTCACAGAGGAAACGTAGCTGTTTGAGAGAAAGAAGAAAGAGGAATCGAACAACACTTGAGCTGTTAATAGATCAGTGTCCTAGAAAGCAAAATTTTTAGAATGACGTAACACATGATAGTACGGGTGTCCCAAAATATATACGCACTGTTTTTAGCATCTCTCTTCCCACAAAGTCTTTTCCGACCTTCACTCACCATTCTGTTGGGTGATGGATTTGCATTTTATAGCAAATCACCAATCTCTCTTCAGCACTGTAGGATTGCGGCAGAAAACATAAAGAGAAGATTGGATCATTAAGAGCCGTATTTTATCTTGAAAGAGGGACTAAAACACATATGAACACTCATACTAGGTTAATCAGAGTAGCTAAGTCTAATCAAGAGGTTTGCAACGTAAAAGTTTATTCATAAGTTCCACGTACACCGTGACTGTTTCGATGTTCCTCAGAATAATTACAAGCTTCAATTAGCCTTACAGTCCTGTGAAAAGTTGAGTAGCAGAATCAACGCGCTAAAAATTCTGCTACACAACTTTCTTTGGACTTTTTTGGATTTTTTCGTAAAACACAGAAAAATCCCAATCCCAAGATGATGTAGGTTTTTACTGTAGGTCTAAGCTGCTGCATAAGTTCTGTCCGATTTGAGTTGAGTTCAAAATGTCATAACTTCTTTCAAGGTCAACTTTTTTCCAAGATCATAGTTTTCATGTGTTGTGCAGTTCTTTTGCTATGGACAAACTTGCGAAAGTCCTTGTTAAGGAAGAAGCAAGGACTCAAAAACTTCACAACGTTTTTCTTCAAACCTGTCTATTTAACATGGCATTGCTCGCTAATGAGAATCGTTAGGCACCTTATCTAACAATGCATAGCTAGGGAAGTTTACGTAGATTATTTTGCAACATAAAAGAACCCATAGAGTCTGCATTGCCAAGAGATTTTTGAACCGAGCAAAAAAAGAAGCCACTGACCTCTCTTCAGCGCGTGTGTGCATGCCTATTTACGGATTATGAAAATTATACACTTGACGTGAGCGGCGAAAAGGAATTGGTGGATGGACCCTGCTAGCTCTTGCTTTGCCGTGACATCTTAACTGAACTCATCGATTACTTCTATTCGCAGGAAGTTATCATACTCTTTAATAAAGCGCAGGCACCCCCATCTGACGTCAATGTCGGTCTGTTCGTGCCACTTTTGCTTTGTTTACCCTATGCTCTATGATGCTCTATGTACCCCCCCCTCGCCTGCACTTTAACACTGCCCTTTTTTTACAAGTGATCTTTGCCATTAGACTGTCTGTCTTCGGTTTTGTTTATCAAGGTTCCTCATCAGCCAAGAGCAGCCAAAAGCCACCACAAACACTGTAAACGGTGAGATCGATTAGTCTCATCTCTGCTTCTACAATACTCGCTTTATTCCAGCTATCAAAGTTGGATTCAATATTCAATTGCAACGACAGGTAAGGCATATTTCTTTTGTTGATAAACCCATCTCTCACAAGCACATAAGCTATCTTCTATCGCCCTGTGATTTCTTCCTTTCGTACTTCATCGTTCCTGTGATTATTTATGACTTTCACATTGCTCTCAGAGCAATAAAATTCAAGCCAGAGCGCACCAAACATATGAAATCTCATTTTTATAAAAAATCTTTCATTTGTGTAAATATTGCATCAGATTCGAGGCTTCGACAATTGCTTCAAAGTTCCTTGCATTGGGAAAAACCAAATGAAATTTTTCTCGAAAACTGAAAATAAAAGTACTACATAAACCATATATTAATGCTGTCTCTTTTGAGAAGCTCACGCCTCAAACAGAAAAGATTTGAGAGGGCGACAGTTGATGCGAATTTTCATGACAAGAGACGATAAAATTCTTTTTCAGATTAGCATTTTTTTGCGAGAATCGAAATTTGAAAAATATTTGGAGTTTTTTTTCGTAGGCACTCCATTTCTGATGTAACCGCACAGAATTCTCTTTTTTCACCAAAAGGACTTTTTTGATTAGATCATTCCACATTTTCAAAACGATCATCTTTTATCCGGTCATATTCGATCTAAAGATTATGGTATGTACATTCTGCGCCAACAGGGTTCAAGAATTCAGTCGCGTTAGCTTAACGCTATCAAATCGATCGAAAAATGGGTTATTAGTTTTCTGGATAAAACGATTCGCAGAATTACTAACCGCTGTCTCACACTATCTACGATTGTGTCATCTGAATCTGGACGTTCTTATGTTCTTGAGCACATGAAATTTACAGTTGTTGTACAGTTCCATGAATCAGAAAGGAATAAGTAAGCTTTTTTCTACTTCTAATGCGGTTGTAGTGGAAAACTTTCTTTTAGTTTACTCACAAATTATTTCAAACGTAAAACTTATCGTTTTTTGAATAGAACATTTCACAGTTGTGCTCAAATATCATTTTCTCTATTATATCCGTGAATACCCAAAGATTATGGTGCGAATGTTAGATGAAAGAGTTTGTCTAAAGGATCGCTTTAGTGCTCAAACTATTACGATCGTTTATGTGAAAGAAGTTGACGGTGATTCTGAATCTCTGAAAAAAAAACTTCCAAGATGACAATTATTGTATTGATGCTCTCAGTTTTGGGCACTCATCTGCAATCTGGATGTACGCTGCTTTTAAGCAGAATTTCATAAAATTCACAGTTGCTGAGCGTTTTTTTGGAGATCAGAGCTTACGGTTATGGTTGTTGACATTTCCACTTCCAATGTGTTCTCGAAACCACCTGTCATGATTGCTAGATATCGAAACTGAACCTATCTCCATAGCTGGCCTAGACTATAGACTAGATCTTAACGCTAGACAGTGATCGAAATTAGCAGTTTTATACAACTTCATTACATGCGGTATAGGAGGCACACATGCGTGTGTTTCCTCAAACATTGTTTTCTGAAAAAGAATTTGTATCTCCCCAACACTATTTTTACTGATGTAATAACAAGCTCGCAGAAGGCACCTGAGTTGCATTCAAGCTCCAAATATCCAATTTGTTTCAATACCACTGATGTGTTTGTTCAGAAAATTGCATCAAATTAAATCCTGAAGATTCTATTTTGTCTTTTTCTTAAATTTGGAGCTCTGTTTTTGATATTTTTCCTACCGTATATGTTCACAAAATGCATAATTCTTAAGGAAAAAGTGCAACTATTAGGCTTCTTTTATCAGATAATTAGTACTTTTTTGGTTGGAAGAAAAAAACACCGTATGGTTGTTTGATTCCACAGTGTTTTTTGTTTCCTAATGTGAAGAAGTTGCGCTAAATCCGTATTTGTGAACGTAGTCTGTCCATTGATTTTTTGAGTGTGATCTCATCCAAATTCTTGGAAATCTTTTTTTTTTTGAAAGTTTTTCACAAATTTTTGGCTTCTTGAGCATGGACTCGATCCAAGATTTTTTTTGTAAGCGCATTTTTTTTGAAACCACCAGTTCAAAAAGATCTGTTAGCCTATACTAAAAAAAAGTTGCTGCCTTCCCAAGTTCTTCATCAAGTGCTTAGAAGTTTTTCATCATACGAAAGCTGCGCCAAAACCATCATTAAGAAAGGTCATCAAATTTCAAGGCAAAGATTTTCCATCTTGAACAAACCGCGCCAAATTTCCGCTGTTTTTAATTTCTGAGCACGATTCCTTAAGAGTTTCAGCAAGAAAGTTGCAGTTTTCCAGACTTCGTTTTTGAAATGCCAAGCAAGTGTAACAAATCTGTTCTGTCTTGAAAAATTCATCATCATACTCTATACTAAACGAGCATGCTTCTATCCGATCGAAATCAAGCACTGTTCAAACTTCAATTAGCTAAGACTGTAATATAAGAAACAATACCTCCAAAAGAATAACAGCGTCTTCATTAGATTTGGATGCAAAGAGTTCTCCTAGCTAGGAAAGCGTACATACTGACAAAAGAACTCTACCGCTAATTTTCTCCAAATCCGAAAAGTTCAAGAGTTTTCAAAAGCACATCACCGCGATCGTGACCAAAGTTCCTCGAAACAGCCTATATTAATTGAATCTACCGCTAACGTCTCAGCTATGTATGAAGAGACAAGATGGACTGTTGGCTTCACTAACCACCAACTAGAGCTATACTAGAAGAAGTGTAAAGTTGCAAAATTTAGCGTGGTTCAAGGTAACTCATAGTCTCAAAACCGTATGTGCAAAAGAAATCGCTTCGGCTGCCAATTAAAAAACGCCTTTTGTTAGCAGGTATCTTCATGGAATTTACATCTGGAGTCTGCTAAGATAAGCCGAAAATTAGTGATTTTGGAGCGCTTTGGAAGAAACTGCAGGAGTGTTGGTCAGTTTGTAGAAACAAAGGAGAATTTTGACAGTCAAATGTTTTGGAGCTGAAGTGCTTGCACGTTTCTAAGACTTTCGTGGAGAGAAAGAGGGAGTGTTTGGATTTCTGAAATTCTCTGGAAGTTCGGAAGGTGGCTAGATATATCCAAGAATGTTGAGTTGAATTTTCTTTGACTCAATTTTGCGAAGAAATAAAAATAGCACATTCAGAGAAAGTGGAAGTTCCGCAGTAGAGGGAGACTCAATGTGAGGAGCAGGGGCCAGATGGGAACAGTCGGAATTGTACATGGCTGGGAGTTTCCTGCCGAATGTGAGAAGGACACTCCGGCATGAAGTTTTACGGCATCCGAGGGTCCTCGCAAGATGTGGGAGGGAAATTTTGGGAAGTACAGTATGTGTCAATCGTTATCAGGCGTAACGTTGGCCGAAACCGCGCACCAGCAAGAGTTCACGTTGCATTTGCGCGTTTACAGTAGTCCCGAGAGATTGAAAATGAGGCAACAACAGGGTCCAACGCGATCACCTCTAGCAAATCGCCTACTGATTCAAAACTATGACGTTGCAAAGCGCGTCATATCAGTTTTGGCCAGATTGGGATAAGGACAGACTGTGAAACGTAAGTAGCATTTTGATCACATGAGTTAGGTTCGAAAAGTGTGGATGCAAGAAAAGATGAGCAGTTCATGTAATTCATATCGAAACTCAAGGGATTGGAGGATAGGGGGGGGGAGGGGAAGGAGGAGGAGAATTTGGCTCAAAAAAAACCCAGGAAAGAACAACAATACTCAAATTTCAGAACGCAAGTTGGGTAAATTCTGGACATACGAGCGGACAACGGTGCGGATAGATGAGGCTGTGAGAATGTAGTAGAAATTTGCTGCATTTTGTTGAGGAAATTTTTAGAAACCTCCATGCAAACAAGGATTCGTGACAAATTGACTTTGATAACCTCTGGGTCGTTACGTGGCCAAAAATTTCACTCTTTACCTCGCTAAAACTTCAAAGATCTTAACTTTTAGTCACCTCCCTACTTCACGCACACAGCCAGTCCAAAGCGCCGCGAAGCGGCGCTTTGGACTGGTCTTATATATAAAGCTGAATGTCTGTTTGTCTGTCTGTCTGTCTGTCTGTCTGTATGTATGTATGTCTGTCTGTACGTATGTTCCGAATAGAAAATTCCATTTCTGAACCGATCCGGACCAAACTTGGCACACATACACTACGGGCCCCGGCGGGTGTCATAGGCTACTTTTCGTCATCGATCGATATCGATTTTATCAATTTTTATCGATTTTTTTGCTGAGTTCACCTACGGGGCTGGGAGTTGGCACATGGGGGTAATCGAGCATGGGGATTCCGAATACAATATTGGTTTTCAGGATTATCGATTACTTTTATCGATTTTATCGATTTTTTTGCAAAGTTTGAGCTACGGAGCTGGGAGTTGGCACAGGGGGGTAATCGAGCATGGGGATTCCGAATACAATATTGGTTTTCAGGATTATCGATTACTATTATCGATTTTATCGATTTTTTTGCAAAGTTTGAGCTAGGGGGCTGGGAGTTGGCACAGGGGGGTAATCGAGCATGCTGATCACCCCCAAGGGGGGTGATCAGCATGCTCGATTATACTCCTGTGCCAAATTCCAGCCCCCTAGCTCAAATTTTCAAAAAATCGATAAAATCGAAAAAGTAATGGACGATCCTGAAAACTAATATTGTGTTCGTAATCTGCATGCTCGATTACCCCCCTGTGCCAACTCCCAGCCCCGCAGGTCAAACTTTACAAAAAAAATCGATAAAATCGATAAAAGTAATGGACGATCCTGAAAACTAATATTGTGTTCGTAATCAGCATGCTCGATTACCCCCCTGTGCAAACTCCCAGCCCCGCAGGTCAAACTTTACAAAAAAAATCGATAAAATCGATAAAAGTAATGGACGATCCTGAAAACTAATATTGTGTTCGTAATCAGCATGCTCGATTACCCCCCTGTGCAAACTCCCAGCCCCGCAGGTCAAACTTTACAAAAAAAATCGATAAAATCGATAAAAGTAATGGACGATCCTGAAAACTAATGTTGTATTCGGAATCCCCATGCTCACTTCCCCCCCTGTGCCAACTCCTAGCCCTGTAGGTGAACTCTGCAAAAAAATCGATAAAAATCGGTAAAATCGACATCGATCGATAACGAAAAGTGGACTGTGACACCCGCCGGGGCCCGAAGTGTATGTGTGCCAAGTTTGGTCCGGATACGGCGGAGCCGGGTAAGCCAGCTAGTTGCTTGTAAACATTTGTACAAGAAGTTAATGTTAGACAATAAAGTTTACTAGCAAGACGTTTTCCTTATGGAACTGAGCTTCTGCATATACTAGCCTTCTATACCTTCATTTCGCAACCAATGAAAGAACTTGACTTGAAGGACGCATTGTGGAGATTTTCTCGCAAGAATATATTAGGCTGGAAACAAACAAGGATGGTCAGAAGTCGAAGTAGCCAATCCATACATGTTGCATACCATTAGATGCAGCATAAAGCGCTGACTCTGAATCTGTCTTCCTTATATGCAGAGCGCTTCTGTGGAAGAAATTATAAGCCGTTTAAGGTCATTATTTTGCAAAGAAATTGTGTGTATAAAGTGCAAACTTGGCCGTACAAACCCGTTCTCGGCTCAGTGCTGGACCAAAACATGCAACTAGGTCACTTCAAATGACACGTACCTAGAGATGAGCTGAAAGAGCAGTAATGTGCCTAATTATGCAATTCTTGTATACGGTTTTTTCGCAGTAAAGCTACTCATAACTTCGCTTAAAAAGGCGCTCTGCAGATATGGAAGACAGATTTAAAATCAGCATTTTGTGCTGCATCGAATGGTATGCAGCTTGTATGGATTGGCCACTTCGACTTCTGACCATTCCCTTGTAAGTTTTGCAACTACTTTCATAACTCAATTCTTTTCGATGTGGCGCACTCAAGCTTAGGCAATATGTAGAGCGTAGTGTGAGCTACAATTGGCCAAAAATGAGTGAGAGGAAAGTTATGGAATGCGTTGCGAAACTTAGTTTACAATATTAGGGTGATAACCGAGGTTGGTTATCACCCTAATATTTTTAGGGTGATAACCTACCTCGGTTATTTGGAGATTCTAGGTGTAAAATCTCCTTACACTAAGAAATTTACTGAAATTTGATATTTAGAAAGAGCAAGAAAAGCACTTTCTGAAGATACTAATAATATCGCATTAGAAATGAAATTTTCTTAGAACAGCTGCTTTAAACATAAGGCAAAAAAGGCCAGTCTGCAAAAATACAGGTTGTCGAGAGACTCATTTTGATGAGAGATATTACCAATCAAACAGTGTGTACATACTCTTAGGGATCCTTTTATGAAGGTGCTTGAAGAAGAGAACAAATTTTTATGAGGAGTAACATCATCTGAAAGCTCATTTATTCCAGTTTCCACGCAAACTCTCATTAGAACTTTGTTCAACTTGCAATTCCGTACTTGATAAAGACAACAGAGCAATTGTGAAGTCCTTTCTCGTTGCTCTATTTCCATAGCACAATGAGAGAACGGAACTTTTTTTTTGAAAAATGTTGTGTTTGCTGGAGATTTGCGCTACGTAATGCATATCGGAATACGATGATTTCATAATCTTCGTTATGAACATGATTTTAGTTGTAGTGGGTAGAGGTACGAACGCCTCAATTAGGCGCCGCTTCTGCGGGCTGCTGGTCCTTTCGTCCTACTGTTGTACGTCGTGTTGGGACCAGTAGTCCGCGGAGGCGGTGCCAAATTGAGGCGTTCGTTCCTCTACCCAGTTGTAGTCCATATAAGTCGCACTCAAAACTAAGCGCAGTGCGATTACGAAACTGCGGCTCTATATAAGACTGGATCGAGAAAATTTCACACTAGAGAATAGGAGTTCCCATGAAATGCAATTCCTGCTATAGGAAGCGATATAGGTGGTTTATTTCAAATTTTTTTCGCGAAAATGTTGGAACATTTGGTAAAGTTCGAGCCTAGTATTACTGCTCAGATGACCACTGGCTACATAATTGGCAGAATTTGTGCTATCCTAGATCTTAGTTAGGTCAGGTTATGGATGGAAAACGCAAAGATAATGTTCGGCGTTTTTTGTGATAGAAAACCTTCATCGTAATTGTAAAGATTGCTAATCTTAGAATTGCTAAGAATTTGTGGAATTACAATTTAATAACTCACAGTGCTTGTTTCTAAATAGTCATGGTGAAATGGAGTTTACTAATTGGCTTGTTTTAAAGTCTTCTTCAGATCAAAAAGGGGTAGAATTTCAATATCCCGACAGAACAAGCATACAAACCATTGTCGTGGTTGATGACTTCTCACATCCTGCTTTAAAGTTATAGAAGGCTAGATATAATAGATGCGGATTGCGGATTTTCAAAATGATTCAAGTGGGTCTTTACGAAAATCTCTCATTTTTGTCGTCAAAACATCTTCAAATCTTAACAACAGAAAAAGAGAATCTTCTACATGGAAAGTCTGGTTTGCTTAGGTAGTCCACAGGAATGCTGGCTCAATAGAGAAAAAGCAGAGGCCATGTAGCCAAAAAATTGTGCTTATGTTGCAGTTCAAAATGGTTGCGGCTAGAAGAGTTCATCAGTAGTTTGATTAATTTAAGTTGATTTACTGCTATTTTTACATGTTTGGTGTAGTTTGACAATAGCTTCATGATAGGAGGCCTCGAAATAATAGCACAAATGTCCTTTCATTCTCCACCGACACGAAAAATTGGCCAGATGGTGTCCTTGCAACACACTATTAATGTTTTCTCATTCAGAAAGTAATCCACAGCAACGAATGAGTTGCCAAATGGATTGCAGATCCGAGCGTTACCCAACAAATGCAGCTTAATCTCATCATTGCAACTAAGTGTTTGAAGGCAGTGGATCGGCAAAATCCAACAACTCGGGATTTTAACGCGGTAGGTTCCTTATTGCCCAACTATGAAAACAGTGCAATCCCGGTTGCACAGCATGCTTCCCTTGCCGAGAAAATCGCTCTCGAACTTACACGCGCAGGCCAATCTTACACGCATCTGCACGAGTTGGCAATTTCCTTCTCACCATTGGAGGCCACTCGCCGCAACGCTATAACCATTGGGTCCTGCCACGATTTAGCGTCATCGGCCTTGCTCCACTCGTCCAATATCAAAGGGAAGGGCATAAAAAAACGCGCATTTCGCCGTTTTCAAGCTTTCAAAAGTGGACTTCGGGATCAGCGTATTGAAAAACCCCAGATAAGCGCAAATTTGACTAGGTTGAGATTTGCCGAGCCACTGCCTTTAAGATGCACATCGGGGTTGGGACTATTATATTAGACTGGTTGGCAAACCCGGCTCCGCCCGGCCCTGTCAATAACATATTTGTAATCAGCATGCTCGATTACCCCCCCCCCCTGTGCCAACTCCCACCCCCGTAGCTCAAATTTTGCAAAAAATGGATAAAATCGATATCGATCGATAACGAGAAGTAGCCTATGACACGCTCCCTGCCCCGAAGTGTATGTGTGCCAAGTTTGGTCCAAATCGGTTCAGAAATAAAAATTTCTATTCCGCACATACGTACAGACAGACACACATTCAGCTTTATAGATAAGATAGAAATCATCGCCATTCTAGTCTTTTCAAATTTTTGAGAGTTTGATAAGACATGATACATTTCATTCATCAAGACAATCTTCATTCAGACATTTGAAGCTACAGAAGCATAGACAGGGTTACTTCAATTGGTGTAAGCGCTCAGCTTTCACATTGGATTTTAACAAAATTGTTTGTAAAGCGTATGTGTCAACTCAGCTTATCTCTGCTCTTCTAAAGTCTGTGAAGTACATAACTGAATATACCGCTCATAGAAATTTCGTGGAAATCGCGATCTGCGGCATTTGCGCAAATCGCGTGACTAGCGAAATGCGAAAACCAAATTTGCGGAATTCCGCCGACTTTTCTGTAAAACAATAAAACTTCCTTCAATGTGCATGGGTTCTGAATTCGTATGAAAAATGTGTTCACCTCTGCCTGGCAAATGTTCTGGCCTTCTTAATCCATATTTCTTCAGAGTATGATAGTTGTATGCTGAAGAATACTTAATCTCTCAGTTTTACCCAAAGTACAACGAGGTTCGAAGGATTACAATAGCCACATTCGTTGATTACAATGGTATATTTGTGGATGTATCTCTATCGACTGCATCGATAAAGCTCGAAATCATCCTGTGAGAATGTTGCAGAACTTGTGCACTAATCTGGGATCGCTCCCCTTGGAGACCACGGTTGCGGCGTATCCGCTTCGCAACGATGTGTTTAAAAGTTGCTGTGTTGATTATGGTATTGCTCCTAGCGAAACCGTTCCAGCTTGTTGAGATTCATCAACCGCTGTAACCTGCACAAGAACCTCATCCCATATGTTGCGGCTCGATGTGCTCAGCACCTCGGGTTTTTTCAATATCATGCCCCTCTGATTCAACTGGATTGGTGGCTGGAAGGCGGGGCCATGCGACCCAATTAAGTCTAGAAGTGATCAGAGAGCACGCTCGCGAGGAAGACGCATATTGCGTCGCGGAAGCGAGCGGTCGCCTTCCAGCCGCCAATCTCGTTAAATCGAAGGTTAAGGGGCGGCATGAAAGACGATGATTTCGAAGACCATGTGCAGCGTGCAGCGGGGTCATAGTGTGAAGTATTAGCGAGATAGATTTTATCTCAGAGACCATGCAAATGAGTACTGCATAATCACCGCCCTCTACGTGTACCATATTTCCTTATCGTATGGGAAAGAACAATTTTCCCTGCAACATGACACCCAATCCTTCGTTGCGGAGCTTGACAGAAAACAAGCTTCTCAACAATACAAGAAATTCGTAGTTACATATAAAATTTGTAAGGCTTGTTCTGTGCGCTACGTCTCACAAAACTTGCTCTAAAGGAATTCAATTTGAAGTCAACGGATGGAGCTCGAGTCGCTGATCTCAGAAATACCTTCTAGATCTGCAAAGCTTTTCCCTGAGAAAAGTTAAAAGCTTTTTTATGCTAGATATTTGCGCACTTTGAGTGACAGAATCACGGTAATTTTCATACAAGAAATATGCAGGCTCAAGCACTTAATAAGCGTCGGAAGTTTAATATTATATCATTTAAATGTTTCCGAGTGTTGTTTAGCCATGTTATTATCCAAAGATCGCTATTTTTTCTAGACCACACTACTATTATGATCCCATATGAGAACATTTTGCAGGTGTAGAGGGTATTTGACATTAGCGTTTTAAGCTGTTTATACATCACCTTCCGAATCTTCACTTCGATAAAGCGGCATTTCCTTGTGAGCCGTGTTCTCGTGATGGCAGTTCCAAGTCCTCGGGCATACCTAAGGCGTTTCAGTCGCCACGCGACTTGGCAATTTGCCAGATGTCTTCCGCGATGTATTAATTTCGTAAGTTGATAAAATGCCCTATTTTCGTACATTTAGAAACTCCTTACAATGATCTATAAGCAATTATAGTATCACCAAATCGTGTGAGGTATGCCCAGTGCCTAGGGTTTTCGCTTCTGGTTGTGCCACTTCTCTTTTTGTCACAGATTCACCGCAAATTTGAGCCGTAAACCTGCTGGATTAGAGATGAGAGCAAAGTCTGCATTTGAAGTTCCCCACCCGTGCTGAAGGCGCTTAGTGTTACCTTTAAGTGGAGTTAGAGGTGAAGCGGCCTGTGAGTTCATCGCTTCCGAATTAGCACCTGTTTATTGAAAACGCTGGTAGTTTCGCAAACCGAGAATTCTGAATCACTAGTATAGGATACTACTACTATAAAAAGCACATAAAATGTCTCCCTACTATAAATTCAGTCACATCCGAGTAAAAAATCACCTGCTGGCAAACCCAGACAAATTACGGTAACCCGACATATGAGAAGATTCGCTGCTGGGCTAACGCACAACGTTTCGGATTCAGAATGCAAGCACTCCAGAGAAGTTCTAGCAGTAGCAAAAATTTTTGCAAAACTTCCAGAATGCCGCGCGATTGAGTGCCGATTCTGCGAATTCTTGCGTACATCGCGGATCTGTTGACGCTGCGGATTTTCGCGATATTCATAGAAAACTCGCATTTTTTTGAAGCGTTAAAGCAAGCACACAAAAATCACATTGTGTTGAATTAAACCTTCATGAAAACTTTTCCTTTTTTCGCGGGTTTCAAAACTTTTTCTCAATCTTCCCCAGTTTAATAACTATCAGATGCATTTGCCTCACATCCCGCTATTACATTATGCATGGCTTTGTTTGACGGGGGATGATCAAATAATTTCATTGTCCTACAAAATGCAAACAACAGCTGAGCATACATGGAGGAAATCTGCATCAAAATATTCACAATTTGGTAGTTATCTGCCTAGGTTTTCTTTATCGTCAATGGAAAATAAATGCTGTATATTCACTGCACATATTTAGAAAGAAACGATATTCAAAGAATACTGATTACTTTGAGACAGACTAAAGTCGTTTTGGCCATTCAAGCTATTTCAACATGTGAGTGCAATAAATTCCACTGTAAGTACAACAATCTATCGAGAAGAGGGTTACGAGGATGAGAACGAGAAGACCTCAGCTTCAATTGAGTAAAAGCAAAAAGTTAGGGTTTAAAATGTCTTGAAGAGAATCACATTTTTTTTATTTCCTCTTCATTTCCTTCTTTTCCGATTCCGCTGAATTAATTATAGCTATAATCAGCATGAGAGAGTAGATGAGTTCCAGATTAGCACAGAGCAGCTATTCCCTCCTTTACAATTTGCGAAAGAAAATGGGAAAATAAAACTAAATATAAGGAACGCCAAGGAATAAAGTCTTCTTTTGAGATAGTCTGAATTTCCCAACTAATTACTCCCTTCTTTGCCTTCCCCTCTACGAATAGCATAATCTTTCCCGCAAGTATCGTCGTCTTCAAATTATCGTAAGAGACTCTGCTACAAAAAGCGTGAGATGGTCTTGCAGTCCACATTTCACATACGCACGCTTTCAACCAGTGCGGCCTAAGCGAATTCCGGGTTTCCGCGTGTTTTTGCAATATTTCGTGGGAAATTTTGATACGAAGTGCTTCGTCAAGCCGGACTGGATTCAATAACAACAGGAACGCACTTGCAATAGGATTCCGATAGCTTAAGCCGTAGACTTGAGAATGATCGAGAAAACTGGATGATAAATGGAATAACGGCTTTCTGGGCTCAAAGCAGACCTATTGCGCGCAAGATTGCATAACTCTTGAATATGTCTTCTAGCAGAAATGATAATGAGGCTGAGGTGGTGAATGTACTGAAATTAAGTGACAAGGTGTAGGTCCTGAACGACACTGATTCCCGCACAAAAAGATGGTGGGAAGTAAGAAAGTAAAAAATGACCGCGACACTATCTATTCTGTCAAGAGAATTTTGCGGTTCACATTGCCAGTCTTCCGCCTTTTTTCCAATAACAGAGGAATCTACTCCTCTTTAGGTGTTTGATGAGTAATAATCGCCCCAAAAAATGTGGTAGTTACCTTCTAGCCGTTCAGGACCCCGTTCTCTCAAGAAATTTCCGATTTTTAGGTACCATATTCAATGGCTCACTTCGACTTGTGGTGTCAGAATCGAATCATGACCACTCTTCTATTGCAGGAGTAAGATGAGAATCCGCTTGAATGCCATTATCATCATCCGCTTCTGAGAATTTTCTAAAAGCCTGAAAACATTCGTTATGGACATTCAGTCCGGTGCAATGTAATTTTAAAATGAATTGATCTGCTTTGTAGAGACTATTCGAATCTAATTCTATTTGAGAGAGGATTATGGATGCTTGATAGCCTTTATATTAAAAAAAAGCGTTTCTGTTCGAGCTTGTGGTAACTTTTTCAGCCCTTTAGAGTTTCTCTTTCTCTACATTCGTCTCGGAAAATGAATCCTTGGTTTTTCCTAGTATAACGCTACAGCAATAGTTGGTGACTAATAATTCATTTCTTGCTTTGATCTGCATTAGAATGAACTTCACAAATGTAGCTAAAAAAGAGCTGTTCAATCAATGAGCTTGAGATATTGCGAGAACACTTCCACTCATTATAATGTCTCCGAAAACCTAATAGCTTCGCTTACAAACTCTGCGCAATCCAAGCAAAACTTTCTGTTCGTAAGTTCAACATAACGATTTTACGTAAGTTTGCTTTTCAACATCTGGGGTCCTATAAATGACCATTTCTTGAATTTGATGAAAAGCAGACATTTCAAGAACAGCGGATAAGTGAGCAAACGGAATCTGAGCTGCAAGTGCAAGAGGCCTTTCACCTGCTCTGGTCTAGCAAGTTTTGGCATCGGATCCGTCACCATTTATTGCTGTAATCCGAAAATATATTAACAACAACAGTCGCTTCGGCAATATCGCTTTAGGATATGAAAGTGTGCCTAAGAAATTAATTCAGAAAACATTAGCATTATTACATTGCGGCAAGCTTTAATTTGTTGAAATAGATGTTCAAAATTCAAGCTAAGAATCTCTCGTGAAAAGTATTTGTTTTGCGAGGACAAAAAATCGTCCTCCAAGTAAAAACTTTTCAGTACCTCTGCTTTACTTGTCACTTTCATAGATAAATACATAACAGCAAGTTCAAAGATAAAAAAGTACTTCTTATCACTCATTCCAGGAATTTTTGCCAATAAATGTTGAAATATCAGTTGTTGCGTACGAAAATCAAGGCTAGAAGATTTCCTTGCTCATAAATTGAACCAAAGGTAAAAAAATAATGATGCATCATTTGTTCATTTCATTGTAAAGCGGTTATTCAACAGTAAAAAGAGCACAATAGCCCAATAGTTCTTTGTGAAATTGTGATGCATCGTAAATGTTATCATAAAAATCTGAGTACTTATCAAGTATGTAATAATGTAGAGGTATTTAATTTCAAGATTATTACATTTTTAGGCAATCACACAGCATAAAGCGAAAACAAAGATTCTCCCAAGCCTTTAGCTAAACTCATATATGAGTAGATTATTTTTTGCTAGCTCTCTGTTAGCTAAAAGACATAAGGATCAACTAGTTTATTATTACAATCACTAAGCTATAACGTTATCCTCTTAAGAAAATACTTGAGGCAAAACACATTCCAAAAAGTGTTCAGAAAGTAGTCTGCCTACTTTTCTTAAAAGAAAATATCGTTTAATGAGACAAGTCTTCATTTGCTGGTTTTTTTTTTTCGAAAAACACTTGTCAAACTGGAAACTCCACATAGTTGTATGTGAGAAAATGCAAATGGGAAGAGAATGACTCCCAAACAAGGTGTCTAGGTCCTAATAGAGACGGTGAAAGTGATTTGTCCTTATTACTGACTGAACTAGAACATTTCAGTATCATATGATTATTTGTCATAATGATTCGTCAATTTTTCAATGTGAAAAAATCTATTCTTCTCGAGGCATTGAGTGGCATATGTTAGGTATGTCTACACAGCGCTTGCTCAACTTACGCACTATAAGCCACTGTTCGTAAATTTTATCAAAGTGGACAAAAATGTCTCATATTGTACGGAATTGTTTGCTGAGAAGATGGGATGCTCTCGATTGAAGGAAAATAGATGACATTCTTTATCTTTTTCCAGGGGATACTTTATCCGTTAGCAGCATCACTATAGGAAAGGAATTTGGTGCCTCAAGAAAAAGAGTATAAACAGGATGTTTATGTTTAGACTAATTTTGGGTGTATGCCAAGATGAACGATAGCTGGAAAAAGCATAATGTTCTCTTGCCAATATACCGCGCATAAAGTCTTATTTTTCAAAGCGATATGCTCTTCACTGGCTTGAACATGGTATCGTACGCTAAGAATTGGGGCATACCGAGCTTCCTGCGTTCTTCTACATTTGTAAGTATCATCATAGCGTAAATAAAGAATTTGAAAATATTTGACCTACCCATATGGCTAGCACAAGCTGTCATTCATGTTAGCTGCCCCCCACCAATTTTGAGTGCTTTAAAAAAATAGAAAAAAACAACTTTTCAAGGTTTCGGACGTTGTCTTCTTCCCAAGTACATTCAACCCAAACTCTATATTTATGCTCCTGAAAAAATGACGTAGAGATGGAATTTATTTATTGCCTTGTAAAAATAAAGTGATTTACTTTGAAAATTTGATGTCTTATTTACACAAGATTTGCTGGTCGAACACAATTATGTTCTTACAACGCTATCGGAAGCTTTTATATGAGAAGTCGACAAGCTGCTTTTTACAACTTAACCTTCAAAAACATAGTGGGGCTTCACGACAGGTAGTCAGTAGTAGACATTTTGTGATTTTTTTATCCATAAAAATTATCGTTCCAGTTTTAGTTGCAATTAGTTGGACATCTTCACTTAAACTCCTCCTTCTTATTCTTTCTCTCTTTCTTCCTCTTTATTCTTCTGAACAACAATTTATTTCCACCGGAGGGCATGACTCTTTGTCAACATCAGGTTATTGTCATCAAGAGCAGGTTTACAACTGGCTGGCAATAAAACCTCAAGAACCAGTAAATTTGAAAGATGACTTGCAGATTGTTGCTTCAATTTGTTCAATATAATTTTTTCAAGTTTACCACTTCCTTTCATGGTTATTCAAATCGATAGGAGAAAATTTGTCGCTGGAGTTATGTGATGTGAATATAGAGTTTTTCAGACAGTTTGCAGTGTTTATCAAAGGGCGCGATCGCTATGTCGTGAAGCTGTCAAATCGTTGCAAAACGTTCAATGGACATTCGACATCTGGCTGAAAAGCATCGATGCAGTTTCTATTTTGAGGACTTGAAGCTGGAAAGCTATTTCGAGAAGAATTGGATCACATTTTTCGCCTCTTAATGTCTTTCTTCATAATGTTCGATGAAGCTGAGGCATTGTGAATTACGTGATCATATTAGGTTGAACCAAAAGTTCTGTCGCTTGAATTCTGAAAAATTCCTAACTGTCAATATATGAACATATTTGCCTGTAAAACATTTCAGCAGGAAGAAATATTCATCTATTTACATCTATTTACTAATAACACCTTCGAGGCTCTTTGACGACAAGGTACTCTAGAGATAAACATTTGAATAGGAATAATATATAGCATTGCATTGATTAGATGAATTTTTCTTTCTGAGGAAATTTGTTGCAAGCGAATACGTTCGCTTTGGGAGCAATTACGTATTTTTTCATAATCAAAGCGACAGACCTCTTGCTTCAACCTAACATAATCAATGTATTAGGCGAAAGCACTTGAGAAACCACTCAAACTGGTGAAGAGAAAGGAAAATTATATAAACACACTTCGGAAAAACTGATTAGACGATTCAGAAATGCTTGGGCACTTTTGAGCTCAATTTTTTTTGAGCAATATTCGATCAAGAAGATATGCATATCGAATGTTGCTCAAATCACAATTGTGCAATACCTCTAAATTTATTTCATAACTTCTCAGTGCCTCAAGGAAATTATTTGCAAAGGAATTCAAGTCAGATTGAAAAAAAAGAATTTCAGAGTTTGATGTGAAACTGGTTGCAGTTAAGTAAAGATAAATAAATGGGTAGCATGGTTCTGTTGACTTTTGTAAAAAAATCAGAAATATCAAGCTGGAAGGCCAAAGTTCAAAATTTACGCAGTTATGAGGCATTGACCAAGAAATTCGACGATTAAGTTGGCCTTTAAAAATTGTTCATAGTCGCAGTAGTTTTGCTTTCATTGAATTTCGTACATTTATAATGGCTAAACGACAAAGTCGAGTGGAGACTTTATGGCTACAAATTGCTTCTATAGAAGGCTCGGATTGACTACCTATAACGCATTTGAATTTATCCGAATTCAGAAAATTCTGGATTCCCTTTAAGCTGGCAGATTCACTATCTAGTCATGTTTTGCAAATATTTGCAGAAAGTACATATGAACACTAAAAATGCCCTAACGCAAATCACGGAGATGTTTCAAACAAATGAGGGAAACCTGTTATGGACAAATGGGGTGGAGGGAAGAGGACTAATCAAATAAACGGTTGTCCAAGTACATAGTTTCTGGTTGAATCTAGTCATAAAATATTTGGTACGCCCTAAGAGTTTATCTTACTCACTTATTCAAAAAAACAAAGGTTGAGGCAAACTGAAGGGTGAATGTGAATAGGAGAGTTTCTTATTGCCAGGTGGACACCAAATAACAAATATTTGTTGTTTTTTAACTTTCTATAAGTACTCAGAATTCCGGAGCTAAATTAAATAGAGAATAGGGCGTTTAGTCTTAATATCTCTAGTTTTGAAAGCAAAACACGAAACGTCAAAAACTTATAAATGTAATTAGCTGCAAATTCGTAGATATTTCGATCGCTTCTTCACCAAAAGTCCTAAAACCTAACAAGTTGTAACTTCAGACAGCTACAAAGCCAGAAAACTTAGTCTGATATTTTTGAAAAATTCTATAGCTCCCAATTGGGCTGTTGTACCATCCCCTTCCTCACGCTGGAAAGCTAATAGAAAAAGAAAATGGAAAAAGTAGAGAAATTAAACAGAAGAAGGCCGAAAACTCCTTATCGAAAATGCAAAAAATTGCATGAAAATATGATAGGATAAGTGACAATAATAAAAATACAATTAGAAGTTTTTTACCCTTGGTAGTCCCATCATATCAATGACATCGAAGGTGATATGTTCCAAAAGCAATGATTACCCATTGTCCTCGTAACACCTGACCTAATTTTTTCCCCAAAGCCATTCACGTGCGCTAAGAAACATTCGTTCTCACCTACATCACACTTCCCTAGCCTCATTGTTGTTCCTGCCTTGTTAAAGAGGAGGGGGGGGGGGTAATAAAAGAGGGGTGTTGGGGTGGGGGGCGTGGCGCGGGGGACTCTTTCCCCCGCGATCCCACGGCGCTTGCGTCCCGTCGTGCGATGTTCGGACGCCGAAAGGTCGCACCGTTCTGTGCGATCCTTGTCGTTTGGGCCCTAGTGACCTTATATTTTTTCGGCAGATCCGGTCCATTACCTACCTCACATTCCTTGCTGAGAGAGGATGAGCCGGTTATTAGGGATTTACCTAGGGAAGCACCTGCGAAGTTACAAGATCTCAACAATGATTTTAACGATGAGGAGAAGAAGGTAGGTTGGGGAATTTTGTGCGAGTATGGCGCGATTTTATTTACTTTTTGTGTAATTTTTCGTAATTTTTTTGGTTGACGCTGACTTTGACGACCATAAAGCTGTAGACGAAGAGCCGAAGGATGTAGTGAAAGTAGTTGAAGACACAAAACCCGATGAAATGGAAAACGAAGACCAACAAAAGGACCGAGTCATGCCGGCCGTCGTTGTTCCCATAGAAGAACGCGAACCCGAGGTCGATCTGGCAAAACTCGCCGTTATAAATTCACCCGAAGAAGAGGCAAGTCTATTTTTCTTCCCCATTCTTGTTCCCATTAATTCTAGCCAATTTTTCTTAATTTTTTACAAGATTCATTACGACAAGATGTTTTTCATCGATGCCAAGCATGATGATCAATCAATAGGGTGAATAGGCACACAGCCGCTGCGACGATGGTGTACCAACAGAGAAAGACCATCACCTCCACCTCGCTCTCTTTCTCTCACTAAAACTTGTTGTCTTCGTTGATCGAAATGACCCCCCCCCCCTCCCCCCCCTTCCCCGTTTTCAAAAAAGAATGGGATTTTCAATAACTTGAGGAATTTTCCTTTCATTTTTCGTCCGGCCAGAATCATCCCAAGTTGTATAGCAGCTCTCTTTCTCCTCGTCTCAGGAAAACGCAATTTTTAGGATTCAAGGCCCAAAAAAATGCATGCGTATATTTTTCGATGATTTAGAGACCTCATCGCCCCCTTGAGCCAAAATTTCCTCAAGATCAGATCATACATCAGCCCTTCATCACCTATAATTGAGGCAAATTGTCTCGGGCCAATATAGGTCGATCTATCTTTTTTCATGAATAATTAGGCAATTATTACGTGCGAACGATTCCTTCAGGATGATTCATCTCTTTCGGCAACCGCATATTTTTTTGGCAAAATATAATTGAGCCAGTCATAATTCGCGGAAATAATTATAATTTCTTGTCGGCGAATTGACAGTTATCTCTTACTTTAGTTTCTGTTATGCTTTTCCAACTTCGTATGCTCAGAAAGTTCTTAGACGAGGTTCTTTTTCTGATGTTTGGAGTTACATATGATTAACTAATTTTCTAATTTGTCTAGAAATGATCTAATTCGAAAAATTTTTGTAGGTTTGTTTGAACTTTTTCGTAAATGCTATTCGATTAGTCCTGTTATGCCGTATTGTTTGAATCATTTTCCCTTCTGTTCAAATTTTATCCTACATTCCACCTGGACAAATATTTGACATTTTGGCAGCAAGTACTGGAATCGATTTATGTGTAAAGCCCTTTTCTTTCGCAAAACTCAAGTTTTTACACCCATAAAATTTGAAGTTTCAATTAATTATCTGCGTTTCTTAACTTTAGACAACGATTCCTATGTCTCTATTTGTTTGCAAATCTAAGTGCAAAAAAAATTTTTTTTAATCTTTTACCTTTATATTCTTGTTCGTCTTTCACCTCTAACGTACAAAAGTTACCTTTCCATTACCTTGATAGCTTCATTGTCTCTTAGCCTTCCCTACTTTCGGCATTTCTGAGGCTCTTTCTGATTTGTTTGCTCTCCTTTGAACTTTTTTGGTTTGCACCAACAAATGACTAAGCCTGTCTACTTCTCAAGAGATTATATTTGGATTTTTACAAAAATAAACTGTTTGACTCAGTCAAGAACTGCTAAATGCATTTTTTGCAATTTTATCTGTCTTTCTGCTACCATGGCTTACGATTAGTACGTGATCTGCCACACATAGATTTATTCCTCTTATCTTTCGGCTTTATTTCTGGAAATTTCACAATTTCTTCATAACTTATTTTGTGACAAAAAACTGCTCAGTTCACCTGACCATTCGTACTTGTACTTCTAATGGAAGAAGGCTTCTCGTTCTTTTCTTAGCTACTGCAAGTTTTTTAAGGTTTCATTCCTTGAATCGCTACGCTCTTACTCATTCTTATAAGAATACAGTGATAGTGTTTGAGCAAATCGTAAAACACAATTCCCTCTTGTAAAAAGTGGTGGCGTCTTGGAATTTTCCGCATTCCTCACTCTAAAGCGCTCTAACGCTTGTGCAAACTATTTTTCTTTTGCGTTCACTCGAGTTCTAGTTCTATGCTCACGAATGTTTACTCTAGGGTTGGATTTACTTCGACGACAGTTCTATTTTTTGTGCAAATTTTTATAAACTGTTTGGGAAGGGGCGGGGGGGGGGGGAGGGAGGGAATCGTGCTGCAGAGCTTTTGTTGAAAAAAAAACTTCAAGGAAAACTGGGAAATGAATTCGAAACATTGAAAGCATGATTGAGAACCCCTTTTTTCTTGGCCCCATAAATATAACGAATTTTATTGCTTTCTAGTTGAATAGCAGGACTGCCCCATTCTATTGAAAGCTAATTGCTTAACTTCAATCGATTTATTCCCGGTAATAATTCATTCTAGGAATTGATGATACTCGGCTTTGAAATCGTTATGAAAACTTGATAGGTTCGTTTGAAGTTTCATAACCGCAAACGCAGTTTTAAACCTTTGAAAACCTTTTATGGGTGAAAGAAGTAATATCTATTACTTGGAAGATGTGAAAGAAAACTATAATTTTTTTTTACAAAGCTTCGAACGCGCAGAGCTACAATCATGGGACTTTTGATGGTGTTAAACCAAATAATCTTTTGTTCTATGACAAGAATGTCAATAGCAAAAAATTGCCATGAAACTAGGTTTTTTGCTCATACTTTGCTCGACCAAAAAAGTCAAGTGTTGCCGAACACACAAGAAATTCTTTCAAGACTGGTATGTTCTCGAAGTGTACAAAAGAGTCTGTTGTATAGTAAAGCGAACACTGTTTGCTCGTTTGCCATGGTGCTGCACAAAGAAAGTTTTCGCGGGAGGAAGGCAGAGGGGGGGGGCGGTAAAACAGGAATTATAAAATAGCCTTCGAATTATGAATAGGAGGAGTTGATGCTCATGCGGTTATTGCATAAGATACCAAGGTTCGTGAATTTCACTTCGGCACTTCAGAGTAACAGTCAATGGTTGGAAAAAATTCTGATTTTGGTATCAAAAAAAATTTTTCCTGCTGTTTTCTATCATTGCTTCTTTGTGGGAAAGTAGTCCAAAGCTTCCTCTATCACAAATCAAAAACTTAGGATTTTCTATCATTAGTAAAGATAGTTATGCTTAAAGGCAGCGGCTCGGCAGGATTTCGTTTTCCAGTTCTTCACGTTCTCGGAGCCTTCTCGCCATGAGAAACTCATATTTGTTTCAGCGCATGAAAATGGCAAAAATGCGCTTTTTTCAAAGCCTTCCAGGTCAGCCTTCAGTGCAGAAGTGGGCGGGGCTTGGAACGAAAAAGGCGGGCCGCGGCTTTTTCCGGCGTATTCACTGAATGCGGCCCTAAAAAGCTGCGGAAAAAGCGCATTTTTGCCATTTTTTTACGCAGAAAAGCCAGATATGGGTTCCTCATGGCGAGAAGGACCCGAAAAGGTGAAGAACTGGAAAACGAAATTCTGCCGAGCCGCTGCCTCTAACATGGCTAAATTTTTAAAGGCTTAATTCTTTGATTCCCTAAGATTCATTTTTATGCTGTATTGAATGTAAATAACAGCAGCTTGGTACGAATACATGTAGATCTCCCTATTCACTGAATAAAAATGAAGATTGTGATCGCCATTTTCAAGCTGTTTTATCAAATAAAAACCAAATTTTCTCATATTTGAACACTGCGAGAAACGAGGTTTCTCACATCTTTGCGGATTCTTTTCTTTGAAAGATAAGTTCTACACAAATAGAATTTTAAGACAATTCCCACTGAAGTGCTCTTTCTATAGATACCAATCACTGGACAAAAATTTGTCTGCGGCATTTGTGGGAGCCCCAGAATACTTTATTAGCCAAGTTACTATTCTTTTCATCTGCTATAGTTGAAGTTCGCGTCCATTGGTTTATAAAATTTCTTTCGGATCTCTTTTCTTTCTCAAGCATTCAAAAGAATCTAATCGTACTTTTGTCATCTTTCAACTGCATTAACTTTTTCTGAAAAGAACGCGGCATTATTTTCTTTCTCCCTAAAAAGCTATTCACTTAGTTCCTATGATCTGGTCGTTTTCTAATTTTTCTCAAACTTCAAAGTCCTCTTCTGACTGTTAATGAAACTTGAGAGAGAGAGAGATCGCGGTCTGGTTCGATTCCTTGTAGTGAAAAAATCGAGACTGAAGACCACACATGCTTTTTTATTACTATTTCTCTTTGTCCATTTTCGCTCCAGAATATTACGGAGTTTTTCAGCTGCAAAAAAATCAACTGTTCGAGAAATATCAATTCAATGGCCTGCTCAGCGATCGAATTGGCTATCGACGGAAGATTCCGGATTCGCGACATGCACTGTAAGTCGAAAGTTTTTCTTATGCCACTCTCTTCCTGTTCCATTTGTTCCATGAACGTTTCTTATCCTCCTATATGATGTGGTAAGCACTTGAGCGCAATGTTCTTTCTCTATTCTCACTTCGCAACATATCCTGTTGGTTGAGAAGATTCTTTTCTTTTGAGTGGAACCTGCGTATCCATTCCATCCGGACCCCCTTGGGCAATCTTCGTGCTCGCTTTCATTGACTTAGGGTTTGCTTGCGTAGTGCACGAAACGCTGAACCAAGCTAAAAATTGGGAAAGCATTCATGTTTTGGTGTTAGCAGCTTGTTCTTCGAAATTTCTTACAAAATTTCTCAATTTTTTGCAATACCGACATTTTGAAACCACTGTTGTGGATTCTAATATCGACACATACGCGTAAATCTAGGAAGATGACAGTTGTCTGACGATTTGGCGGGAGCGATCAAATGTTGTGCCAGAATGGGCTATAATCAGAGCTTGGCACAGGTGGCTTATAAGCAAGCTGGATATCGCTTTTGGGACAAAAAGCAAAGGAGGTTTCGTTTTTGTGGCCGAAAAGACACAAAATTTGCGACGTTTTTTTAGTCGACGTTTTTGTCTTCTGGAATTTTTTTTTTGGAGATTATGATCTAGGGTCAAAGGGAACTTCGTAAAAATTCTCAAAAGTCAAGTAGGACTTCGTTTTTGCATTTTTAACTAGTCACCTCGTGCCGAGCCCTGACTATAATATTTTGATTTCTTGCATAGGCATAGCAGATTCAAATACAGGTGATCATCATTCTTGATGTGCAACGAACAATATTGTAGGGAACCAATATCTATATTAATAGCGATCGGGGACGTGGTAAAAGCCATCGTAAAACATTTCTGCGTTTATTTTTGGTTTCTTGATAATGAAAAGTCTCATCAAATGATTGCGCCATGAATCGCATTGGTGTGCTTTGCTTTCTAAAAAGCATAGCAATTTCTTGAATATGATTATATGCATCTCCATCTCATTTTTCAAAGAAACCGAAGATTTCTAAAAGAGTTGAAATTCATGCATAATTATTCTGATGATTGTATTATTCAAGATCGGAATCGCAGTCACGTCTGCCAGTTTTAGCTGAAAATATAGTAGAACCTTCATATCGAATTTTATCACTTCTTTTGTAAAAAATGTTTAAAAAAGACAGTAAACTCAAACATGTATGTTTGTTTGCTATCAAAAACTCTTGCTTTAGTAAAAGCCCCGTCAACGGAGTCGGCGAAAAAAAAAACATCTTGAGGCAAACAAGCTACGAAAGACTTCTATCCTTTGATTCAACAGGTTTGGCGGTTGGAAGGCGGGGCTTCCAAGGCAGGGAATGTTCAGAGAGCACGGGCGCGAGAGAGCCGCAGACTGTGTCGCCATTGCGAGTGGTCGCCTCCCAGCCGCCAATTGGTTGAATCAAAAAGTAAATTGTGGAAAATACAAGTTTTGTTGTTTATGCTGTCTTTTTTGACATCAACTACTTACTTCCATAGACAGAATAATAGGGCAAATATCTCTATTCCTGTTCTGCAATTTTTTTTTGACAAATGGACAATTCCCTTAAGTACTGAGTCATATCGAAAAAAGGACAAAGTGTGTTTTCTGGAATAAACTATTGAACAATTCTAGTTTGTTTTTAGAAATTCAACATCATACCTTATCAGGTTTTACGCAGAAAATTTGTTTGACCATTTTGTAGCCTCATTTCTCAAAATGCCAAAATTTGTGGCTTGTAACACAAAGTGTTCATGGCGCCAGCTATAAACGGAACAAACGGAGCCATGTTATGGTGTAATCATAAAATGTGTAATAGTTGCCGAACGCCATCAAGTTACGGGGCATTCAAAAACTGTATTTGCAAACATTTCGATACAAAATCGTTTTAGCAGCTCAAGGAGAGTGGGGGGCTAGAAGAATACATTAAATGGAGAGTTTTTGCATGTATCGGCGGATTTTATGTTAGCTTTACAAAAAATCCATTTTCTTCGCTCCTTCCGTAAAAATCAATTGTGCGGAAAATTCAAAGACTTACTAGATTGAAAATCGCAAGGTGTCCATCTCCATTGCAACTGTGCTACTGTTTGGTGTTCTAATGAGAATGTTTTATAACTGTGGTTTCAGAAGTTTACTGCTTGTCTATAAGATAATTATGCTTGAATTTTCGTCTTGTAAACATCCCCGATCAGGAAGATGTAAAGCCTTGGCTGAAATACTTTTTAATAGAGCTCAAGCGCAATAAAATGTTATAATGAAACAAAGGAGAAGTTAGAATATAATTGCCAAAAAGTTACAAAATCCCATGACTATAATTGTATCTATTTTTGACACTGTCCTGTTTCGAGGATAAGAACGATACCTAGTGCCTTTTATCTCATTTCATTTTCTTTTTTATATTATATTTTCATTCTTAAAGCATTAGCCTGTTCAGTAGAACAATTTCTAGAACTTTGCTTGACTTCTCTATCAAAATTACAATCACAATACAACAAATTTCTCTTTTTTTTGCGCTTACTAGTTGCAAAATAAGCACATATGAACAGTAAATTAGTTAATGCGCGTGAAATTTGAAAAGGACAATAGTCAGCTGTTGAATCAGCTGCAGCAAAGAAACCTCACGGCAATGTAACTGAAGGTAAGGGGTTCAAAATTGCTGCGATGGATATAGCTCTAATTTATTCTGTTTTTTTCCTGTTTCATTAACAATCGTGCTTTGAAAAAAAAGCAAAGCAATCTTCAGAAAACTTATGAAACCGGTTGTGTGACTGCAGATTGTTATTGCTCCACTCCGTAACATTGTTTGTTATGGCGGATTGTGGATTATATTGCGATGAAGTTGTTGCAGTGTGGGAAAATGCCAATTTTGTCAGTTTAGATTTTAGTTGAAGCTAGCAGTAGACCGCTGTTATTTCTCTTCAACTCGGTTTCGATGGTCATTATTTTTCGGTCGTTTAATGAGCTAACAAATTCAAGAATATCACTACATCACGACCTTTTAAACTCAATCAGATAGCGCTGATCATGTCGATAAGCTAGTCTCAAAGGGTTTCATGAAGCAATTCCAAACAGGGCACGGCACAGGTGGCTTAGCAAGCAAGCTGGATATCGTTTTTGGGGAAAAAGCAAAGGGGATATCGTTTTTGCGGAAGAGCATAACGTTGTCTTTCGACCTGCGGCCGGCACGCTGCCGGCATGCCGCTAGCAAATAAACAAAAGGTTTGTTTACAGCGAAGTGAGGATGAAATGACACCAAAATAGGTGTGTAGATGGACAATGGGGAGTTAGAACTAAGTATGAAAAATTATGAAAAAAATTATGTGAACTAAAGGCGTGCTCAACTTTTTTCGGAGTTAGGTGGCTTTCAAGCCACCTGCATAGCTACCTGAGGTGGCTTAGGAAAGAAAAAGTCATAAATTTTTCCTCCCTCACATAATTTTTCTACTTTCTTTACATACTTTTCATCTACATCCCAAACCCTACAAACTGGTTCCTAAACCGCCTCAAACCCCCTTCTCCCCGCTTAGTTATAGCCCCTTGAAAATTTTGAATGGCCGCGGAAAGGCTGCTCTAGGCGCGTATTGCTGCACGATGGATACATCATGCCGCCATTCCGGAGAATATAAATATGATTGCGTGTGTTCGATGATTCTTTTTCGTTTTTTTCTGCTGTTGCTTTGTTCCGTTCCTTTACATGTATTTTCTCTTCGAATATCTCGTGGCGGATATCGTAATTTTATTGAAGTCAAAGGCGACTTCATTTTTTGCAATTTCGGGACGCCACCTCGTGCCGAGCCCTGGTCTAGGGTCAAAGGGGACTGCGTAAAAATTCGCAAAAGTCAAGGGGGACTTCGTTTTTTGCATTTTCAACTAGCCACCTCGTGCCGAGCCCTGGTCTAGGGTCAAAGGGGACTGCGTAAAAATTCGCAAAAGTCAAGGGGGACTTCGTTTTTTGCATTTTCAACTAGCCACCTCGTGCCGAGCCCTGATTCCAAAACACTTTCAAATCGAAATGCGCGTTAAGATGTTAGATAACGCTTGTCCGATTGTGGCGGCAGTTATTTTTTTTATCTTTACCACCAGCAGTTAATGTTGCGATTAACGACTTGACAAAAATCCTACAATTTTCTTCAAGGCGAATATCCTCCTTACAAGAACGGAGTCGAGACCAGGGCTCGGCACGAGGTGGCTTTCCGAAAATGCACAAATCGAGGTCCCCCGATTTTCCCAAAATTTCACGAAGTTTCCTTTGACACTAGACCATAAACGTAAAAAACCCTCAAAAAACGAACGTCGACTAAAAAAGAACGTAATTTTTTAGCCACAAAAACGATATCCCCTTTACTTTTTGTTCCAAAAACGATATCCAGCTTGCTTATAAGCCATCTGTGCTGAAACCTGGTCAGGACTTCCATTTTTTACTTTCGTAGCATGTTGAAATTATTTTGTGAGCTTTTTCACATTCACACTATCTTCAAGCACGGCTTAGTAAGTAATCTGGAACTGTTAGAATGAGAATAATTGACGTTTGGGGTAAAACGCACGTGATTCTTACGCATATCCTCTACGCCCGTGTCATACAAGCAACTGTTTTTTCGGCAACATCTGTGTCCAATGGATTTCAGCTGACAAGCGTTAACGCAGAGTATTGAACGCCAAAACTTACTTCCACTTACAGTATTTTTCGTTATCAGTTGGTTCACGCCCTTCATTTCAGAACGAAAGAGCGGTGCCTTCAAATTCAAGTTTTTGCCGGGTTTTTTCTCTAAAAGTGCCTGAGTCTGATTTTGGAATCATGGTCAACTGATCAAGACACACGAAAGTCTTTGGCCCCAAGAATTATCATTGAGCGTATGCGGATTGGGGAATTAATTTGTTTGTGGCACAAAAGTATGACATGACAGTTGAGACGTTTGTTCACCAAGCGCATACTTTATTTATTGTTGGCTATGGCAATAGTTGAACGAATCCTTTTCGAAAGTTAAAGAGCATATTGTTATCAATCAAAATCATTGTGATCGCGACAGTTTTGGTGAAGAAAATGATGAAGAAAGGCTTTGGGTCAAATGTAGTGTAATTACTACAACGTTGCCATTTATAAACGGAAAGAGTATAGATGACCTAGACCTAGGCTTCCACCTTCCACCGTGATTTCAGAGCTAACTATACACCCTTTGCTTCAACCAGATCGGCGGCTGGGAGGCGGGGCTCCGTGACCTAATTAAGGCTAGAAAATGATCAGAGAACATGTTCGCGAGGGAGGCGCAACTGCGTCGCGAACGCGAGCAGTCCCCTCCTAAATCATGAAGCCCCACCTTCCAGCAGCCAATCTGGTTGCAGCCAAGTACGATCGCTTTGATAGCTATTGATAGGCAGTGATATGCATTTTAGTTCGGAATTAATTTTAGTTCGCTCTTGAGAGTTTTGTGTGCATGAATAACGCATTTGAGAATTTGGTATCTAGAACACTGCAACAAGTGTCTAAAACTTCTATGTTTTTACCTCCGGAAATCTTGTTCGTGAGACAATTTGCTCTTCTCATTTTTCCGATGGACTTTCCAAACGATGTTACCCAGCCACAATATATTAGGTTGGAAACCTACCAAACTCTGACGTCGCAGTGGGGGTTACGGTAGGTATATGGTGTAGAGACAAAAATTATGAAATCTTGCGGATTTAGCTGGAACTTGGCATGGGGGGCATTCGACATGCCACCACGAAAACAATACTGAAATTGCATGGTAAGGGCTTTTTTGTAATACTGTAGGTTTACAATTCAAGTCTTACCCTAATCAAGGAAAAAAAGCGTTGATTTAACAAACGAATATGATGTTCATCTTTGTCAGATCAAATAACGCCTTATGCGAAGTTTCACAAATTTTGAGGTTTTGACTCCCTATTCATTGACGGTTGTCCTTAGTAGCCTTACCTACAGCGGCTCGTTCAAACTTGAGGGTGTCATATCTCGAGTTTTCTTAAAATTTATTGCTATTATGTACTGTATTAAGTCTGCCTTTAGCAATGATTCACATACAGTTTTGGATCATTGTGCATGGCTTACAACCCCAAAAATTCTCGAAATTCACTATGTAGTTCTTGTTACGCCTCGGAATTTTTTGATTCATGCTCAAAATTACAAAGTTTGTGCACAGTTGTAGAACGCACTACGTTCTACATATTGCCAAGGTTTGAGTGCGCAACATTTGAAGAGAGTAAAGCTATGAAGAGAGTTGCGAAACTTTGTTTCCAACCTAATAAAATCTCAATCTTATATATAAAGCTGAATGTCTGTTTGTCTGTGTGTCTGTCTGTATGTATGTATATCTGTACGTATGTTCCGAATAGAAAATTCCATTTCTGAACCGATCGGGACCAAACTTGGCACACATACACTTCGGGCCCCGGCGGGTGTCATAGGCTACTTTTCGTATCGATCGATATCGATTTTATCGATTTTTTGCAAAATTTGAGCTACGGGGCTGGGAGTTGGCACAGGGGGTAAGTGAGCATGGGGATTCCGAATACAATATTAGTTTTTGAAATCGTGTATTACTTTTATCGATTTTATCGATAAAAGTAATGCACGGTTTCGAAAACTAATATTGTATTCGTAATCGGCATGCTAGATTACACCCCTCTGCCAGCTCCCAGCCACGTAGCTCAAATTTTGCAAAAAATCGATAAAATCGACATCGATCGATAACGAAAAGTGGACTGTGACACCCGCCGGGGCCCGAAGTGTATGTGTGCCAAGTTTGGTCCGGATCGGTTAAGAAATGGAATTTTCTATTCGGAACATACGGCGGAGCCGGGTAAGCCAGCTAGTAAATCAAATAGTTAAAGTTTAAAGAGAGTCAGCTGCTTTTTGGTCGTAGGGAAAAATTGCTTTTTGTAAATAATCAGAAGAAAAGTCTTCAATTGACAATGTGCAAGTAACTAAAAGGCACCGTTTCGTTCCTGCCCTTAGACGGAGTAGAAGTGTTTAAAAATCTTCCCCGGAACTCCTAAGTAAGTGAGTGAGTTATGGAGTTTAGTAACCAATTCAAACACCACCACTTTCTTAACCTACAATGGTTTTCTTGATCAACACGGTAAAAAAAGAAGCAAAGTCAACCCATAATTTTTTTCTGATATTCCAAGTTCTGAGAGTTTATGCATTGTAAAAACCTTTGCTAGCTGCCAGCTAAGCCTTCCAGCAGAAGCGTTTTTGTTTTCAAAAATGCAGCGATGGCCGTCATCTGCTTTCGACATAGGAAGCTTTTCCTATACCACTGATCCGCTGTCTGTCGTCAAACTAAGCAACGAAAACTAGCTAGCACAAGCTCAGTTCCGCTAATCACATTTCCATTGAACCGGCCACCGGTCAACGTCTTTTTTCTGATCTCTTGAGACGGCCACTCAAAGGCTATGAAGAACACCAATTTGCGTTCTTTTGAGTTTAAAATGGAACACTCAGCTATGATCCGAAAATTGCCGCTCGGTCTCATCATCTGACAGGAAGAAACTCCGAGCGATAGCTGAAGAAGTGAGGGTGTCATTTATGACCTATATGTTAGGGTGTCTCATGATTTGTTTGCCGTTTTTATTACAACCGTCTTCTTTTTGCATTTCTCCATCAAATGATGTGGCTTAAACAATAATTCGACAGAGCAAAGCAAGTTGTACAGCTTGGCTATCAATATTCTACCCGATTCGTATTTCACGTGAAGTTTTGAGCTCAAATATGATAGCGGTCAAAAAACGACTTTACCGTAAAAAGCCGTATCTCGGCCCCGAAAAGTCTTAGAAATCTTCCATTTATCCTAGCAGATGCTTGATACACCGAGTTCAATTGTACACTTCTCGTATTTTTTCCATGGCTAGAAATAAAGAAGAAATTGAATGGAGTAGAATGGCAAACTCCGCCCTAAAGTCCTGAGCTTCTCCCACACACGTGATCATATAGCTCGTTCACAAAGAGGTCCGATCATGTATTTGTACCCTTTGCAGATGCCCCAGTTCCGAGAAATTCTGATGTTTAGGGTAAAAACGGTAAAAAAAATCAGACACCCTAATATACAGGGTGTCCGTAAAGTATGTATGCACTGTTTGAGATCAATATCTTTCCTCCCAACAAGTATTTTGCCTTGCTTCAGGTACCGTTTTGTAGAGCTGGCTTTAATTTAGATTTGCAGTATAGAGCGAATCGTCCATCTTTCTCCTTTACTGTAGGATTACGGTACGAACTTCGACAAAGATTTTAGGCTATTGGAGGCCATATTCTGCCTCGGAACAAGACCAAACAAGCCAGAAACTCTTATACTACGGTAATGAGAGCCGCTGATTTCGAATTTAAAATTCCCATTCTACTGTGATGCTTCTTTCCTAAGTTATCCCTGGTAAATCGTGGTAACTAGATTCCCAGCATTTGTCAAAAATGTAATTACACCGTCAAAAAAGCCGAAAACACTTGTAAAAAGTTGTTAGGTGGAATCAGTATGCGCGAAAAGCCTAGTGCACGATTTTTCAGATTTTTTGAAGAAAATTTTGTTAAGTGGTATATTTCACATTGGTTCCATATGCTGGAAGTTCGTACCGTAATCCTACAGTAATGAAAAGCGATACATGATTCGCTCCATACTGTAAATCTAAGTTGAAACCAGCTCTACAAAACGGTACCTGAAGCAAGACGAGAGACTTGTTGGGAGGAAAGATATTAACGATCAAACAGTGTATACATAATTTACGGACACCCTGTATACAGTTCTAGAAGCTCCTTTCATTGTTGTGGCATTTTCATAAGGAACAAAAAGTATCTAAAGTATCTTTTCGATCCCGGAGGCTCACTGGACTAACGCATTTATTGACCAGCTAATGCTTGCTTTATGTAAGCTTAGCATTAGCTGCGCTGAATGACCGGTTCTTAATGAATTCGAGAAATCCATCAAGAACCAGCAGCTGTTCATGCGGAAAATCTTTTCTAAAGCCGGCAGGGAGGGCAGGGATCATGCACAAAAACAAACAAAGGGGGACAAAATATCGTGCGAGGATGACTTTTTTTGCACCTTTATCTTAGGCCTAAAAATGTAAAAGTCAAATACTATTCTATAACTTTCAACAATTTTTTCAACTGCAGTAACAATGCTAAAAAGATACAGATTTTTTGTCACTTTGATCTCGAGGCTCGGCACAGCTGGCACCGGTCAAGCTGGATATCATTTTTGGACAAAAAGCAGAGAGGATATCGTTTTTGTGGCCGAAAAAACAAAAATTGCGACGCTTTTTTGTCGATTTTCGTTTTTAAGGGGGTTTACGCTTAGTTTAAGATCAAATGGGGCTTCGTTTTCAGAAATTTCCCTGGTGTCAGCTCGCAAGCCCTGTTCGTTCCAGGGAAGGTTGAAATCGCGGATATTGAGTGACTTGTTGTCATGTAGGTCAAAACTGCCGTGGGATTTTTGTGCGAAGATCTGTATTGGCGCTATTATAAGTAATCATTATCGCTACCACACTCACAAATAATTTTCCCGGATAATGAAAGAGAAAGGAAGTACAGATTGCTCACAACACATCGGCAGAAAGAGGTGAATTTAGTAAGTCAATCAAATCGAATAACCACTTTTTCAACCAAAAAAGGTTTTCTTAATCAACACGATAGAAAAGGAGCAAGCCCAAATTTTTTTTCTAATTTTCCAAGATCTGACAGTTTGCAAAATGCACTTAACAGCATTCTGTATTTGAATAGCTCGTGCTTGATAACCGCTCATGCATTTTCACTCTTTAAAAGAACTCTTCCATGACACTTCTAAATTCATGCAGTTCATTTGTAGAAGATAGCTTCGCTATGCTTTCGTACTGGATATGAGGAAACTTTACAACTTCTATCTATTATTCTGGCTGGTTGTTGCCGATAAGTTGGAAAATTAAAACTTTTATTCTGTCATTTGACTAAATGAACACAAATTCCTCCTTGCCAATTGTAGCTTCGATAACGTTTCTATGCTTCTGATATTTGATTCGACTGTGAATAACATGGATCTGCGTACTTATAGCAGTTGACATATAAACACAAATCATCTCTGTTTATATCTAATTTCCAGCATTTCATCGTTCTAATATATATGGTTGAGAGAGAGATTAAGGTGTCTCTAGGATACCAACAATTGTGCAAGTCAAAATTCACCAGTGCGCAAATTTTTATGTTTGCCTTATGGTCATTTTGCTTTGTGACAAAGCAAGGAAACTATACACCTGTGAAATCAACTGATTACATCTTTTATATGAGAACAACAATTTCACTTCTCTTTTTTTCCTCTCTTGTCAACTTTAATTGTTCCAGATGTCCTCACACCTTCAAGTCATCACTGCCAAAGACAAGCATCATCGTCTGCTACTTCAACGAATCTCCATCCGTGCTTATTCGAATGGTCAACTCAATTATCGATAGGACACCACTTGAACTGATCCAAGAAATTTTGCTCATTGACGATAGCAGCGAATGGCGTGAGTTTCTGGTGCTTCATTCACAGCTATGAGTAAAAACAGTTCAATCTGAATTCGAAAAATCTGAATGAAATGGCTTATTTTAGCCGATGCATCACTACAAGCGGCTGATTATCAGAAGAAACATCCACAATGGAATATGGTGAAGTTTTTGAGAACACCAACCAATCAAGGTCTTATTCGAGCTAAAGTCTTCGGAGCGCGGAAAGCGCGTGGAGAAGTTTTGGTCAGTAGTTTTACATTTAGAAAAGAATTGGAATGAATTACTCCTCAGTAAAAGCATTTATTTACCCAGTTGTATAGTAATACAGTCAAGAAGTTTAATAACACTTTGATAGAGTGAAGTTTTGCTGAAAATAAGATACAGGAGGCATGGCTTTGCGTGGAATTGTAATGCATCTACATTGTGTAATACTAAGGCTATTCTACTTATTGAAGGTCTTCCTCGATAGCCACTGTGAAGTCAACCAAGAATGGCTGCAACCATTACTGGAACGTATCAAGGAAAAGCCTGAAAGGTAAGTACTTTGTCCCAAACGCAAATGTTCTGAGGTCTTCTTGATCCCTAAGAAAAGTCTAAATTTTCAGGGTTGTGTGTCCTATCATCGATATCATTGATTTGGATACCATGAAGTATGTGGAATCGCCTGTCTGCAAGGGTGGACTGAACTGGGGACTCACTTTCAAGGTTAACGAAGCTACAAATTTGGAAATTCAACTTTTCTTTGTATTCTTGTGTTTTTGTTCTTGTGACTGCGCAAGAACTTCAAGAACTTTAATGTCCGAGAAACGATGAATTAAAAAAATCTTTGTACTATAGATAATAGGCATATAAAATTTTGTTCGGAGGACTTGAATGCGCCAAATAAGTATGAGTGCTCCACAACTTTGGCGAGGCGGAGCTGCGCTAGCGTGCCTTGCGTTGCGGCTGCCCTGTGCCGAGGCATACCTGATCCATCGATTTTCGGTGAAGATCACGAATCCGCCTCGCCAAAGTTGGGGAGTCGACAATACAGTCGAGTAGATTTCCTGCTTAATATAGTGTCCCTGCAGACGCGACAACGCTGAGGCGTCAATAATTGCCTGACGAGTTCCCGAGCTAGTGTTTTCCAGTGTTTTCTTCGCTTATTCTATGCTTTTTAGGTGATTCGTTGCTGATAAAGAAGAAAAGGGTAAGCTAGAGAATAGTTTCTGTTTTCTGAGAAGTTCTATCATCGCGTATTCACAGATATCCACGTGGAAGCATTGCGTCAGCTTCTTGTCTATTTTTTTGTCACTTCACATCTCTTTCTTCTTGTGAAGTACTTCTTTGAACGCTAGTGGGTTTTTACGATTGACTTATTGTCTTTATCACATCAAGTACTTGATTAAAATGCTATTTCTTATGGGTGAAAGCCGAAATTGCTGCAAGACAAGCCAACTAGCGTTCAAATAAATGCCTCACAAGAAGGAGGAGGTTTGAAAGAAGAAGAAGTAACAGAAGGAAAGGAAATGACAAAAAAAATAGACAAGGGCAGCTGACGCGTAATGCCTCCACGTGGATATCTGTGAATATGCGATGATAGAATTCTCAGAAAACAGAAACTACTTTCTAACTTACCCTTTTCTTCTTTATCAGCAACGAATCAACTAAAAGCATGAAATAAGTAAAGAAAACATTGGAAAATACTAGCTCGGGAACTCGCAAGGCAATTATTGACGCCCTAGCGTTGTCGCGTCTGCATGGACACTATATTAAGCAGGAAATCTATTCAACTGTAAGTGAATATCGAAATCATCACATTTTATAGAGTCAATCTATCGAAATTACTTTGTTACAGTTGTAGCGTAACCCCTGGAGTTGAAATAAAAAAAACTGCTTACTTCCTGCATTTTCACCACATATGTTATAATTCGTACTTGGTGAATTACAAGATTGATAATTTTGCTATTTTCAGTGGGACTACCCGCCACACATCTACTTCTTGGATCCTGAAAATTACATTCGTCCACTAAAATCTGCGACTATGGCTGGAGGCTTGTTTGCTATAGATCGAAATTACTTCTTCAAAATTGGCACTTATGATGAGGGAATGGATGTATGGGGTGCAGAGAATGTTGAGATATCGTTTAGGGTAGGACGTTTAGATAGTTTTGGTCGTTCTGCGTTGCTAAGCCTCCTTCACTAGAAATAAATTCTTTCATTTATTGGCGACAAAAATATCTTCAGATATGGATGTGTGGAGGAGAGCTTGAAATCATACCATGCAGCCGAGTTGGGCACATCTTCAGGTAAATTAACCAGTCCTTGAAAATTTGTAATCGAAAGCCGACTGTCAGTGGGCGTCCCCTTCTCCCCAAAAATGGGACTCAAAATTTTTTTAGATTCACTTGCATGGGTTTTAAAATGTGCAAGTGACTTGTTTATTCCTGTAAGTAAGTAAAATATTCTTTAAACATTTTTAGAAGTTCAGTCAGCCTTGTAACTATATTTTGTCGAGGGCTACCTCAACCTCGGCCGCCTTTTTCTAGATTTCAATGGTTTTGGACTTTGCTTTTGGGTCTCAAAAATTTTGAGATTAGTCCAAAAAGTTTTTCGGAGTGCGTGACGGAGTGCGCAACTAACTGTGCGCCACGCACTTTTTGAATTTTTGAATTTTTGTCCCCACGCCCCCCCCCCCCCCGGGACGGAATGGGAGCTCCACCACCATTGCCCACTGTATATTTATCTCTACAGGCGGAAGCGACCATATGGCCTTGCATCAGACTCGATGGGCAAAAATTCCATAAGAGCTGCTCGCGTTTGGATGGATGAATATATCGTGAGTATTTTTAGGTAAAACCCTTGAGTTCTGTTTATTTTTGCTGAAGTCAAGAATCGATAGATGATGCACAACTACACTCTGGTTTCTGAAAATTATTGTCACATATATCACCATGCATGCATCAAAACATTTGAGTATTTTCCAAAGACTGGCTTCCACCTATGCTTTCTCGTCCTTCCATTATCCTCAGTTTTTCAGACGGAATTCTTCAAAGCTCGACCATATCTAGCAATGAAGACAGATTATGGAGATATCAGTGATCGATTACAGTTAAGAAAGAATCTGCAGTGTAAATCTTTCAAATGGTGAGTAGTGAAAACTAGATGCGAATTGGCAATCAACTTTTCTTTTCTGGTACGAGGTACAAGATAAGTTAAAAATCTTTCATTTCACTCATTTGATGACTTTCAGGTACCTCGAGAATATCTACCCAGAACTCCTTCCTAATAATATTCCTCAAAAATACGAAATCATCGAAAAACCTGCACAGTTTGGAAAGAAATATCAGGTACAACTGGGACACAAGTCTGATACAATCATTATAGCTCTTATCAAACTTTGCTTTAGATTCGGCTTGCAAATAGTACGTTGTGCCTGTCCGCAGAATCCTCACAAGGACGAATACAACGAGGCGCGAGAGTCGAACTGAGAGCTTGTCATGGAAAACGAGAGCAACAATGGCGATGGAATGAAAATGTGGGAGCAGTTGTTATTTACAGTCTTCAAAAATACGCTTTTTTTTGTAAATGAGTTTGACCACATAGTGCTAAATTCTACACTTGTAATAGATTTATTTATCATAACACTGAAATGGACGGGCTATTAGGAAAAAGTATGCTTGAGCTTTTCAGTGACAATTTTCCTTAAAATCAGACTCTCCGAATTAATTGTGTTTTAGAATGAGTTCCGTCCTATGGGCTCTTCTCGATTATGTCTGGACTCGCTAAAAGGTGTTTCGCTGCTGAAATGCCATAATCAGCTCGCTCATCAGGAATGGAAAATTACGGTACATTTGGATTTTCTTCAAATTCACCTAAAAATATTGTAACATATTCAGCGGACTGGCAAGTTCTACAATCCATCAGTGGGCAAATGCATTAAAGCCGTGGATGAAATGATGTCGCTAGCTACGTTGCAGTTTTGCTCTCTTGCTAGCAACTTCGTCATCGAAGAAGTCACTGTTGTATAGAAGTGAATAGCTATAACGAGACAAAGACGGGTTTAAGAGTTACCCATTGGGAAATATGAGCATTAATACCCTCTGTGAGTAGTCTAACCATGATTTGGAAGCACCTCTTATCTAAAGAGACTACATTACAACAGCTTATTTCGTTTACGTCCTCCCTTTTGCATACTAAGTAATATATGTGCGGTTGTTAGCATAATTGTTACGTCTTGAGCCATATGTGATATTGAAATTGAATGCGTATGTAATATAGTCTATCTATACAATGTGATCCCAATGATCGATATCTTTATAGCCTAATTTTATGCAGCCTTATCAGATGTCTATAATTCTGCCGATGGGTAATTTGGTCGACGTGTATACTTGTTGTTTTCTTTATTTCATATCCTCCATCTTGTTATTGTTGCCTCATGAATGAACATCAAACGCGTTTTCCTCGTGTGCAATGCAGTACAAAAACCATATCACTTTACTGATATACATGGCATCACAAATGATGATCGCAAGGTGTTCGGGCGATTTTCGAAAAACAAACCTTAGTCAAATTTTGGAACGGCGGTGGCAGTTACCACCACTAATTTCAAAGGACTGCGGCTTCATCGCAACCGTATATCATTAGTACTCCTAGTTATGGTTGTCCTAGACAACTAGATGCTTTCTAACAGCGCCTCCATCCGCGTTTCTGTCTGTTCTGTACCCAGCACCCTGTCAGAAGCATTTCGGCACGAAGCAACAATGAATCGCACTCGGCGAGCAAATGCTTTTGATTTTCAGAATACTGTTTTTATGTATACAACTATCGTACTGGTCTAGTATGAGGTTGTTCGAGAAACAATCAGTAGTTGCTTGTGAGCCCACTTATGTTGACACTTTACCATGCCCTTCAGAATTGCTAACGCTTTGTCACCTTCAGGCTTCACTGAAACGTTTTCTTCAGGGCCGGTAGTAATCTCCTGACCTGGCGGCATGTTTCGCCGTCAAATCGCCGGCATCTTTACGTGAGATCGGCGTGAATACCGAGCTCGAATTTGTGCCCTCCCCACCCTTTTCACCACGTATTTCTGGTCGAGGAGGTCATAATGACCTTAGGGAACCCTACCTGGCAACTGAAAGTTCTAAAAACCTCCCCAAGAATTGTATAGGAAGGCAGGAGGTACTGGCGGCAGCTTTGCGAGCTGACCTGGCGGCATCTCGTCGAAATTTCAGCGCTGAGAGATGCCGCCAGGTCAGAGAGTACGAAAAATAGCGTGCTCTTTTGAGAGATCAAGGTGCTACCATCCCGACATGCCTTCACCATGTCGAGGTGGTGGCACTTTGCTGGCTGCGTCTGCGAGTTTGGTCTTGCAGCTACGGACGATGCCGGCGCTTTTGCGGCGCTCTGCTTGTTGCCAGTCTGCGAGTTCACGCCGGCGTTGGCAACTTTCCGTGATGTGCCAACTATCAACATCAAAGATGCCGCCAGGTAAGGTAGATTACTATCGGCCTAGGAGACAGACGCCAGCGAGCTTCTACAAGAATTAGCGGACACATCTCGGATGCCTTTTGAGGAAATTGCACCCGCATCATCTCCGGTCGGTGACTCCGACATTGAAGATGATGTTGCGAGGAGTTTGAAATTTGGAGAAAGTAATGAAGAAGAGCAAGATGATGATGCAATCGAAGAAGATGACGACATTGGGAAACGTTCGCTTATCTGCCTTAGATTGGAAACTGCAAGAGATTTTTTCAAAGAACTTAAATGTTTGCTCCGAAAATAGCTTAACTTCTCTGGACATTACTTTCGACGGCACTGTTTCTATAGGGAGAAATAAGTCTGCATAGCAGGTTTTTCTGCAAATCCGATCACGTTTCCTGGGTGCTGAGTAACCTTTCGCAATATACCTGGTCACTATTTGGACCGTTTTCTAATTTGCATTCCTGAAATCGCCGTAGCAGTTCCCATATTTGCAAGAATAGAGAATGTTGAATGAGCAAATTGTAAAACACAACCCTCTCTCTCAAAAAATGGCTTCTTGAAATCTTCCGCATTCCTCACTCTAAAGCTCTAATGCTTGTGCAAACTGTTCTTTTGAGTTCACTCGAATAGGCAGTCACTGACGTTTTGGTTGCTCAACATTCACTGATTTGTTCAATTCGCTCGCAAAGCATTGCAATCGTACAGAAAAAAAGCATGAAGCCTAGCTTCTTTTCGCACTGCTATTTGAATTTGTGGACTAGCTTCTAGACTTCATGCTTGCAATGCGATTTGAAACAATCATAAACTTAGTATGATGCGAGAGAAATAACATTTGCTACGTTCTAGATGTGACAAATTCAATATGATTGTTTTTGAACTTTTATAAGTTCGAACAGCTGTGACAGTGCTCTTGGTTGTATACCAGCAAAATACCCATTATTAGAAGAAGTAAATAGAGATTAATAGCAAGAAATCATCTGTAATATAAATTTTTCGTCAGTTCGCCTGATCGCCGTAGATTATTCCACTTTGCTCGACAAAAAAGGAGAGTAGGCAAGCACACAAAAAATGAAGACTGGTAATTTGTTCTTGGAGTGTTCCACGAGAGGTGCATCGTACAGTAAGGCAAACACTGTTTGCTTGTTTGCCTGAAATGGAAGAAAGTTTTCGCAAAAGCAGGAGAAGATCTCGATTGTATTTTGCAACTATCTAATTGCTCTGAAAAGTAGAGCAGAGATAGAATAGCGATTATCGCACTTTTGATACATTCAATAGTCTATAATGTCCGCGGTACCATACGGCAATGGTATAGTGTTTTATATTAGGTTGTCCGGAAATTAATGCTTTTTTTGAAAACCGCAATAAGTCATACACTTCTCATTTCTGAATAAGCTGCAAAGTACCTTTCGATAGAGCAAAGCAAGCTCTACAACATGGTCATCTTGCTTTTGCAACAGCTCTCATCCATCGAGTTTCGAGCCAAAAACTAAAAAGACCCAGCAGCTCGAAAAATCGGAAAAATCGTAACTCAGTTTATAGTATCCCTACAAAAATTCTTACTTGCTCACGTAAACACTATTCACATAGAACATCTATATACGCCTTTGCCGTATTTTTTCCTCTGTTAGAAATCAAAAAAAGGGAATTTTCGTGCATTTGCCAAAGTGATGTTGTGCCGTCCCCACATAGGTAACTATACCACAAGTCTGTAGAAGTAGATACTTAATCTTTCAGCTTTCAGCTCTCTACAAGCTTTAGTTCTCGAGAAATACCGAATATAGCTTTCCCTAGTTAGGTGGTTCAAGCTAAAATTCAAATTTCTCGAGAACTAAAACTTGTAGAGAGCTAAAAATTCAAGTATCTACTTCTACAGACTTGTGGTATACAACTACATGTGTGGGGACGGCACAGCATCACTTTGGCAAATGCATGAAAATTTCTTGATTTATAACAGAGAAAAAAAATACGGCAAAGGCGTATATAGATGTTTTATGTAAATAGTGTTTACGTGAGCAAGTAAGAATTTTTGTAGGGATTTTATGAACTAAGTTACGATTTTTTTCGATTTTCGGGCTGCTGAGTCTTTTTAGTTTTTGGCTCGAAACTCGAGGTGGATGAGACTGTTGCAGAAGCAAGATGACCTTTTTGTAGAGCTTGCTATGCTCTATCGAATGGTATCTGCATCCTATTTAGAAGTGAGAGGTGTATGACTTATTGCGGTCGAAATTTAAAACGGGCATTAATTTCCGGACAACCTAATAAGAACTCTAAAAGACTTGCTTAAAATGGAAGTTTTGCCTAACCACGTGGGCTTAAGTAAGCGATTGCCCACCTAATTTGGAAAGAAGATAAGCACGCTCTATATTTACAAAAACTTTTCATAATTTTTCATGCTTTGTTCTTTAGTCCAACTGCGCGTAAACACACCAATTCGTGCCACATCGTCAGCAAACGAGCCAATTTATCATTTTGTGGTAGTGGAAGAAAAGAAAAAAGCTTGTTACAACTTTCAGTCAGATATTCCCGCAGTACTCTGCGCTATGCCCGTATAGTCCATATCCGCTTATCCGCTTCCAAATTCTTAGACATATCATTATGTGTGCGCTGTAACCGAGACGAAGTTTCACTGATGTGAAGGAATATGAATGCGCTGATACCGCTCAAATCAAATTTGCAGTGCGCTTTCTGCCAATCTTTTTTCTTGCGTGAAAGTAGTGGAAGTCAATGAACAGGCTGGATATAATTTTATTATGAATACGGGACGTAGCCTGCGACCAATGAATTTCAACTAAACGATGTCTAAGTAATCAGTGCGACAGTCTCGCTTCAATTTCTCTCGAAAATCAGCATACCAGTAAACACGAAACAAAAAGTCTCAACAACATTATAGTCACGTCGACGTGAAATGAACTAATCTTGATTCAGTGATGAACATCATGAACTGACCGGCTGCTCTTCAATATCTGGAAGGTGAGCCCCAATGAAGATTTGATAGGACCATGCTCCCAGCAATCCACCAAAGAAGGGGGCCAGTAATGGGATCCAAAAGTAGTAATTATGGTAACTGAATGTAAAAATTGAAAGGTAAAAATCGAGATGGGTAGTGCATACCTGAAAACTTCGCTGCCATAAAGGAAGTAAGCAAAGATTCTTGGTCCAAAATCTCTCGCTGGATCAATAGGATATCCAAGATTCATGCCGTAAGCGCATCCTAGATTCAGTGTTTAGATTTCACTTTCTGAAAGAGGGAAAGCGAGTGAAGAGGGGCACAAGGCGAATTATACTTTTACCTATCATTATTAGAACAATTTCGAAAAGGAATGTGCGGCTTCTGGAATTTTGTTGCGCTTGTCTGTTATCGCAACCACTAATAAAACCAACAGTGCTGTCCCGGCGACCTAAATTGAGCAATAAAAATCATTTTGTTAACAAGCCAACAAAATAAGAATGATTGATAAAGCTGATCTCAAATCTACAGTGCATTTCATAACTCGGCACCCCTTAACATTTGGGATTTCCGGATTTACAGAAGAGACTGAGTACTTCAGTCACTGCCTGTGTAATCCACATATGGTATTAATAAAATGACATCTCAATCAATATGTCTACTCACTTGCTTTTCTACATGTAGAGACATGTCTATATTTTCACTGTTTCATAACTATACGACACCTTTGAGCAGTGCACATTTTGCAAGGAAAAGAACACGCAAAACGTGGTTTTCATAACTAATCGGGCTACCGGGTTCTTATACCGCTTCATCAAATGTACCGGAGACGCTTCTAATAAATTCAAGCATGTCTTTGCTTCATTGTTGACAAATACGTCCATAGCGAACTGCTTCAACTTTTCTAAGCCTCATATTGCGCGTATTTGCTCAGAAAAGCTGTGTCAGTAATCTTCAGAGATTTTTTGAAGGAAACGAGACAAGAAGTATGGTGGCTTTTAAAGAAGCTGCTCGCGATGCTATCGGAGAAAGGCAGTAAGTGACTGACCAGCATGTTCATGCGCGTTATGCTCCTGCGAAACGTAGTACTGTTACAGGCGCTTTGTTAAGAAGATTAAGAAGATGACAGAAATAATGAGCCAGTGATTTGGTTGTGTAATCTGATTAGAAAAAAATTTAGTTTGGACTAATAAAGGACCGACTGGCCGGATGTAATTAAAGTTCACATCATTTTACCAAGAGGAACTTTAGCGGAGGTTCCTCTATAATCTGGGAGCACTTTGCGTGGTTCAAAAGCCTAAATTTCGGAAGAAAATTTGTGTAGATCACCAAGAAGTACTGGAAGGCCAACGACTGTTCTACTTCCACAAGCGCAAGTTACAGCGCTACGTTTCGTAGCAGCGCAACGCATATGGACATGCAGCTGGTCACTTACTGCCGTTCTTCGCTGGCATCGCGAGCAGCTTCTGTAAAGGTGTCCAGACTGTCTTGTCTCAATTCTTTCAGAAAATCTCTGGAAATTACTGGCATAGCGTTTCTGAGCAGATACGCGCAGTGTGAGGCATTGGAGAAGTTGGGGCAGTTCGCTATGGACACATGAGATAACACCAAACCGAAGACATGCTGAATTCGTTAGAAGCGTCTTCAATATAGACGAAGCGGTGAAAGAGCCTGGTAGCCCTAAGTTATGAAAACCATGTCTTGCGTGTTTCCTTGCAAAAAGTGCACTGCTCAAAGGTGTCGTATGGTATGAAACAGTGGAACAATAGACATGTCTCTCTCTACATGTAGAAAAGTAAGTGAGTAGACATATTGATTGAGATGTCATTTTATTCATTACCATGTGAGATCACAGGCACTGGCTGGAGTACGCGATCGCTTCTGTAAATCCGGAAATCCCACACTTCGGGGGGTGACGTATAGTTATGAAACGCACTGTATTTTGATTTAGAGTTTCACCAGACTGGTTTTTCATTGATTTCATTTGAGGATCTCTAAAAACCGTCGGCCAAATCACATCTAGCATTATGAACTCTCTCAAGTCAAGAACACTATACTCGAAGTGGAACGCGGGCATTTTCCCAATTTAGGCGGATCGACTATGACTTGTCCATCATCCCTTCGCGTATGAGCACCAGTTTCAAGCAGCTGAATACGGGCTAAGGTAGGTCGTTCGCGCTGCTCTACGAAACTTCAAGCAAGAAGTTTCAGCTTCATGTGGATTTGAAACCGTATATGATCATAAAGAAAAGGGGAGGCTTATTCGCAAACTTCTTCAGAATTATATTATGGACCCTTGATATGTACTGCATCATATTCTGAACAAACAGCAAGGTTTTTTCGATGGATTGCTCGAGGTGGACATGAACCAGAATCGTCAGTTTTGACTTTCTAGAACGGATTTGACTGAAGAAGTCTGGAGCCTGATGTGATGATGATACATTTGGACGCTGTTTTATAAAGAGTAACAGCCAACTATACCTGTGATTCATTATATAAGACCGCACAGCAAATATTAAAGGCAGATTTGACATAAGCTTTTCCAGATGCGCACAATCCATACATATTGGAAGGTAACGATCGTCAATCCCTTCCTAGTAAATATATAGCTGCAAACCTGATCGAAGAAGCATGTGACATTTCCCACATGATCGTCTGGGAATGAACAAAAACATGATGCAGTCGCATTTTTACCAGAGATCTTGCGTTCGTGACCTTCGAAGTTGACAAACTGATCTAAATAACAAAAAAAAGTGAGGGAATTTTGATTACATTTTACTGCTACATTTGTTTTTCACTTATCTTATAAGCAACTGAACAAATCAAAATAACCCAACAAGAACATGCACATCACTCTTACGTCGAGACGATGCTGAGAAGCAGGAGGGAGAGGGGGGGGGGGACGCTAAAGGCGGACGTGCAAATTGCAGGCAATTTCTGCTCCACTATTGTGCCGCACCACTACATCGTGTCCGGACTCATATTTGGCAAAACCCCACTTTCTTGTAACAAGCATTGGAGGCGGAGGGCGGTTTGGAAGGAAATTTTGAGATTACCATTTTTCTTCCGCACAACACTAGGTGGGATATTAGCGCTGCAGTGAGAGCGGCTGGAGAGTCGAAATTTTTTCCAACAAAAATGGTCAGAAATTGACAGTTTTGCCATATGGTTGCAACACGATATAGTGCAGCGGCGTAGAAGTGTGCGGCTTCGATTGCTTGAGTCATATATATAGTAGGTCCTCCCATTTCCAAAAATTTGCCGTTGCATTTTTAAAAATTTGTGACCTTTCGCTATTTCAGCGAATTTACTTCTTTGTAATTTTTCTTGGAAGGAGGAAGTCCCCTCTTTATGTAAATATAGTATACTAGCTGGCTTACCCGGCTCTGCCGTATGTTCCGAATTGAAAATTCCTTTCTTCAACCGATCCGGACCAAACTTGGCACACATATACTTCGGGCCCCTGCGGGTGTCACAGTCCACTTTTCGTTATCGATCGATGTCGATTTTATCGATTTTTTGCAAAATTTGAGCTAGGGGGCTGGAATTTGGCAGGGGGGTGTAATCGAGCATGCTGATCATCCCCACGGGGGTGATCAGCATGCTGGATTACCCCCTGTGCCAACTCCCAGCGCCGTAGCTCAAATTTTGCAAAAAATCGATGAAATCGATATCGATCGATAACGAAAAGTAGCCTATGACACCCGCCGGGGCCCGAAGTGTATGCGTGCTAAGTTTGGTCCCGATCGGTTAAGAAATGGAATTTTCTATTCGGAACATACGTACACACAGACATACAGACAGACAGACAGACAGACAGACATACAGACAGACATACAGACAGACAAACAGACATTCAGCTTTATATATAAGATGAGGGGCTTTTCCTAAAACTCGCTGTAGAGAAAAGTAAAAAAAAGAACATTATAGGCATTGCTCATTCTAAGTAAGTTCACCAAATCTTGGAACGTTGCGGAAAAATCGTCAGTCTAGAATCAGAAATTGTCAGCTTATAAGTTTTATGGGATTTTCGTTATCCGGACCCAATTTTAAAAAATGTTTTCATGGAGTGGATGCTCAAACCTAAAAAATATTTTTTTTATCCTATGGGGAGTGTCTCTCTGCCACGTTTCATGGTAAAAATTAACACGTTCGCTCAGTCCAACATGCTTTTCTCAGGGTCATTTCCGGGGAGCTATGGCAGCATTTGAAATGACTAAAACTGTTGAACGCTTTTTCATAAGGGCAAAACAATCCAAACGTTTATCAAACATCTTGGTCGCATTCAACAACCAATCTCTTCCTTTTTAGATTTTTGCCACCATGCGAATTTAGCCAGGAAAGAATGTAAATGATGGTTTGAAGCACTTGGCTACCGCTTTTGCCTCTTAAATCGTAGAACAATAACCGACTTTTCTGTTTTGTATAAATCCAATGTATTAAACACAGAATCTTATTCCTAGAAATTATGTTTATTTCTTAAACTGCTGAAAAGAATTGAGGTTATTATTGATTGAAAGCAGGCTAAACTTAGATACCTAGGTAGGCAAGCTAAACAAACTCGTGGTAAAACCTATCAAACATATAGATGACTAGGGTCAAGCGTGGGGTGTGGCATGCCACACCTGGCGAGTCGTATTGAGAAATCAGCGAGGGTGGGGGTCGTTATCAAGGCGTCTGCTGTTCGCATAACATTATATTCGTTAACGATGTCAAATAGGCCCTTCATGCAAAATACCAGCACATTGATGTTTTACCCATTATCGTATTCGTACAGTAAGCATAATTAGAGATCTATAAGGCATAAGAGCATCGTTCTATAACTAGCAAGTTAACCCCTGTGGTCCAAGTTTCAGCGAATTCGGAGGTTTCCAAATACAGGACCACCTAAGTGAGATGGTCGTTTGTAAACATGTTACCTTGTTTCAAAGGTAAGCTAGCTACTTCTTTTTGCGCTTAGTACAAAGAACTACTATTTGTTTGCTCACATTAGAAATCCTACTTCAGATGACCTCAAGTTAAGGAGTCAATAGCAAGCCAAAATCGTGTTTGCTTCATTTTTCGTTTTCAATTTCTCGGGCTAGAGAAAACCAATCAGGCTCAAATTGCTTCAATGTAGATTACGAGGCTTAGGCTATCGAATATATAGTGCATTCGTGTCGCCTTCGCTTGCGTTTCACGCAGTAGCGCAGACCTAGCATGTCGTATCCCCAATATTTTCGCAGTATCTTATCAGTATTTTACATTTGCATAGATAACGAAAAACGATTATATCTTGCTCTTGAAAAAAGGTTTCGCATGAAATTTCTGCTATCTAAAATAGGTTAAGCAGTAACAACGATATAAAAAAACGCAGCTGTTTGATCTGTTTGAAGGTAAGTTAATGGAGTGTGGCACCATCCCTAGCTGTGGCAGCCACAGCTTTTTAGGGGTGGTGCCACACCCCATTAACTATATCAAGAAAAAAAAACATTTTTAGTTAACCGTTATTTATACAAATAGATAGCCTAAACCTCGTTGATTTCACAGGAGTGATATTCTGAGCCTGATTCGCCTTCTTAGCTCTGAGTAATATTCGGTGAAAGCACAGCCAATAGAAGCGAAAAAGAGGAAAAACAAAATTTCGGTTGGCTTCTAATTCCACAGTTAGAAGGTCTTTTGAAGCGAGATTTCTGAAGTGGTTAAAAAAGGAGTAGTGCTTTGTTTTGAGTGCAAAAACAGCTAGCTGCTTCACCTTTGAAACAAAGTTAGTCATGCTGGAAAATGGCGATTTCACTTAGGTGACCAGTATCTTAAAACTTCAGAAATCGCTCAGACATTGTCTAGAGCGGTTAATTGACATGCTAATCATGGATATGTTGCTGCCTAGTTGAGGAGATCTTATTGAGACAGCAATAAGAGAGAGGGGGGGGGGGGTCGTAACCAGCGATCGTGTGCCACACCTCTTGCTTGACCCTGTAGATGACACGTCATTTTTTGACACGTGGCAGGAGGTTGACATTCCTTCTTGTGCAGTTATGAGCAAATTTGGCACAAGGAAAGATCCAACATCCTTCTTTGAGAAAATGGGTCCAAATAACGGAAAAGTACCGCTATGACATACTCTTTGCAAATGAGGAAAAATTGTTCTGTTTGGAAACTTGGCATTTACTGTTGTATAAGTAGAAATTATGAATTCGCGTCCAAATAAATAGCGTAACAAATACGAGATAACTTCCAAACAGAACAAACTTTTTCTTGAAAAAAGGGTTATAAAATTGATGTAGTGACAATTTTCTTTTATCTACTACGTTTCACATTTCTGGCGACCCATCAAAGTGATCAAAGCCTCAATGTTTCTTTTTCATTTTCATTCTGCATTGGGTCCATAATAGAAACCCGTGAAGACGCAGTTGCAAACAAAGGGGGTTCTTCTTCTAATGAAATTATAATGAAGCAAATCCTTTGAGATAGTGAAAAATTACAAATTTTCGAAAATGAAATGACAAAACTTTTGGAACAACCTAATATAATAGTATCGTCTTACGCAACTTCTCTCTTTTAAGCTTTCAGGAAAAAACGAAAGAGTACTCACTGTGATAGATTCCAAATGCGGTCGCCGCTCCTAAGAACGCTCCAAGTGTTTGTACAAACCAGTATAAAAAGAAGTTTCTCACAGAAAGTCTGTTGAATGTAACCATTGCCAAAGATACAGCAGGATTAACATGCCCACCTGAAATATAGTGAGCAAAATTTTTGCTATGCCTGCAGATGGCAAATGAATACCTGACGTTTTCGCGCACAAATAAGCTACAAAACAAACTGCAAAACCCCAGCCAAGGTTTATCTGAATCCAGGTATTCATTTTTCTATCGGATAATTCAAACTGCATCACAATGGCGTCTCCGATAAACTGCAACTATGATTTTGGAAAACAGATATAAAGGATGATAGGAGTACCAGGAGCATAAAGGTGCCAAAAAATTCGGCTAATGCATTTCTGATCCACGGTGTCTTTATATGTATAGCGCTACGTAGTAGATCTGGAGTGAAAGCCTTCCGATCATCATCAGTTTCCTAATTGTAAATGTAGATAGACCTTCAGTTAGCGTACTTCATTCGTTCTTAACTGACCGTCGATGACATAGAGTCAGTATAAGAGTAGTTGTTAAGAGACCACGAATAGGTAAGATTATGTAACAGACCTTGACTGGCCGGCAGTTCTGTCATTCGATTCTGTCTGAATGTTTGTCAGAGTGCCCGTAGACAGACACAGAGGCATATTATTGCTAAGTAGTGCATTCCAACCCATAAAGGCGGGACTTCGGCCGAATTTTCAACATGCATTCACAAATAGGCATTAGCCAAGCCTATTGGCCTAGGCCACAAGCCTTGCATCGTTAGGAAAAGCTAAAAAAAATCTGTCTTTAGTGTCTGGCTCTTTTGTTTTTTTTGAGTTATAAGCGTTTTTGAGTCGAAAAATTGTACACGTAACGAAAACAAACAGTACTTAGAACCACTCTCAGTCAATGTTTGATCAGGGCAATCTATGCAACAGATTTCTGCACTTTCTGTCTAATATACTCATACACAACACTGCTCCATTCGCTGAGAAACGATAACAATCAATTTAATCTAGACACTGCGTACCTTTTTTCACTCATAACTCGGTATTCAGAGGCTTGTGGCTTAGAACAAAGGTGAAAATCCGCTCTTGATTTTCTTTACTGTACGTATCTCAACCGAAAGTCTACATCGACTGAATTTTCTGTATTCCGGTTCGGCTCTTCAACTCAAAACCGCGATTTTGTCATAAAGTAAGAGCAGTTTCTCAAGGCATGTAGTCCATAGAGCAAACCCCTTTTCTTGTTTTATCTACTGCCTTGCACTCCTGCAGATCCATGATTTTATATGACCGTACTTGAAAAGCAATTTCGAGCAGGATGAAAAGTGTGAGCAGCAATCTAGCGCCCATTTGAGAAAAAATCAATAAGGAGAATTTCTTCCTCAAACAGGTAAATTACAAGTACGACATTCATTTACGCGAATTAACTCGATCCATAATCGGAAAGCTTTCAAGTGAGAGATGACAGGCGATTTTGACATTCGGATGACATTTACACGCATGAAAAATACTTGCTTTTGTTACCCCTTTCTTTTCGGCGGAATACACATACGTAGAGCTAATTGGCAAGGATTGAGAGCAAAGATTCCTGTTCCTGTTCCACATTTCTTTTGAGAGTCAGCAATTTTCCAAACGGTAATCGCATCACAAACTCGAAGGGCGAGCTTTGGTTAGGATTTCTTAGACAAACACTTCTCAAAAATTTTTGGAGATTTAAAGGTTTTACCGCCATCACAGCTGATCTGGTTTCTGTTCATATTTTTGAAACTGAACTATGAATCTTTGAGAGTATCAAACGCTATTTTATAACGTGCCAAGACCCTTGTGGCTTCCTCATTACGTGTGGCTGCAGCTATAAACGGAACAAAAGGAGCCATGTTGTGATTTAATCATAAAATATGTAGTAGTTGCCAAACTCCATCAACTCACGAGCATCAAGGAGCTGTTTTTGAAGTGCAAGTAGAAAATCTAAGGCCTCGGACAGAGTTCATGCGATTTGATCGCCGCGATTTTCATTCATTTTCATTTCACATTCAAAAATTTCGAGCTGGAAAAGTATCACAACCGAAATGCAAGCTGATCGGCATGCAATGAACTCGTAACAGTTGTCTTGTAGCGATTGAATCGCGACGACCAAATCGCGTGAACTCTGTCCGAGGTCTAACGCGCGAAGCCCAAACATCCACTCGCATAACTCTAGAAGCCTTTGGATTCATTTTATTATAGAAACCCTGAAATGAATCGCAAGGAAGAGTGTCTCGTTATCACGCAAAAACTCGTACCATAAATAAATCAGATCTTCTGATTTTGTAAACAACATGTTTATTCTTGCTCAAGCGGTCAGTAAGCGCTCGCTCATTTACCAGGACTTTACCGGTGAACGAAAGCTGAGTACTGGCGCCCTCCTCGTGATCGAAAGAAAGCTTGGTATTTCGTTTGAGGCTGAGAAGATGTTTGACCGAGTAGTTTGCGAACTGCTTTCGTTCATTTCAGGCTCTGAAAAAGGCTAATTATGCCGAACGTTGAGCAAACAACTACCAGTGTCGGTCGTGATTAAGCATTAAAGAAACAATACAGTATCTATCATACCCAGATTAAAGGGAATTCAAACTTTTCGATAACCAACTTCGTTTTTGAGGTGAGCTGTCTACCTCTTTGTGCACCAAATACAAATCACTGTTTTTTTTCTGCCCATATGAAAAATCCTATTCAAATGACGGCCCAAAATCTCGTCTGCCTCAGTTTCGTTTTCATCGATTGTGCCAGCAACTATTACTTAAACTAAAAAAGACAAATTTGGCTCAAACCAATTCTGTGAAAATCGCGGTACTTGAGCTATCGAATACTTTTTTGCTATCTTCGCTCGCGATGTAACTCAGACTTTCGTTGCGTACCAGCGGCATACCCAAATGGCTTTGCGTACCAGCAGCGTGCGCTTAGCGTACCAGTGGCGTTCCTTAATGCGCCCTACCAGCGGCGTACCGTCTTTTGGCGAGCGGCGCTCCATCAATGCAATTGCGGACCAGCGGCGTTCCATCATGGACGCTCTTGTGTTATTTTTCGTATTTTGCCTCATCTCGACGAACTTTTACGCCTTGAAAAACGCTTTTTTCTCGCACTTTCAAGAAATTAAGAAGTAGCGCGAATTTGGCTTCATACCGTGGCTGCCATGAGCATAAGTTGGGGAAAAGCGGCTTAATCTTCTTCCAAGAGGAACGACTTCGGGTTAAATTTTTTCTCTGAAGAGAAGAAGGTTGAGCGATTGTGACAGTTTGAGAAATCTTTGTCAGAATGCTCTGAAGGCAGGTTGATGGGGGTATGGCCACAGCGTCGAAAAGTTGTGACGGTCACATCTTATTTGGGGTTATTCATCATGAGTGGAAAGTGCATGTTATGCCTGCATGTGCATAGATGATGCTTTTCTATCAAGGCCCAGCGGGAGGTGGGGGGATGGGAAAAGGCGTAACCGACAATCGTGTGTCATACCTCTTGCTCAGCTCGGTTGGTACCTTCAATGACCTTCCTCCACTCAAGCTACCTTCAATGACCTTCCTCCCCTCAAGCTAACTTCTGAATGCATGCTTTACAAATTTTGGAAAAGAAAGCAGCTATTTTTTGGAAGAACCTAAATATAGTCACAGAAATCCAAAAACGGCCTGGCTTGCAATTGTGTCAACAGCAAAACAAAAAGCGCGTCAAAATTCGAGACCAAAGTAGTACTTGAAACCGGAAACTACTCTGTACATGTGAAGCCTTCAGACTGTTCATCAGTTATTGAATTTTCTTGAGTTCTCCTTACGGTGTAAAATTTTACAATTGCAGAGAAACTCAAAAATTTTGAGATGGTCTAAGAGTTCTATTTATTTGATCATAGAGAATCGGTGCTACACAGATTTGATCACAGACAAACAAGATTAAAATGTATATCATATTAGTACAGTCCTTATAAAGACAGCTCCTCTTCAATATCTCAAAAAAACTGTTTACAATATACATTATCGGCACGAATTAGCTTTAAATTATCAACACATAGCCGATTTATGGAACCACGCAACATGTTCTCCGTAGAGCTAGATGTGCACGTTTATAGATTTCATTAGAGAAAGGTTAATAGATCATGAGCACTTGTGTTCGTCATTGGAATTGGGGAGTTTTGTTGAAGATTTAGCCGCTATTGTAGAGGCTTTTGGCCATCTTCACAGTATTGCAGGCTTTGCATCTCAGGTCATTTATGAACATGGGCAAGTAGCATCCACTGCACTGTAACGAGCAAATATTGTTTGAAAAGTGTTTATGAAAGTTTTAGATTCGTACCACGCCAAGTGAGCTTGTAGCAAGAAATAGGCAGGAGATGAAGAAGATAATGAAAATTTTCGAGCACAGCATCTTCCTCTGAAAATATTTTTTGAACGTAGTAAAGAAAAAGCTGTTGCTAAAACGATGACCGTTTGCAGTACCCATGCTATATTCTATTGTACTAAACATATTTTAATAATCCATGTCTTGTGAAAACAGTGTGGTCTCACCTACTTCTGTTTACTTTGTCATATTTCTGCTGCTGACTATGAAAGTTCAAGAAAGCGTTAGATGAACTTGCTGTGTGTTGTGTTAAATTTGGTAAAGCAACTTATTAGGTTGGTGCAAAAGTTCTTTCCCACCAAATTCAAAAATTCATAACTTGTTGAATTCTCAACGAATCTGCAAGATCTAAATTTTGTTCAAGAGAGGAACTCATGCTCTTTGCAGATGTACCTGAATTGTTCGTTAGCGTATACAAATATAGAAGATAGAAGCGCAAAACCAAAATCACTCAGAATCTGAATTTTTCGTGTAGGGTCATAAAAAATCGGATACTTGCAGCAAAAATCGGAGCAGTCGGTATTGTAGATTCTTCCACTAGCTCTTGCTAACAGTGCAAAGTTTGCGCCGATTGAGTGTCTCTGTAAAAAGTTATGATTTTCGAGCAGGCAGTACAAAAGGGCAGTTTGATTTATTTTGGCATTTTTCAACATATGCAAAGAGCATAAGTTCCTCTCTTATACAAAAATTAAATCTTGTAGATTCGTTGAGAATTCAACAAGTTATGAATTTTTGAATTTGGTGCGAAAGAACTTTTGCACCAGTCTAATATTTCATTCTATACCGTGCAACTAGAAGTGCTCCCTAATTCCCAATCGGAACGGTTAGTAACAAACACAAATGTATCAACATAGCATGGTTAATCCTCCACACTAAAAAGAAATTATGTACCAATCGTTGGCATGTAAGCTGCAGGAAGCACAGGACCCTCTGGCATCAAAAATTGTCCTTGGGTGCCATTTACTGAGGGTGATCAATAATCTTTATTTGTCAATATCTAACACTACCTTGCTCAAGTAAGAAATATTGGTGCTCTGTGGTGAGATGGTTTTGAAGATTGAAACAGAGTGAAAGTCAAATCGCATATTAAGTAGGTCCACAAAAGTCTAGTTTCTTTTGTGTACAGCCACCAATTACACGGTAGCTGTCGAGCAACTTATTCATAATTCGGTTCAGGCTGTTTTTTGATATTTTTGATAGCTGCGCTTTCTCTCTAGTCTTTGCACTCTGTGCTCTTATTCAAATTTGCGTCAACGCCAAGGCCCCCTGCTCTTTGTAAGTTTCAAAACTTTTTATTTATCATCATCCCGAAAGAGCACTTTCACCAAAGTATGCCTTCTTTACTGTTTGTGTATCGTATCGTCTACATAAAACCGAAAATTTAATTAGGCTCCCGCCAGAGTGCCGAAGCCACGCCAGCGCTGCGCCGGCGCCAAGCCAGCGCCGAGCTAGCGCCAAGCTGTCCCGGCGCTGTTTCCATCGATACAACTGCATTTCGTTTGAGGCGGGACTAGCTGACCTAATTCTCAAACAGGTAAGTGCACCGAATATTGATCGAAATCTCTGCCAAAAGCTCCGGTAGCCCTTGCCGGCACAGGGTCAGCTAGTCCCGCCCCGAACGAAATGCACTGTATCCATCGAAACCGGGATAGCTCGGCGCTAGCTCAGGCTGCGTTCATACTGATTCCCATGTTCTGGAACTGTTCCCGCACAGTTCTCGCACTGTGCTGAAACTGTGCGGGAACTGTGCGGGAACTGTGCGGGAACAGTTCCAGAACTGTGCTGCATGCGCTGCAGCCGCCCCGCACCGTTTTGAACGGCGGGAGTTGGAGAATTTTGACCGTTCTCAACGGTTTTTCTTCCAGAATTCGCTCCTTTTGGCCTTAATCCTCCACCCCGCTTCCCTTTTTGATCAGCAGCACTGCGAACTCGAAGCGGGGTTGAAGAATGAGCGCTTTTCTGCGCCGTGTATTCGGAAAGATGGGCTATCGTGCGATTGTTCATTCTGTCTTCTTGTTTTTTGCTCAAAACTACTTCATTTGTTCCAGGAAGCGGCTGCCCAGTTTCCATAGCCATCTGCCACGAATTAGGGACTAGGAGAAATCCTGAAATTGCATGAGTTGGGACTTGTCTCTTGTTTTTCATGATTTTGGGCGTTCTTAGCCTTGTTCGTTTTTCCATGTCGTTGCTTCTCCGTTCTTTCTTCTACCCCGCTTCTCCTAGTGATGAGAAAAGCTGTGAATTTGAAGCGGGGTTGAGGATTAAACGCTGTTCTGCTCGATGTATCCGGGAATATGGGCCTTCGTGCGCTCGTCCATCTTCTCTGTTTTTGTTCAGGCCTACTTTATGTGTTCTAGAGACTTGTCTATGTCAATTTCAATACAGATGCGAAACTACGCAGCGACTTGCTAGTACATATGAAGTAGGTTTGAACAAAAATAGCGATGAGAGAATGGACGAGCGCACGAAGGCCCATATTCCCGGATACATGGAGCAGAACAGCGTTCAATCCTCAACACCGCTTCAAATTCACAGCTTTTCTCATCACTAGGAGAAGCGGTGTAGAAGAAAGAACGGAGAAGCAACGACATGGAAAAACGAACAAGGTTAAGAACGCCCAAAATCATGAAAACCAAGAGACAAGTCCCAACTCATGCAATTTCAGGATTTCTCCTACTCCCTAATTCGTGGCAGATGGCTATGGAGACTGGGCAGCCGCTTCCTGGAACAAATGAAGTAGTTTTGAGCAAAAAACAAGAAGACAGAATGAACAATCGCACGATAGCCCATCTTTCCGAATACACGGCGCAGAAAAGCGCTCATTCTTCAACCCCGCTTCGAGTTCGCAGTGCTGCTGATCAAAAAGGGAAGCGGGGTGGAGGATTAAGGCCAAAATGAGCGAAATCTGGAAGAAAAACCGTTGGAAACGGTCAAAATTCTCCAACTCCCGCCGTTCAAAACGGTGCGGGGCGGCTGCAGCGCATGCAGCACAGTGCTGGAACTGTTCCCGCACAGTTCCCGCACAGTTCCCGCACAGTTCCCGCACAGAACTGTGCGGGAACAGTTCCAGAACAAGGGAATCAGTATGAACGCAGCCTCAGCGCTCGCTCGGCGCAGGTGCAGCGCTGGCGGGAACCTTACTCATTTGAGAAAAACCACAGCTTTTTTGTACGTTTTGATTACACATTTGAGATAACTATATTTTTCCTTGTACAAGTAGCGCGGAAGGGTGCGGAAAAGTCAAAAAGGTTGAGTTTACGAAGCAAATCAAAAATGATTGTAGTGTGCAATTGATGACTGACGGAAATAATACAATCCGCCCAAGCTTTACAATCTTTTACATCTGCTGTTGTCTTTTTTTCACCGTGTTTCATCCTTTCAGCGAGAAATATGATTTTTGAAAACAATTTCGTAAAATTTTGAGCAGATTGTGTAACTCTAAGTTCAGCCGCGTTGCCAAGATTTGCTGGCGAGATTGGCAAATGCTGAGACAACCTGGTTCTTTCACAATATTGTTTATATATAAACTTATACGATAGCACAGAGGGCGTCCGGTTTTACGATGTGGTTCATTACGCAGTTGCATACACAAGGTTACTGATTAATCATCATTGCAAGAAAAAGTATCCATTGAGCGCTTTCCGACATCGGAGCTAAAGAAGGATTTTCTTGAGTATTTTAGACGCTGTCGGGTTTTTTGCCGGGTTGTCTGCCGCTCTTGAGTTCTTTACATGCTCTGCATCTCGAGGTGCTCTTGACAAGAGGCAGACTGCATCCGATGCACTGTAAAGATAAAATTTGACTGACAATGCTTGTGTATGTCTCAAAGTTCGTACCCCGCCTATCGCGCTCGTTGCAACAAAGAAGCAAGCCATGAGGAAAAAGATAAAAATTTTCGAGCATTGCATCTTTCTCTGAAATATTCCGGTTTTACTGGAAGCAATCAAACATAACAATGCATCAAGTATGTACAACCTGTAGTACTTATTTTTGCATTCAATGCACATATTACTCATCATCTAATCTTTATACTGCTTCAACTTTTGAATATTTATTGTTTGGAATTCGTGCATGTTTCAGCTTATTAATCTACGTATGCAGCAGCATATTCTAGTGTCCTAGTCAAAGAATAGACGATATCTTTAGGATGTAGTCTGCTGATTAGCAACTGTTTTATCGATTATTGTTTGAACATTTTGACGCCTACATTACATTAGATTTTAGACAAATTCTGGATACTGTCGCTTCATTATATTGTAAGAAAAGTAATGTAGAAAGACAACACTCTAGGTTTGGACTTTTGCATTAATAATACTTTTGAATGTGGACTAGGATTGGAGACAAATAAACCATAAAAAGGTTTACAAACATTAAAAGATTAAAAGATCCTGCAACAAATAATCTTCTGCAGACTCCGCGTGCTTGCTAAGGGAATACAGCCATCAAAAAGAGGAGAAGAAGTTGCATCGAATGTTGCGTGAACTGTTTACCCCTGTGGGTTGTTTCATACTGCAGTCGCTGCAACTACTGCAGTCACATGGCGGCAGGCAAAAGATATCGATCGATTGACTACCGTTGCTGCAGCGACTGCAGTATGAAACAATTCTGTGAGCTTTATGAGGTTTGATTAGTCCAGACGTAGAATATGGTCACTCTGAATGATATACAGGGTCTCCCAAAAAGATGTGCCCACTGTTTGATTGTGGATAGCTCTCTTTCAATGAAGTTTTCAAGAAGCATTCGGTACCGTTTTGTAGAGATGGCTTCAACTTGGATTAAAAATATGGAGCGAATTAAGAATCTACCACCATTACTGTAGGAACATGGCAGGAACTTGCAGCATATGGCGCTACTTTGAAAAAGGTCGTTTGGAGAAAGTTTTTCAAGAAAATTTGAAAAGATGTGTCAAAGCTTTTTGCATGCTGATTTCAGTAAACGAATTTTTGTGCTTTTGTAGAGCGTTTCAAATGGTCTAATCAGATATTTGACGAATAGCAGAAGTTGTTGTTGTGGTATATTTGGCATAACTTATGAAAAATGAGTTAGGATGACGCTAGCTTCATGTTTGGAATCAGCTACTTTGATCAACCTAGTGTAGGAGCTCTCAGCTTTTTTTGATTCTATTTTAGGGGTTGAGATATGACCCCTATTCACTCAAACCCTTCTCAAAGTTCCTACCGTAATACAGGGAAGAAGTGAAATTTTTATTCGCTATAGTAAATCTGAATTGAACTTCGACCTACAAAATGCTAACTGGAGCTTCTCGAAAGATTTCACTATAAGAAAGTTTTTACAATCATACAGCAGGCACAACTCTTTGTAAAAGCCTGTGTTTCCTTCTAAAACAAAGCCAGAGAGATACATAAATTGCATGATTTGTAAAAGGTTCGGCCTCAGCTATCCGTCAAAGCATCTTCGAAAGTTACAAGTAAAAGTTCAAAACCAGCGAAAGTCAGACTTTGTAACGAAGGTTCTAATGATTATGTTAGCCCTTGTTCAATGATACACATTGAGAAATAGTCGCTGAAGGTAAGAGGAAAGAAGTTTTGCATCATTTTCTGCATCACTTTTTGAAGTTTTGTTTATTTTTACTGTGCTGGTTTTGCGGATTAATTCAAAGAACTGACAAAACTTTTGCACCATTCTATTCAATGTGTAGTGAAATTACCCATCATACCAACCATGGCAAACATCCCCGGAATTCTGGGTGAGTTTACGCATTTTTCGGATTGTTGTCGAAAAAAAGCATAAGCATATTTAGGGCTCGGCACAGGTGACTTATAGGGCAAGCTGGATATCCTTTTGGAATAAGAAGCAAGGGGGATATCGTTGAAGCAGAAACCCCATCCCCCCTTCACCACACACATTCGCCTTCTGCCTTTATGTCACATATCTTCTATGGAAGACGCATATTGTCATTTCTGCCTTATTGATCTGCAAAAATCAAAAAATTTCCTTTTTCATCATGTTCGCCGGTTAAGCGCACAATTCACACCTACCCAGAAATAGACAAAAGACTTGTTCACAGCGAAGAGAAAATGAAATGATTCCAAAATTGGTGTGTAAATGGGCAATAGGGAGTTAGGACTATGCGCGAAAAATTATAAAAAGTTATGTCAACTGAGGCGTAGCAAACTTTTTTCGGAGTTAGGTGGCTTTCCAGCCTGGACAGCCACCTGAGGTGACTGTGAAAATAAAATATATTTTGTCATATATTTCCCTTCCTTCACATAATTTCCTCACATGTTTAACATAACCTTGTTCTGCACCAAAACCCTACAACCTTGTTTTTGAATTTCCCTAAACCTCCTCTTCCTCGCCTAGTTACAGCGCTCCAAATATTTTGTGTGGCGGCGGCAAGCCTGCTCCAGCTCGCAATGGTGCGCGCCGGACACAGCATGCCGCCAATTCGACGAATACGAACATTTTCAGTTTTTTTCGTCTGTTCGAGTTGGTTTTATGTTTTGTTCCATTATTTTTTCGTTATTCGTCTTTTGATCTGTTCATGATCGCGTCATAGGTGATGTCGTAATTTTGTGCCGAATCTACAGGGACTTCGTTTCGAAAAATCAACAAGGCCCCCGCATGCCGAGCCCTGAGCATATTATGCTAAGTAGGAAACGTAAACTCAAACGGATTAGATTAACGCACATTTTCCTCAGTTTTTGTGATATTCACTGGGCATCATATTTCTTACACAATCCAATGAATACGTTTATTATTAAATTATTAAAGCTTCGTGAAGAATGGTTACTCGTCCACACGAGCACATTTTCTCATCGAAATCAATTTAGTATTTTCTTGAGTATTTTCGAAGCTGTCAATTTTTTGCCGCTCTTGCCTCTCTTGAAAATATTACATGTTCTGCATCTTGAGCTGCTTTTGACAAGGGGCAAACTGCATCCAGTACACTGTAACAAATACGATTTAACTTAAGTGGTGTATGTGTGTGTGTCAAAGTTCGTACCGCGCCTATTGCGCTTCCAGCCACAAAGAGGCAAGCCATGAAGAAAAGTATAAAAACTTTCGAGCATTGCATCTTTCTCTGAAAGTTTCCAATTTTAGCGGAAAGCATTACTTGTTTTGTGTATAATGCATATTTTATGCATCTAAATAAAATAGTTTGTTGATTGATGTGAAAGTTTTGTTGATTGAATGAGAACAATTCTTTATCTCTGCACTATTTTTTACTTCATTTAAGTTTTTGATTTGCAGTTACTGTCGTTCCAACACAAATTCCGAAGGGAACTGGTGAGGGAACATTTTAGCTCTTAGTCTGGCTGCTGTACATAGGGTTTGCACCACCACGACCCTTGAATTTGTACTAAACGAAATCAAAAATGTTGCAAAGAAAATGTTTATATAATAGGTCGTTTCGAAAGTTTCTTCGCTTCCAACTATAGTGAAAAACTTGGAGAAAGAAGTGAATGTTTGAAGCATTATTGGACGAAGCTTTACTTCTTACTCTTGTATTCATAACATCATTATCGAAAATTGGAGCAGCGGTTCGTTCTATGCCAATTTATAAAATTTTTGTTCTACTTTGACTTTAAAATTCAGTAACGGGTGAATGATCAAAAAAGTGCAACACAATTTTTTTGTATCTACAGCTTGCTTTCGAGAAATTTTTTGATGCCATCAACTTCCTTGTTCCACTTGAATTTCATGGAACAGAACGACGAGCAGCTTGGGTGTCATTTTGGATGCAGGGATGCATTTTTCCCCTTTTTCTAACATTGTTTTTTCGATTTGTAAAGTCTCTTGGTCAGGGCACTTTCTTGAAAGCAAAATTTCGCAACGACTGTTATACGCTCAAACTTATTTTCAAATCTATTTAATTATACTTGTGTTTGTGTATTTTTGTTTTTGAATCTATTAGCTTGTGCAATAAGTTCTGCCATACTTGGTTTCGTTTTTACTCTATATTTTGTGGAGTGACTGATAGAATGTGCATACGTATCAGAGAGCTTTTAGTCGCGTTTACTCAGTCGTTACCTCGTTTGTCCAATTTGAAAGAGTCCAGAAAGATTTTCGGCTACAATACGAAAAATTCAAAATGCAAAAATGTAATTTCGACATCTTTCTCCTTTCCATTTCTTCTCGTTTCCTTTGATAAAGCTTGATAAAAAATTGTGACAACAACCTAAACAGTGGATTTACCACTTACAATGATACTGTTAGTGTTTACTCCCGCTCCCTTCTTTCCCGACTGTTCAATGCAATTTTTGAATATCGACGGAACTTTCCGCAAAGACAATCGTCGTCTCGCGCACTTATGTCGTTTTTGAACACTATCAGTTTACAGTTTCCTTTCAGGATTTTCTCATGATGCCTAAAGTCAACGTTGAAGAGGCGTCAAAAAGGAAATCGATATTCAGGTTACGAAATAGATTTTAAACATTTTTTAGAACTTTTGAGCATACGCGGGAGCTATGGCAGTGCTTTGCTTCCATGGCGCTCGCAATTTTTGTCAGAAGCTTTCAAGTGTGATGACCTATACGGAAACTACAGTGATACAGCTGTCGAAATTTGATTTTTTGCGCGTTAGGAATTTTAACTACAGAGCTAAAGATTTTCTGCATATTCTCAATTTTGAAAAATCGAATGGAAAATTCGTTTGAGGAGACTAAGAACTTTGAAACGCATGTGCACATTTCATCAAAGACAGTGCAAGATTTGAAGAAAAAAGATCAAGAGCTGAAACAGAACTTATTACACAACTTATACATGAATAAGCTGGTCATGCTGCCTCACACTCTGCGTATACTAGATTACAGGTAGTTCATCAATGCGAAAAGCCGGAGTCATTAAGTGGTATACACGAAACACTATAAAATAAGTGCTAAACTAGACATGAGGTTAGTCTTAAGTTGATATTAAGTTGAAAGAGCTCACCTCGAACGTTAGAATAAGTAGAGATGACTATGACATCAGTTCCTCTCTTTTTATAACAACTGCTGTGTTTTGATTGCTATGTATGGTCTAATGCGTGTTTATGCGCAACCATTTGATCAGTCCACTTTCGACGTCTAAATGCCCGTAATCAATCAGCAATTTTGTGTAAGGCGAGACTGTTCTGTGTATCAGAAATCATGATGGAATACTTGATGGCTTGTGATTGGTATCAGCTGATGACAGTCCTCCCAGATGAAGTTTGTATTAGGCTTTCATGACTGCTGATTCTAACAAAGGAGTAAATTCAATGAGGCGCAAGCATATGTTTGACTTTTCGCCTTGGAATCAAGTGACATTATAAGGACTAAATATTGCCTAGTCGGTCAGACAAGATTTGTAATATCATGTTTCTTGTATAGGCTAGCAATAAAACTACCGACGATCGGTCAAAATATAGCTTATCAAGCGTAGTACCTAAGGTAATTTCAACCCATAGAACAAAAAATATCAAAAAAATCTGTTGAGTCACAGACAAAAAGCAAACCTATACGAAAGACTATAACATCTCTGCATAATGTACAAACACAGCGTGCACTAGAATACATAAAAGATTAAAAACTGAAAACGGCGTTTGTAATAACAGCTGTGTAGACAAAGACGGACTTGAAACCAGCATTTTTAGGAACTTCGAAAAGCATCCTGCATGACCATCTTGAAGAGAGCCGCCTTCCTATCAGATGCAAGAGTGATATCCTTCGAAGTATCACTACGTTCTTTTACAAAGATTCGTTGATGTTCCGTGATATGGAAGTAATTTATGGCCAGAAACCTGAAACTGGGGGAAATAGGGTCGTTCTGAAAGTTCCTTCCGATTTTTGGCCTGTTATAAAAATATTAGGTTGGTGCAAAAGTTTTGTCAGTATTTTCAATTTATCGGCAAGCAAGCTAGAATGAAGATAAACAAACACTTCAGAATGTGTCCGATGCAGAATTTCTTCCTCTTTCCAGCTGCCTAACTCACAATGTGTTTCGTTGCGAGAGTGACTAGATATTTGCTGGAAATTGCAATCACTCATTTTTACCATGTCCAACTTTCGCCAGTTTTCAAAATTTTTCTAAGAGACTTTCAAAGAAGCCTTAATAACCAGCAGATAGGGCAAACCTTTTGCCAACAGAAGCAATTTTTGTAGCCCTACGGCTTGTCCTTCAAAATTTCTACACTTTATTTTTTGAAGTGACCAAATTTTACATTCAGTCTATTTTAACCTCGTAGAACATAAAATGTTAGACACTTTAGTCACCGATCGATGCAACTTTTTCTCCTCTTTCCAAGGCTTTTCTTTTTTGCCGAGACAGGCGAAACTTTTCGGGAAAATCGCAGTATTTCTCAATTTTAGGAGTGCGCCCCGACGTATCCCATATTTCAAAATCTTCATAATTTGAAGCGAAAAGCGCTTATTCACTTTGTAATGGTATCAGTAGTAATAATCGAGTGCTGAAACCTCAGTATCCTGTAGGTTTTGCAGTGTTTGGTGCAATAACAGGTTGTGCGATTTTTTCAGAACACAAGACTTTTAGAAAATTATTTAGCAAAAATCTAAAAAAGCAGCTGAAAAAAGGAAAAAAATTGCTTCTATTGGCAAAAGGTTTGCCCTATCTGCTGGTTATTAGGGCTCCTCGGGAAGTCTCATAGAAAAATTTTGAAAACTAGCGAAAGTTGGACATGGTAAAAATGAGTGGTTGCAGTTTCCTGCAAATATCTTGTCAGTCTCGCAAAGCAATACAATGTGAGTTCAGCAGCTAGAAAGAGGAAGAAATTCTACATCGGATGCATTTTGAAGTGTTTGTTTATATTCATTCTAGCATGTTTGCCGATGGATTTAAATAACTGACAAAACTTTTGCACCAACCTAATACATGGAACACTGACTATTTGATGTAGGTTTTCATTCTCTTTTTAATAGTCATGTTGTTTCCAAGCCATTTGCTTTTGTAATCATCAAATAATTGCTAAAATTTCAAAACAGTAATTTTTGCCACAACAAAGTTTTGCAATTTTCGAAATTCTCTGTCTACTTCAGGAAGAGTTGTGATCATAGGTGGATAGAGTGAACAAAGTGCAACACTCTAAATCTTGGGCATCTCCTACCAGCATTCCAGCTTTTTTCGAGATAATTTTTCCAAAAGTCTTCAAAAGCCATGTGAATAGATGAACGCATCAAACACTGAGGAGTCTCCAGATTTTGAGAGCTCCAAATCTCGATTATTACCATCAAGTTAAACAAAGGAGCGTTCTCGGCCTTAAGATATCGTTCAGATCTCGAGTACAGCCTAGGCACGTTCAGGATTTCCTAATAGGAAAGGGGAAAAAGCTGCATCGGACAGTCCCCGAGATGTTTGCCTGTTGAAGTTCCATGAGGTCTGGCTTGACCATCGTAAGGAATCTCATGACTTTCAGATAATTATAATCATCATCATAATCAAAAATATAATAATCAGAAAAATAATCCTGCCGATATTGAAGACCCGCCTGGAGTTGCCTAAAAATTTGTAGTTGCACCTACGCTATCCAGCTGTTATCAAAACTTTTCCAGAAGTTCAAAATAAAAATGTGAAAAATCGTAAAACATGAGTGCGGTAAATATTAGGTTGATGCCAAAATAGACAAAAATTGGAGTACTAAAACAGACTAACCAATACAGAGAGTATGTTTTTTGCTATGCATATCAAAGTAGTATTTTATAGTACAATTCAGAAAAATAGATATGGAACAAAAATAAGGTCTAGTTTAGGGGAGAAAGTCCATAACTATTCGCAGAGACGTCCAGTTACTACTAAATTCTCTTATTTTCAGTCAAAAAGAGCATGTCAGAAAAGTGAAACCAAAATAAACTCAAACCTAATTAAATATTGATAGAAGCGAATATAATATGTGCCATACCTCCACTCTACGTTCAGCTTTTTCAACCTCACATTTAGCCTCCGAAACTTGATGGGGTGAATAATTTACACCTGACAGTAAATCTGACAGCGGTCATGTTGCAAGCTGACTCCAGCTTTTGCTCAGTATTGAAACTGAGTGCAAAAGGAGCATACAACAATTATAAGCAATTGAAAGTTGTGATGAAAGCTGAAAAACTTACCATATCAAGCATAAAACCCGTCTATCCCGTCTTGATTTCTAACTGAGAAAATGCACATGTTTTACATTTCACCATTGCTTTTGTTTCAAACGCGGCAAGTGTTGTTACAAGCTGTGAGAATCGGAGAAGTTTTGAACGATTTTTTTGAAAACAGTGGATGTCATTGTTGTAGTAAAATAAGCTATAAAAGATGAGATGAAACACTCTCACTTGAAAAGGGAGCCATGATTCTACATTCTTGCTGAATACCTCCAGGAGCTCTGACGTGAAGGTCTATGCAGAACCAAATACGAGTAAGCCTTGTTTCCCTTTAAAGAGTAGATTATACAATACCATATTCTTGTCAACGCTAAAACATTTTCCTTAGCTCCAGATTTGGAGGAAAGTAGTCAGTAATAATGTTTTTAAAGAATTTTCAAACTTGTTCAGACCAACATCAATATCTAGAAGTAAGATGCCTGGCGATATTTGAATTCAACATGGCAGAGTACCTTGGTGCAAAAGGGTGAAGGTTTCCCCAAGAAGGTCACGAATCAGCAGGCACAACCAGACGAACTACTGCTCTTATGTATCACCAACATCCTAGAATTTGTATTGACATTAGAAAAGGATAACATGCAAAGAAATCAGAAACTGCAGAAGTGGTCTTTGCAGTTCCGAAGTTCTAAGGCAAACACAACTTGAAATGTGTCTCCTCCTTTCTGATGTATGTCTCTAGAAGAGTCATGGATTTATGAAGCTAGTATTCAAAAACAGGGTAAAGTAAAATAGACCGGTAATATAAGCGACTGGAGGCAGATATGATCAACGCTTCATGTTCTGTTAACCAGTGTACATCCTATTGAATTTACCTTGAACGTTGACTCGTTGTTAGAGCGTTGGACAATAGCGGCGCTTTTGTTGAACTTGCGATGCCATCTCTGTGCACGCCCCAAAAAGTCAAACATGGAAACTTAGGCTCTTCTGACACAAAGGTTAGTGGGGCTATTACTACAAAGATCTGCCTCAATAATATATTCACCCAGATTCTGGTGTACTTGTACTGAATCTAAGGCCTCTTGCGGTCCTTCGCACCTGACAAAAATGGAGAGGGAAGAGAAGGCTTCGCTACGGAAGAATACTATTTAGACCAAGATGAATAGTTGCTGAAGCCATTCTAGCCCGATGTGGTTGCAAGAGCTACACCAAATGATTTGTATGGCTCACCAAAAGGGAAGAGCGCTTAATTACCTACATCAGCGATGCGAAGGAAGAGCGGTGGGAGCAGGAGAAACTCCCAGAAACGAAGTTGTATGTTGAGATGCAGTGTTTAGCATTGCAGCCATCGCCACTAGCTGGAGAATGAATTTCACAATGGAAGATGTCTTCTGCTTCTGCCACGCCACACTGCAGGCTAACTTAGGCTTATAGTGCTATTAAGAAGCCAAAAGTATTCGATAGCGTAGGAACTCACGCACCACAGAAACAACCGAGAAAGGCTAACATTACGTTGAGCTCCGATAAACTGTTCACAAATGAGATGTTGACCGCTGTAAGTCACAGTTTTCTAAAGAACAGCCCGAATTTTATCTAGAAGCCTTCCTGCAGGTCAAGCTAAGTCTTGAAATTAGCCATTCAATTGCACCAACTGGTACATCGCACTAGACACAAGGTTTTGTCATCAAGTTTTCTTGTATGTCTAAGATCCCAACAACAACCGCTGTGCTTCTCGTTATATTGTTACCAGTGGCGGTCGCAGGATTTCGGACCGGGGGGGGGGGGCGCCAAAAAAAATTTGAATGAAGGTGCGTGGCGTTAACCACGCACTCTGAAAAAATTTTTGGGGTAGTTCCGGAATTTTTTGTGGCCTCATACCCCCCAAAATCAAGAAAAAGGGGGCGTGGCTAACGCCACGCCCCCAAAAAAATTTTTTTTACAAGACTAGTTTGAATTTTTAAAAAATTTTAAAAATTATTTTAATTATTTACAAGTAAAAACAAGTCGCACATTTTTATAACCCATATAAGTAATTTTCAAAAAATTCGCGACCCATTCTCGGGGGGGGGGGGGCGCCCCCCCACCCCCCCTCGGACCGCCACTGATTGTTACATATGTGCTTTTGTTGTTTATGTTTTTTTCGGGCAAATAAAACACCACTGCATGTTGCATCCAAATCACCTAACTAATCTTGTATGAGTTTTCTGACATCTCTTCGATTTGAACTGGATTGTCTGAAGCATCTTTGTACTATTTGTTTCATCTTCTGCGGAACCGATATAACCTCTTGGGAATGGTCCATGAATGAAGACTGAACGAGAAAGATGGTAGTTAGAAAGTTGTATCTCAAATGCTACAGTCTTACATACACATTGTAATGTTTATCTTATGTTTCATACATGCATGCGATGTTGTGCCGCAGCGCAAAATTTCCGAGATATTCTTCTCTCATTGCTTCATTATCGTTTCGTATTATGCCAACTATTTTCAACGTGTATTTTGTATTGTTGGATATTGAATTGAAATGCTACAAAAATCCGAAATGTTACCGAAGTTAGGCAGCGTTATCGAGGACTTAGCTCCCTATATACTCTCGCAGATAGCGGCTTAACATTAGCAATTGAAAACCTACAAAAGATTCTAATATAAGATTCGAGAAAAATATAAATTCATGCATTGTAGTAGATCTATTAGGTTGTTGCATAAGTTCTGTCCGATTTAGATTTTTTGAGTTCAAAATGTCATAACTTCTTTCAAAATCAACTTTTTTCCAATTTCAGTTTCTGTGTGTTGAGCAATTCCTTGGCTATCAGATGTATATTGCAACCTGCGAAAATCCGTGTTAAAGAAGAAGCAAGAACTCAAAAACTTCACAGCGTTTTTCTTCAAACCTGTCATTTTTGACATGGCAATGCTCCCTTATGAGAATGCTAGGCGTCTTGTCCAACAATGGATAAATAGAGTTTTCGTAGATAATTTTGCATCATAAAAGAGCCCATAGGGTCTGCGTTGCCGAGAGATTTTTTGACCGAACAAAAAAGAAGCCACTTTTTGACCTCGCTTCAGCGCCTATTTACGAATCATGAAATTTTTACAATTGACGTGAGCGCCGAAAAAAAAATTGATGGACGGTTTCTGCTAGCCCTTGCTTTGTCCTAGCACCTCCAACTTTGAAGTCGTCTATTAACTTCTATTCGTAGAAAGTTATAGCTTGTAAAAATTCATGCAGAAAATTAATGTTTAACAGTAAATTTCACTAGCGAGACGTTTCCTTCATGAAACTAAACTCATGCGTATGCTAGCCTATTACACTCTTATTCTACAACCAATTAAAAAACTTGACCTGAAGGGCGCATTGTGGAGATTTTCTCGCAGGGACATATTTCTAAGGTGAGAACGTACCTCGGCTACTTGGAGATTTTGAGCCTGAAATCTTCCTACACTAAGAAATCTATTGAAGTTTCATATGCTTTAGAAAGCGCAAGAAAAGCACTTTCTAATGACGCTAACAATACCGCATTAAAAAAGAAATTCTCTTAGAGCAGCTGCTTCAAACATAAGGCAAAAAAATCGGACAGAACTTATGCAACAACCTAATACACAGCAAAAAAATAATAGTGAAAGCGTTCAAAAATAGACTTGAGATTATCCTGCATAATTTTTCTCGCAGAATTAACTCAGACTAAGCAGTGGTGGCAGCTGTCATTGCCGAAATCAGAAATCTGTAGTACCACTCCCTTTCGTATTCGGAAAAAAGCACCTATACTCTCGGACTTTTGACTCACGTTGTAGTGATGCATTCGAGAATTTCTGCGAAGTAGTCCAAATATATCAGGCGGATAATTTCTGTTATACTTTGATTTTTATCAAAAATCTAACGAGGGACTAACCTATCTCGGCTTATATTTTTGGAATCAGCTTGGAACGCTGATGCCAGACATGCTGTCCTTAGCCGCGGCGCATCGTTCGAAAGGGAGTTATGACGACCTCCCTCTGTGACTTCCAGCCTGCGAGACAAGGGGAAATGCGATAACGATTACTAGACGTCGTGTGGTAAAGTGGCAGCGTCTAAGCGCGGCAATCACCTTCGCCGTTAACCACTGCTGAAGAAAAACAGAATTCTGCTGAAAATCCAAAAGACCAGGTTGATTTCGGTGTTTGGCGGCATGCCAAGAATATTGAATAAACTTGCGAAAGCGTGGACCTTTGCAAAATAGAGACCACCCAACAGAACTCGGACCCCAGACCTTTAAGTACGAAACTAGATACTCGCCACTTTAGCACAGTACCTTTCTTAGTTGCTGTCGCATTTGCCCTAGGCTTGCCGGAGGGCGCTACTCACAGGAGAGGAAGTCGTACTCATTTCTGAACGATGAGCCGCAGCTAAGTGTCAGCGTTCCAAGCTGAATTCATAAATAAATGTGTCATATCGAAAGGCCGAGCTAAGTTAGGTAGCTTCCTTTGTAAGAAACTTTCAAAATATCATGTTTTCATGGGGTTGACGAGGTACAAATTTAACCGACGTTACTATCAAATCATCTTGCGCAAAATACCAACTCTATCAGTGTATGTTTTATGGGCGTTTTTGTCACCGGGCTGGCATTCTCCCAGACGATCAGGGAGAGACCTGGGGATGTGGTAATTGGGCATTATGGTCCATGTTCGCGAGTACAGGGGGATGGCACAATCATGTTCGCAGACATTCACGAGAGCAACATGGTGCGCCGTGTCAGTGCACATTCGCATTCTAGCAGGAAGAACTATCTTTAAAAATCTACAAATTTTTGATTTTCCGTATCAAATTGTACACTATGCACACAGAAAGAAAAATTCTTGTAACTTCGTTTCGATCTGTCTTTCACCCCTCGTTTTTGACAAGTTAGCGGCACCAAATTGCTGCGGGATATAGAAGAGAAAAAACGCAATCATATGCCAAAAAAGATCAAAGAAAATGACAATTCTGAGTGTGCTTATGAAGTTGTTGTAAACTTGCTAGCTATTTGTGCATCGGCATCAGTCATACTGTTGTGTACGTCCTGTCGTGCCCTACATATGGAGCAAATTTCAGATTCCTCAGAGTTCCACATAAAAGAAAAAAAAAACAAAAACAGAAATTATCTACCAACCTAATATGAACCGTCTGTTCTTCACTTACCAAAAAGGACGTGTGGTGCTGGAAAATTTTGGACCCCTGCAACTAAAAAAATTGTGACAAGAGCAAGTAGCAGAAATGAGGCTACAGCGATTTTTTGCACCAGCCATCAAATGTTTCATCCGGTTGCTGAATGCTTTCATTAGATTTTCTCTTTGGATAGTCTGTACAAACACTCTCGACCAAGGACTACATTCTTAGAGGCTGCAGCTTTTTCGCAATGTAGTCGCCAAATTGAGTGCAGCGAGACGTTTCTGGATTGATTTGAGTCACCAATTTTCGGATAAGAATTGATAAAACAACATTGTGAACTAGCTTCTCATGCTCTGACAGTATGCTAAAGCTTAGAACTTCAAGATTTTGCTGACAACCACGTGCCATTGTTATGCGTTTCACGCAATGCAATTCCATGCTTGATGTTAACTTTCCAAACAAAAATTTCTTTTTTTTCTGATATTTACTCATATCGAATTACTCTATTACTGATTGACTTTATAATTCTCAGAACACAACAACGACGTCATCGTAAACTCCTAAATTATGGTGATGATAGCACTGCCAGTCCAAGGTTTCCGTTCTGGGGGGGGGGGGGGGGAGGACAAAAAAATTATTTCCGAATGAAGGTGAGGCAAGTCGAAATTTTTTTGGGACTTTCAATTTTTGCAGCCCCCTACTCCCGAACTATTGAAAGGGGCCTCTAGAAATTTACAAGACTAATTCGGAATCCTGAAATATTTCAAAAATTATTCTAACTATTAGGCTGTCAAGAAAATAATGTCGTTTTTTATAGCAATTAAGACCTCCAAAAAATATGTAAGGAGTACCATTCGATAGAGCAAAGGAAGCTCTACAACATGACTTCCGAACATTGGCAGAAGTTGTTGTTTACGCAAAGTTCAGAGCCAAAACATAAGAGTAACTCGTGACGCCAAAAATTGGATTTTTGCCTTAAAAAATTCTGCGAACCTCTAACTTGCTCCTGCGCATAAAAGACACATGCAGTTATCCATAGGTACGCTTGCTACATTTTTTCCATGCTTAGAAACCAAGAAAAAATTGAAAAATGGAAAATGGCAGACTCCGTCGCCAGTACTACTGGGCCCCTACCACATATGCCATTGTATACAACAAAGCTTCATAACTTTAACCATGAAATTTTGGCCTCGGATATGCTCTACTTTTCGAGTAATATTAATTTTACTCAAAAAACTCGACATTTTTTGACAACCTAATACTTACGATTACGAACAAAATTTGCACGTTTCTCTAGCCCATGTAAGCAATTTTCAAAAATTTCGCGACCCATTCCCCCCTCCCCCAGCTCGGTCCGCCACTGCACTGCCATGGCCCTAGCTGACCCCAGCAACGTTTCACTTTGCGCCCCATTTCCTTCTCTTTTTTCACTTTGAGTGTCTGCGATTGATCCTTTGACTTACTCATATAATAATTCAAGTTTGAGGGCTTCAACGTCATCAGGATTTGATACACGATAAATCTTGTCACAGTACATTCAACCTTGATGATTTGAGCAGTTGCCAAGGTTGGTACAAACTTTAATCAGGAACCACCGTTGAGCCATCAATCAACTCCAAAGACATATAGTTCCATTGCTCTAGTCATGACCATTTTATTGCTCAACCATTGAGAACATTGCAAATCCGAGCATTCAGCCATTTCTGCATTTTTTCTCATTGCACGCAGTAAAAACTCCATCAAAAATTTCTTGGAATAGTACAGATCGTGAGTTGCGTCACGAAACAAGAGAGAGTCGACAGTATTTGTAAGCACTCTGTTGTTTGTCTTACTATAATCTCCTCAATTCTAGAAGTTTCTTAATGAGTCGGCAAAACAAAAAGTCTTCTATTTACAGAGCAGCTTTTTTACGTTAATTCTGAAAAACATTTACGCGGAAGACGGCTAGAGCGCTATTTAAGGATACGAATTGTTTCTTAGTATTTTGATGTCGTAACTTATCATGATTTGGCTGTGGTGTTCACCTATGATGTTGAGATTCAACAAAAAGCTATTTACTTAATGCTAAACAGGGAATGGTCAGAACTTAATCAGCCATACCAAACATGCTATATATTATTGAACTCCCCTTGAAACGCTGATCACAAATACATGTTTATTATCTGCCAAGCGATTGTCTGGAAGGAGTTATGAGCGTTTAAATGTGCGATTTGCCAAGTGTGGCGCATGTTCCGCGAAATAGGTTTCAAAAACGCTTATTCAAGTTTTCAAAGAATGTGCTTTTTACCTGTAACCAAATTGAAAAGAACGTAAATCCGCGCCATCAAGCTGCTTTTAAAGGAAATATATTCATCAATAGTCGATAAATTTTTTATACTTAAACGCACATAATTCCTTCCAGATAGTCGCTTGGCAGATAATAAACATAAATTTGTAATCAGCGTTTTAGGACGAGTCCGATGATATACACTTTGCTCGAAATGGCTGGGTTCTGACCATTTCCTTCTAACAAGAGAATGATACTTGATCGCAGCGACGATTGGGTAAGCGGTGTATAACGCGTATACCGTCCCCAGACGGTGATCTCTAAACCGCATTCCATATCTGCTACGACGTCATTCTGGAGGAGTTCTAAAAGATTTTTGGTGCAATGGATAGTGGCTTGGACTGCGGAGCTGGACGTCGTGGGTTCGATTCTTCTGGGATGCCACCGTTTTGCATTTTTGTAAATTTTAGCAGGCAAGTTGCAAAACCTGTCGACATCAAAAAATGTTAATTTCTCAATTTGAAGCAATATATTTACATTCATTGGCACTGAACCACCGTCTAACCTAAAAACTCGTTTTTAGCCTTTTTCATTAAATATTTTACTCAATTTTACATTGAAAGACCTTCATGGACACCTACAAACATGATATGAAAGCACAAAATGTGCAAATTAAAGGTTAGCTGCTCCTCTCTATGTCAAGCACGAATTCGGAATTTTTCAATGTAAAATTGAGTAAACTATTTAATGAAAAGTGCTAAAACGAGTATTTTTAGGTTAGACGGTGGTTCAGTGCCAATGAATGTAAATATATTGCTTCAAATTGAGAAATTAACATTTTTTGATGTCGACAGGTTTCGCAACTTTCCTGCCTAAAATTTACAAAAATGCAAAACGGGTGGCATCCCAGAGGAATCGAACCCGCAACGTCCAGCTCCGCAGTCCAAGCAACTATCCACTGCACCAAAAATCCTTTATAACTCCTCCAGAATGACGTCATAGCAGATATGGAATGCGGTTTAGAGAACACCGTTTGGGGACCGTATACGCGGTATACACTGTTTACCCAATCGTCACTGCGATCAAGTAAAGAAGGCACCATTTGACGAGGGTATGTTAGCAGATCTGAGCCTTACACTGTTCTCGGCGCAGATTCCGTTTTGTTTTGGAGAATAGCCTTCTGTTACTGTAGAAAAACAGTTCCAATTCTGAAGTTGCGGTCCTTGCTGAAGTTTCGCTAACGCTGATCTCAGGCTAAAGTAAACTAATTCAAAGTAAGACATCCTCACTACCAAGAGCTGTTTCCAACACTTCTAAAATTCTCGCCTTCAAAACGCTAATGAATGCAAAAAATTTCAGTTTAGCAAGCCTAACTTTCGACGTAAGCTTGAGACGTCTTAGAAAATAATGAAACTCAATAATTATGTTGAAGATCATAAGATGAGCAGACAATTTTCTTTCATGAGAAATATCATCTGTCTGACTTTTTTACGCAAGTTCGATGACTGTGATTTCTAATATATAAAAAATCGTTAGCGCAATTCAAAAATCTGCAAATAGGGCGCGCGAATGCAATTTGGCCCCTATAATTACTGGTCCACTAGTTTTTCCAGAAAGAACTATAGATAATTGGGCTATCTGATCAACGGTTTCGAGAGAAAGGGAGAGACCAAATCTCCAAATTTCTTTGTTCAAAATTCTGCCATTTATCATCGATGGGAATCCTACAACTGTATCATATCATAAAAATCTTTCGAATGTCCTAAAAACGTTGTAAATGGCAGTGTTGCGATTTTGACAGATGATAATAGGCCATCATGCGTCGTGGCTACAGTGGGCAGAATAATTCACAGTTTTCGCAAAATTTTATGTTTGCGCAAGATGCAAAGGACACATCTTCCTGGTGCTATTGCGTTGAGTATGAAGGATTTTTACGATAGTGCATTGCACTATGAATGTTAACAGAAAACACATGCTCTCGAGAAATTGGCAAAAAACTTCAGCGAAAAAAATTCTCGGCAAGGAAACACTCGCGCTTTCTGCAATGCAAGTCTCAGCCGTATGATTCATTCAGTGCCCGATCTTCGACTAACCGCATCTCTAGAATTGTTTTCGGGCTGATTTTCGAAATTTTTTTTCGAAATAAACAGCTTTCGTCCCGTGTTCATCCAACTTAGAACTCGGGGGGGGGGGGAGGGTAGAGAACGATACAACCTAAAAGTGAATTGCGAATTTCTTCAAAGTAGCCTATCTAAGCTAATGCCACTCTTCGTTTTTTAATAACTAGAATAATTTTTGCAAGTTTTCAAAAATTCAAATTAGCTTTGCAAAAACAAGACCTTTTTCTCATTCGGCTTTATAGACCTACAATACTCCAAACACTTGGAATTATCTACAAAAGACGTGGCTTTTGCCAACCTTCATTTAAGAAGATTTTTATCTCCCACTTACCCCTCCCCCCCCCCCCCCACCTTAAATACAAAAAAAATTTCCCGAGCTTCTTTCGCTCAGGCAATACACAATAGATGAATTCAAAGGTGACATTTCTAGTAGGCTTTGGTATGTAAAAAGTTTGAAAAGAACCGCAAAAATGATTTCGGCCACTTCATGAAAATTTTTTTTCCTGACAACTTTCCGCTCACCCGCCGAAAGAAACTTACTGCGGCACCAAAGTTAGTTTATTAATCAATACGAAAATAAACTTTTCTAACATTTTTTCATGGTTGCCACAATCTTGGGTGCAGAGTGTACTGTCATCGCTGATCTTAACAAAAAGTGCAAACGATGTTGGTAGTAAATCACGTTGCAGATCTATCGTCCATAAAACAAAATTTCTTGTCGATTTCTGGTTTATCTTTCTTTGGAAAAAAGCTCCATTTTTCTCAAACTGCTGCTCCGTCGGGGTTGTTTTTACAGTATTTCTTGCTGTTTTTTCTTCAAGTTTTTCATCGAACAAGAAAAGGAAAGCGTAATGTGACGTATTTCGACTAGAGTACAAAACAGACAAATCCCACAGTTCATTTTCATGTCTGCGAAAATCTCCAACGTCAGCATTTCTTTCTCATCGATGTTTATGACAGTAGCGTCGGCTTTGCAAGCGAACCTTGGAAATAAGCGAGATTGCATAACAATATCCAGCTGATGAAGTGTCCGCAAACTGCATTACTCATCTCCTACAATATTTATATCTCAGTCGTTTTATTTTCTTTCGAAACAGAGGTTCTGAATCTTCAAAACTGTGATTTCAAATGTGTAAAATCGCGGAAACTGCGGAGCTAATTGTTATGACTTGTAAATAATTCAAGCCAAATTTTCAAATTTTCTATATCCAGCAGTGGGCTCGGAATAAAATTTATTCTGGGCAACCGCACTCTCCATCTAAACTGAGATCATGGGCATATTAGGTTAAAGAACATCCCAGAATCACTTCGAAGAGCTTGGCTAATGCCGTCCTGCTTCATCTCAAAATAAAACTCATGTTGTCCCCCTCACTCCCAAAAAAAAACTTCTCGGACCGCCATTGCGCCGTAAATATTGCGGCGACAAACCCATACAGCTTCAATAAAAAATGCAAGATTTTTTTTGACAGTTTGGAGCAGGGCTCGGCACGAGCTGGCACCAGGGAAATTTCAAAACGAAGTCCCGTTTGATATTGAAAATTTCGTACGAAGTCCCTTTTGACCTGTTTTGAAAACCCGCCATCATTTTTATATTATGTAAAAAAATGTCTAGAGTTTTCGTGCATTTCTGATTTCATGAAAGAACTTTTCACAGCTTTCTGAGCTTTTTAAGTGGTCGAATCACATCTTGAGAAGCAGAAAAAGCCGATTTTTCGACGGCGGAGCGGACCGAGTGGTTTTCAAGTTGCTATAAAACGCTGAAAAGAGAACATTATGAAACTGTTTCTTCTCCGTATGTAATCTTTTACAGCATAGATACATTTTATGTAAAAAAGTATGAAAACTTATGTGAGCAAAGTGTCGGTGCCAGCTCAGCTGGCACCCAGCTGGCACGGTGCCAGCTAATTCAGAAAAAAGTTGGGCACAGCTTTCATTCACATAAGTTTTCATAAATTTTTGGCCCGTAGTTCCGGTCCACCAACGCGCATGCACACACCAAATTTGGTGTCATACTATTGCGTCTTGGCTGAAAACAACCCCTTTGTTTGTTGATGGACAGCTTGCCAATGGCATGCCGGTGGCATGCCGGCGGCATTTTTGCGGCAGTTCTCCGCTTCGGCCCCTGTAGAAACGATATCCCCTTTGCATTCCGCGCTAAAAACGATATCCAGCTTGACCCGGTGCCAGCTGTGCTGAGCCCTGGTTTGGAGTCACACAAGAGGATTAGCACTTTGCTCATACTTTTTCTATTTGTGATTTTGCTTAATTTCAAAAATTGTAAAAAAGGTAAGCTTCACCCCTCTTTCCAGCTCCGCCCATGCAAAGTGAATATAGGTATAAATTTAACTTATGATAAATATAAATGACTATATAAGTATGAATAATATAAGTACATAAAAAACGTTGCTTTCTTAATTCTAAACAAGCTTTCATATAAATTTTATTCTTTGACTTTTACACACTACACTAGCCGTTCACAAATCCCAATTGGTTTTAGCTTATCCTGAAATCAAAATTCAACCAAGATTTGAGTAATTTTTCAAAATTTCAAGATGGGCTCGAAATAAAACTCTTTGGGTAACCGCTCCCTTTATATAGAACTGGGGTTATAGGCATACTAAACCATAAACACCTCAGAATTTTTCTGAAGTGCGCGATATTGCCATTCTTTTTCTTACAATAATCGTATACTAAACGAAATCTGGCAAGTTTTCAGAACATGCTCTTTAGATTGAAATAGTCTAATATCTTAATATCTTCGGCCTGGGCTCTCATGGTTTTGAATGATTTAAGAATGATCTAGAAACTTCTTGATACAGCTCATGTATCAATAGTTATCTGAACATCTACGTAGGTCTTGGAAAAAAATCCAAGTCAAGAAGATTATTTACTTAGTTATCTAGGATGAGAGTGCCTATCCGTTTCGTCAGAAGGATCACGTCTTACCTTGAAAAATGAGAAAGTAAGAGTCGGTTGAAATTGATTTCTTTGCTCAATAGCTCTTTTCGGCTTCACCACCTTTCATTCTCTTTACGGAACAATTTCCTATGCTTTATTCTTAGTGAGCTTTGAGCATCCATTTGAGGTCTAATGCATCTAATTCGAGAAGTCAAGGCTCACTGATTTGTAACTACTGATGCACATTAAGTGTAATGTGCCGGAGGTATGGAATCAATTCTGAGAACCTTCAATATATCTTAGAATGTGGAAAATCTACAGAAAATTACAATTCTTCTCCATATTTATACATCCCACGAGTTTTGCCAGTTGCCATTTTTGACTAGTCATCATAACAATTCCTGCCCATGAATTTTGTAGAACGCATTTACAAAATCAGAGGGTATTTATACGAAATGGTTGCAATTCTCATAATGCTTTGATTTCTCATCTTTGAAGATAGCAGTTGTTCTCGCATGGAATGTCCTCTGAACTTTTAGATATCATGAATAATCAAAACATCACGTTCTCGTGTCTCACTGTGGGAATGTTACCGTACATACATGCTTCGAAAATATTATTGCAATTTCTCCTTGTAATCTTACTAAAAGAAGTAAAAATAAGCATTTGAAATTGAGATATTCTTGTTGTAAAAAATTAGTAATTGTTACCTTATCATTGATTTTTACCACAGAATTAGCCTCATTTTCTGAAATAAATTTTTGGCATGTTTCCAGAAGCATTGCTGGCCTGAGTCTTAGATTTTAGAACAGCGGGCAGAGTCGCAAAAATGCATCCAAAAAATTTTTTCTACAAAACTTAAAACTTGTAAGTTTGAAAATAATCCATTTTTTATTTGTTATAGCTCACTGAAGCTACTTTTAGCAAATTTCGCGACCAATTCTCGAGGAGGGTAATCAAACTTTTATTTGTTATAGCCCATGTAAGCTACTTTTAGCAAATTTCGCGACCGATTCTCGAGGAGTGCAAGGGGGGGGGGGGAGGGCAACGAGAAGCTGGGACTTCTTGGTTCGGCATTGCTATACAGTGATGTATAAGGACACTAATTGATCTTGGGGAGGGGGGGGGGGGATGAGAGGACAAAAAGAGTCGTAAAATGCAGCATTTGCACTTGACTTTGCATGACGCAGATAAACGCTTTTTATCTAAGGGCTGCAGGTTAGACTTTTTTTCACTGCTAACAAAGGAAAAATCATTGTGACAAAAAATTTTCTTTCAAAAAATACAGTTCAAAAAAATTGTTTATATGATTTAGATGTATTGCTTAAGATTCAATGGTCTCCTTCATTTTTTACACAGTGATTTTTTACCTGATTTTGTAAAGCAAAAGTTCAAAGGGGGTTCTTCTAGGTAAAAAAAATCTATAAAGTGAAATCATCAGCAGTCTTTGCATAGTCTTTGCATGCAATGCTACTCTAAAAGCACAAAATCTATAAATTCTTTAGTCTCATGCAATCATGGGGCTTAAAGAACTTGTAGGCTTCCTAAGCTGATTTAGCGCAGCTTTTTCAAATGGAATAGAATGGAATAATTTGATAATAAAATGACACTTTGTCTGCACATCGTCTTTCAAACGCTTGCAATTTCATTGATAATTTCCATGTGTCTCTCCTTTGATTTTTGAAAAACCTAATCAATAAATTTGAAGCTTCTATAACTATGACGAGGATATTTTCCAAGCAAAATAGCTTGCAAACGATGGAACGAAAATTGTTCTATGATTAATTTGCTGCGTCATCGGCGGTTGCTGAGAGCTGTGCAATTGCAATTATCTCTTTTTCCTGCCTCAGAACAGATCAGCCAACCACTCAAAATTCTCCTATAGTGCTTTTCTTTTTATTTAGATCAAACGTATGAAATTTGTGATTTTTGAACTATGTTACTCATAACAAATTCTGCGAGTTCAACCATAAAATATGAGCAGGATTCTCGAAGAAATCAAAAGGCGAAAATATGCCAAGAACGCATTTCTCGAATACTATCCGAAAAATTGTCGTCTGAGTGACTCATTATATAATTTTTATGACTTGTATTGTGTGACCGATGTCTGATGTCATCCAGACACCTTAATTATTTTCACTGGAGCAATAGACACCATTAGAACTAGTCCACATTATTTCACAATTGTGTAAACGAAAAATCTTGATAAATGAAACATCTTGAGTCAGAGGCTTGAAAGCGCTCTGGATCCATGTGTCTTGTGCTATGTATCTTGTTCTTAAAGGTAGTATTCCTCCCCCTTCCCATACAATCTTTTTAGCATCATTTTAATAATAAAAGAGAAAATCATATGTGTTATTTTTCTTAGACGGAGTTTGACTCAATTTCTAAGTCTTCCTCGGAACACCTCAGTAGGGAAGGAAAACTTAGTATTGAGTAAAAAGTTGAAATTTATAAATTTTTTGAAGAAATTTTCGTATTATCGTTAACTGGAGTACATTGAGTTAAATTTTTGTAATAATGTAAAAAAAAACATTTCGATGTTGTGAGAAGCCAGAAGATCTTTTATAAAGAAATCTTAAGACGTCTCAGCTCCCTCCCACCTCCCCCTCCCCCCCGCCTTCTTCACTTCCTGGAACACTTTTTTCAGAATTTATGGGACACATTCTTAATTACTTCCTTTTGAAAAGTGCAATCGTATATCAGTTTTATATGATCTACTTGAACCATATTTTTTCCGAACTTAATGGATTCATAAGTGACTCGACTTCTTATTGCATTGTTCTTCTCATCTACTCAAATTTTTGTTTCTTGAAAATTTTCGTTATAAAGCAATTTGGTTAATAGTGTACTTTTGATATGACGTTTATGTGCGTTGAAAGCCTTCAAGTGATTATCTCTCAAGATTATCCTGCTATGAATAATAAATCCTTAGTAGTACAAGAAAATATTGATTGTCTTCATTCTTATGTCCTAAGTCGAAATAAAACATTGCGCGTCAAATTTTTATATTGTATATTTACATTGCTTCGATATTCTCATGGGACTTTTTACCAGTGCAGTAGTTCAGCGAAATGAATTGTTTCAAGAGATCTCGTACAAGAATTTTGAAGCCTCTAGTCTTTGAAACTGCTTCTGTCTTCCGTGTGTTTTACATTCTTACAAATAGTTAGATTCTCAATCTCTTTCCTTAATGACTGGAAGGCTGCAGCAGAAACCAAATCTGACTTGCTTTCTGACTTTTTACGTAGCCTTCTTTTACAAAAATTATATAGACGGTGAACTTATGAAATTTTTTAAATCTTGGTACTTTGTCTCGCAAATTAATTTCTCAGTTAATTTTTCAGAAATCTAAATGAAAGTGTTTTTCTGTTTTGCTTCTTCTTACTAAAATCCTCTCATGTGTGGTGCTGCCCTCTGATTGTGGCGTTGTTTCAATATATCACAATGTTTTTCGTAATTGAAGAAATTATCAGCTTGGCATGAAAGTTCGTTCGCATTTGAAAGTTCATTTTTGAAATTTATAACTTCTTGCTTTCTTAGTCGATTTGCTTGGGTAGGGGATTCTGGTACAAAGCAACTGGTAGAAGTCTGCATGCCTGTATGGTATGTTGCTGCGCTTTGTCACAAATGTCCACATGGGACTACTGGGACTACCTTTCGGCGACATGTAGTCCTCTACCCGATTTGCTTGCTTTTATTTTTGTTTCAAAAGCCAAGTAATTCTCTTCATCAAAGCATTTTAGCAGGTTTCTACTAAGCATGTATTGTACAGATGGAAGCGCTGGAAAAAAAAATTACTCAATCTGTGATTTTTTGAGTGTGGTCGTAATCTGAAACTTGCAAAATCGGAGCAGTCGATATTTTAGCTTTTGTTGTCTACTCTTTTAAGCAAAGTATGTGCCAGTTGGGCGTCTTTGCAAAAAAACTAATACTTTGGGGTAAGCGTTACAAAACAGCCAATTCGATTTTTTTGACCATAGTCGCAATCATTGGCACAAGCTTTGTCCAGTCAGATAAAGGCAAAAAAAACCCCTATATTATCCCCTTGAAGCTTCAGATTTTCTTAGGACCAAACTCAAAAAACCAAAACTTGAGTGATATTCTTCTACCACTTCTATCTGTGCAGCGTATGCCCATTAGGGAGACGCTAAGATTATGAAGGGCATGAATTGCCCTTCCAAACGAAGTAGAAGCAAGCAAATCGAACCAGATAGTAAGAAAATTAAGAAGTTTTCAAAATGAATTGTAGTACGGAATATGTCAGTACCTTAGCACTGCATTTGCTAAGGCATGCCAACTTTCATTTTCTCACCTTCAGACTGTAAAAAAAAATTACAGCAACTGTACACAGGAATGTTTGATATGGACAGTATATGCCTGTCCACGTGTGAGGTGCAGGATCTTTTCGGAAATCTAATTTTTGGGTATTTGAATTGATTTAGTTTTCGCTTTTCGAACTTCACGTGGTTCAAACTTTTTGCGATTGTTCTAATACAGTCTTGTAGCGGTTGCTTTGCCGTATATGATATGTTTCCCGCATTTTTGTATATCTACACCGTCGAGGAGAGTGCATTAATTTCCAGACAGCCTAATCTCATAATTCTTGATCCAGCTGCAACAAATATTTGAGCCATTCCCGAGTACAGAATGAAAAATGGGCGTTTTTAGAAATTTTCAGCATGATGTTGATTGTATTTGAGCTTGCATAAGTTATGCTTTTTGAGACGTTAGCTATGCCATACAGCTTGCGTTAACCAACTTTAACAAACGTTTGCCTAAGAAAATTCGTCCATCTGCGGTTGTTTGACCAGTTCGAGTATAAGAACTTTCTAGATCTATGCGACATCCAATGCTGACGACACCACATATGAAATAATGCAAATTTATGGGCCCATCATGAGAGTGCAAGAAGAGGAAAAAACAAGCTGTGGTTCCAGTTTTTGCCGGCTATTATAAAAATTTATGGCCGCGACAATTCTCGAAGGCATATGATTTATTCTCAATTCGCCGTGTAGCGATTTTTTCAAGTTTCACTTTTGAGAATTGAACCTTTATCTCTTTATTATTGAGTATGAGGTTCTTTATTTCTTGTTTCTTCAAGCCTTTGCCCTTCGATAATTCAAAGTACAATACCATCGGTGCCGCCTTTGAAATTTCCTAAATTAACGCGATGTCCCCTTGAAAGCGCCGCAACCTCATGACTCCCTTCAAAATCATTTTTGAGTAGAGAGGAGCACATATTCGAAATCAGAGTCCTTTAATATATCTAAATCCATAATTTCCTTTCGGAAAGTCAGTTTCCCACTTTACTGGTGACGTCACGGTCTAGGTTGCGCATGGAATTACAGTAGATGAAAACGCTTACTTTTGAAATCAAAGATGACTTTCACTTGAGATTAAAAAGTCATAATTTACCAAACGTAGTATAGATCTTCCTCCCTCCTCATGACAGTCCGGGGGCAGCGAGATCTTGGTTTCCTGATTTTACTCGAAATAAAGTCTTTTATGCATTAGTTGTTCCCCAACTCGTGCACAAAAGAATATGGAGATCTTGTTTCAAGAATGTTGATAACGTTTCAGCTCATAATATATTTTTTTTTTCAATTTATAGCGAGTATTCTACTTTAGGATATACTTGATATGCTGACTATGAACCATTTTTTAGAAGTCTGCCCCGTCCAAACTCCTCTCACTCGTCCAAAACCGTGGAATATGTAAATTCGACCACGGAAAATGGACGGAGCTTGCCTATAAGGCAGGGCTTACCTTACAAAGGGCAAGCCTGGATTGAATTCGTTTGGATTTTTGCGACGTTCTTTGGTCCTCATGCGCTCTGAGCACCAAAGAAGTTTCCCTGTAGAGGGCAGCAGAGCGGGCGGGGTTTCCCGAGAAAGGGGATGACGTAGCCGCATCGGCATTCACCCGGGCGCATTCATAACGGGGGACGCCGCATTTCGCCGTGGACATCCATGCATACGATTGAGACTAAAGGCAGCATCTGGGCAAAACTCCGAACAAAATTTTGCGTTTACCTGAGCTTACTCTTCCCGCTGATTCCGGAAATGCAGCTTGCAGAGAGCTTGCAGAGAAAATGTCGAAAACGAGCTGTTCCAGAAGTGTAAATTTTGAATATGGACGCCGAGGTGAAGGTGCAGAGTCGTCGACCCCACGTTTTGACTGTGTGCGGCATACGCACTCTGGCTATCAACTGAAGGGGCGGGCACGCCGGGCGTTTCGGTCGCCGCTGCTGCCCTTGACTAAGGGCCGCATACATTAAAGGCAGCCTCCAGGCAAATCTGGACATATGGGGATTTCAATGGACAGTAATTTGGACCCTATAAAAGACACTGCCCAACCGGCAGCTCAGATGGTGTTCTGACGGCTGAGGTATTCGCCTCCAAACCGGACCCTAAGATCGTATTTCGCATGGATTCATGGCGCGACATATCAGTTTCGCGTGGGTTCTCACGTGTAAGCATGCAAACACGATGCAGGTCGTCCGATAACACGATCCTTGGATCCAGTTCGGAGGCGTATATGTCGTTAGTGAGTAATTTGCGCTGCCGCTTGGATCTTAGTTAGGGCCCCCAAAATTACTTTCCACCTAAATTCCTCATAGCTCTATATTTGTCTGGAAGCTGCCTTTAACATTCCAGTTGGATGGGGGATGCGGCATAAAAGACGGCTTCATATTCTGAAGCCGTGGACGTCTTGAGTTTTCCTACCTAATTATTCTCAGCTGTCTCTATTACCCTTTGTTATAAACACAATGAGCAGGAGCGAGAAATTGTACAAGCCGCAGTTGCCAGCTTTTTATGATCCCCTAATGATCAGCGGAAGCCGACAGTCATTTTCAAAAACATTGTTTTCATCGCTGTCAAAGAGAAAATTCCAAATTTGTACTCAATATCCAGCCCAAAGGTGCTAAACATGTTTCTTATAAGGACACAAGTTACTAATATATTAAGAATTTTTGATAAACTGCAACTTTCGATTTGTGACTCAAATTTCATTACTTCGATTCCTCAGCTGTTCTTACCAGAAACGCGCTTAGGATCGTGTGGTTAGATAACCAGTACAACTTTGGAATGTTTTCACTAACTTCGAAAAAAGAAAAGTACTCTAAGGAGAAGACCGTCGGTTGCCGGAAATGATATAAAATGCTGGAAGACGCGGCTGTGCACCACGCTCCTGTTCATACTTCCATAGTAAAGAATAGGAACACTTGCGATGAACAGACGGCGAGAAATCCAGATGTTCGGAGCCTCAGAATATGAAGGTTTTTTGCCGCTACCCCTCTCCCCAGCGGGGATGGTAACGCATGCGGCTCTAAGGGCCGCATGCACTAACATCCCCGCGAAGAGGGAATCGCAGCTTAAAAGAAAGCTTTATATCCTGAAGCTCCAGATATCTGGATTTCACGTTGTGTACGTAACCGTAATTATTCCTACTATCCTTCACTATGAACATATGAACAGCAGCGAGAAGCTGTACAAGCCGCAGTTTCCAGCATTTGTATGATCCCTGATGATCCCCGGCGCTTTTCTTTGAAGTCATTTTTCTTTCTCCAGAGTCAAAGAAAAGTTTCCAAGGTTGTGCAGATTGTCTAACCCAACACTGCTTAGTATGTTGCTGATAAGAACAAGTGATGTATCGGAGTCATGAAATTTGCTATGTACCGTAAGTCGAAAGTTGTGGTTTATCAAAAAATTCGATTTTTCAAAAACTCATTTGATCTCATCAGTAAAATGCTTAGCACTGTTGTGTTAAATAAACAGTACAACTTTGAAAGGTTTTCGTTGACTTCAAAGAAAGAAAAATGACTTTGAAGAAAAGCGCCGGGGATCGTCAGGGATCATACAAAAGCTGGAAAATGCGGCTTGTACAGCTTCTCGCTCCTGTTCTATATGTTCATAGTGAAGGATAGTGGGAACACTTACGCTTATGTATACAACGTGAAATCCAGATATCTGGAGCTTCAGAATATGAAGCTTTCTTCTGAGCTGCGATCCCTCCCAGCGGGGTTGTTAGTGTATGTGGCTCTAAGATTAGCTTGATTATAGGAACACAAATCAAAAAGTTTGTGCGCATCAAGATTGTAATTCATAAATGTATGCACGTAGATCTGGAGGGGGGAGAAGAGTTGTGAAGGTGAGTGTCATGTCTTGTGCTCTAGATATCTGTATTCTTCTTTGTCTCTCTTAAGATTCTCATGACTTTGTACTCAAGCACAATGGATGCCAAGACATTGGCACACAAGCTGAGATCTCTATTGTTTTGTAGCTAAGAGTATTCTCTAAGAGATCACCAGAGGGTCGGGAAATGGTTCTCAAAGTTGTCTCCATAAACTGCAGGAAATGTCCATCGTGGATGCAAGTAAGATCTCGGGTAGCAATCTATTTTAACAGGACAAATTGGACGTGAAAGTTGTGAGTCATTCGATAAATTTCAGCTCGCAAGTAGTTTACTGAAAATTTCGAAACTTTTCAATGAACTACTTGCTAGCTAGAATTCGTCAAAAATCTCAAAACTCTCACGTCCAATTTGTCTTGTCGAAAACATGCCTAGCGCTGCCTTGATAGATCCTCAGTACAATTCTAAGTCGATCTGTAGAGCATTTTGGGAAGATAGACGACTTTAAAAACAAGCGGTGATCTGTCAAATATCCCCGAAAGATCACACAAAAGTTCTTAGCCTGTATGCCAATGAACTGACCTTCAGTATGCTCAGGTATTATTGTAGATCTTCATAAGATAGGTAGACAAAGATACAATATCTACAGTAGCGAGAAATGGCGCACCCTTTCTCAGCTCCCCTCTCCTTTCCAGGAAAGACGTGCGTGTATGCGGTCTCAAAGGCAGTGTCTCGCAGAATACGGATCTCGCGTTTTGTGGATTACAAGCCTTTCCGACTTTGTGTGACCCTTTCGGGTTCAGACCGAGTAAAAAGTCCAAACCCTTGTTCGAGGGCCCAGAAACTATGCGAACGAGCTGTTCACTTCTACCCTGGGCTTTGGCCACGATAAGGCAAAGGAGGGCACCGCGTGGAAATACGCGTTGAAATGCGACTCGCGCACATTCTACTATTAGAAAATTCTACTACTATTACTATTTTGCAAAAATAATGTCCGTTTTTCTAAACCTATATTCCAAACAACTTTTTTCCCATCAGACTTTCTTTCTCGATAGAGCATCTGCATATCAGTGGAAAGCTCTCTTCATGTACTTTCTCATGGCTGTGGAATTAAGCTGCTATCCTCACTTGTGAGAATTTGCCAGCATTTTCCATATCCGCACTCAAAATCAGAATCTCATAGCTTCCACTTTCTTGATCACAATTCAGGAGCAAAATTACGAATTCTTCTGAAAACATAGCAAGTGTATTGAATGAAGATTGTTTACCTACTGCGTACTTATGTAGATTTTGGAGAAATGTGTACTGAGAAATTGACGCGTCAAAATAGACACTCGCTGCTGGCATTCTATGGGTCAGAAATTTCTCATGATTAAAACAATCGCCAAAGCTTCGCCCATTTCTGTAAGCTCGAAATTAGCACACCTTAACTACATTATTTGAAGAGAAACTTAGCTATTCAGTGCGCGAAGAATTCCAAATTTTCATAATTAGGCACTTACAAGCCTACAACAAATAGGCTCAAAAGAGTAAGCATTTTTGATTTTTATCTTTTCTTTTCGCAGAATTCCTTCGCTGGAGTTTTTTCTACACACACTTATACTATTGGCCTGCGGCTACAAAATAAGCTAATTAGCAGACATAGGGACAAAGCTTGAAAGGAGTTGTAAGCTCTTGAAGACGAGGTTTTCACGAAAAACTTTCAGTTTTCTGACGCATGGTTTTCTTCCCGTTTGCGATATCAGTATGGGCAGGGGCGCGCTAAGTTAAGAAAGGTATGATGTTTCTGATGGTTTTGACTGCATTCAAAAATATGGAGACTGAACGAAGTTATAGCCTTCCAAAGTGAAAATTTGCAAAACGGACATTATTTTTGCAACAACCTAATATTTTGAGCGCAACTTCCTCAATATAAGAGAAGCCTTATGAGGAAGCTAGGCGTTCGCCTAACAAGGTCTCATCATGAAATCCGTAAAAATCCAAAATGCGTTAGATCTGGTGAGACACTACCTTGTAGACACTGCCCGGCCCGAGATAGAACTAAAAATTAGAGAGATACTGAAACTACGTTGGATTGAGTAATTTGGTATTGAACATCATACATCAGACGTTGATACCGTAATATCAGCAGGTTGCCGATCATGCAAAATTTGCGCGAAAAATTCTATAACTTGTCATAGAATAATGCTTTCAGTTAGATGCGGCGACAGACTCAGGGTTTTTACTGATCTCGCATGTGAGTTTAGTTTTTTCTAAAAGGTCAGACTAGGTTAGTAGCATCTTCCGTTTCCGTTTATTAGGTAGGTCCGAAAGTTGTCGTTTCATTTTCAAAAATTTGTAACTTTGCGCTGTTTCAACGGATTTGCTTGCATGTAATTTTATCAAACAGAATAAGTCTTTCGCTTTCAGATGCTTTTTCGTGGAGCTGCTATTTCATACTGGCTGCGGAGATAAAAATGGAAAACTAAGACCATATAAGCTTTGACCATTTTAAGTTAGGTCACCAAGAATCTGGAATGCTGCAGAAAAATCTGAAATCGTCAGTACATATGTTTTTTGGCCTACCCTTTGCAACTGTGAAAAATTTGTGCTGTTTCGACGTCTCTGTGAGAAGTCATGATTTTCGCGAAAATTGGTAAATTGATTAATTTTGGCGTTTTCCATAGTAAACTCGACATTCATAACTTCTCACAGAGACGTTTAAACAGCACAAACTCTTCACAGTTGCCAAGAGTAGGCTAAAAAACATAAGTACTATGGATTTCAGATTTTTCTGCAGCATTCCAAATTTTTGGTGACCTAACTTGAAATGGTCAAAGCTTATATGGTATTAGTTTTCCATTTTTATCTCCGCACCCAGTATGAAATAGAAGCTCCACGGAAAAGCTTTGAAAGCGAAAGACTTATTCTTTTCAAAAAAATTTACAGGCAAGCAAATCCGTTGAAACAGCGCAAAGTTACAAATTTTTGAAAATGAAACGACAGAACTTTCGGGCCCACCTAATAAATTGGCGCAAAATTGATTCGTGTTTTCCATGCTCCGTGCAAGATAACTAAAGACTGCAGGCGACATATCATTCGAGAGAGCAAAGCAAGATGGGTTTAAAAAAGGCGAAAAAGAAAGCCGTACTTCAGGTAAAGCCGCAAGGTTGATTCATCTGAAGTCCAGCTTTCTGGGGAATTTATATAACCAAAAGTGTTCTTCTGCCTAAAAAATCTCTACGGACCTCCTTTGCTCACATAGTTACCACAATAGACAATCGAATAGACAATTGCAATGCTTTTTTTCATGTGTGGAAAATGAGAAACAAAAAAGGACAAAAAACAATTTTGCCTTCTACGGTCTTTTATATTGAATTCCGTATTTATCAGAAACACGCTTGTGATAGAAATTCAAGTCATAGGGTCCCACCACGACACTGCGTCTTAACCTCGGCGGCAAGCGTCCATATCCACAATCAGCAGCTTGCGGAACACGTCTTCGACATTTTCGTACTCTGCAAACTTCGTTTTCGGAAGGTAAATACAGCAAATAACATTCAAAAATATGAATTAGTCAATTAAATGATCAAGAGAAAATATTAGGTTGTCCGGAAATTAATGTCCGTTTTGAATTTCAACCGCAATAAGTTATACACTTTTTATTCCTGAATAGCTTTCAAGGAACCATTTGACAGAGCAAAGCAAACTCTACAAGATGGCTATCTTGCTTTAACAACAGCTCTGATCCACCTCGAGTTTCGAGCCAAAAACTAAAAAGGTTCAACTACCCAAAAAATCGAGAAAAATCATAACTCAGTTCATAAGAATCCTGCAAAAATTCTAACTTGCTCACGTAAACACTATCCACATAAGACATGTATTTACGCTATTGCCGTATTTTTTCCTTTGTTAGAAATCGAAAAAACGAAAATTTTCATACTACTGCAAAGGTGATGCTGTGTCGTCCCCACATAAGTAGATGTATACTACAAATCTGCAGAAGTACAAACGTAAATTTTCAGCTCTCTACAAGCTTTAGTTCTCGAGAAATTTGAATTTAAGTTTGAACCACCTGACTCATGCAAGCTAAATTCGATACTTCTCGAAAACTAAAGCTTGTAGAAACTGAAAATTTACGTTTGTACTTCTGTTTGTAGTATACATCTACTTATGCGGGGACGACACAGCATCACTTTTACAAAAGTATGAAAATTTCCGTTTTTTCGATTTCTAACAAAGGAAAAAATACGGCAATAGCGTAAATACATGTCTTATGTGGATAGTGTTTACGTGAGCAAGTTAGAATTTTTGCAGGATTCTTATGAACTGAGTTATGATTTTTCTCGATTTTTTGGGTAGTTGAACCTTTTTAGTTTTTGGCTCGAAACTCGAGGTGGATCAGAGCTGTTGTTAAAGCAAGATAGCCATCTTGTAGAGTTTGCTTTGCTCTGTCAAATGGTTCCTTGAAGGCTATTCTGGAATAAAAAGTGTATGACTTATTGCGGTTGAAATTCAAAACGGTCATTAGTTTCCGGACAACCTAATATATAGGCATAAATGTTAATAAAAGTGAGTCTTGCTCAATTCCAACACTTGTAAGTCACGAGCTCAAAAGTTATCCAAATGTTAGATTAAATCCACTTTCCCTACATGAGAAGATGATTGACTGCTGCAAAGCCTAGTGATGAGTGAGATTGCAAGTTGTAGCTTCTAGTAGATTAGTTCCCGGGCATTTTTGCAATTTTATTTCCAAACGCATTTTTTCGCCACTCGGTCGGACTTTGACACCAAGCTTTTTTATACTGTTCAGTAGGGGAAAGCCTAATGCTTTCAATACGGCTTCTGGTTTTCATCGATGCCAAGACATGTTTGATCTGCACATCAAGTAGAAAAATCTTTATAACCATGAAAATTTCACAATTTTCCTTCCTACGTCCATTTTTTGTGCACTTCATAAAATTTCGTCCGAATCATGGATGATCTGATTGAGAAGCACGTTAACTTTTAACCCGCAGCTGCTCTCGAGCTTTGCGATTTGCGCTTGGAAATTACAAGCTGTCAAACTTGCCTCTAACTGTAACTTTTTTCGCAGCTGATGTCGCTTCTGCGAGGACGGCCACACCTGGATGAGGGTCTATAAGACGTGTAAGGCACTACTCCAACAACGTTCGCAGTAATCAAAGATTTGGTCCACCCCATGCAGAACGACAAGATAACTTACTCGAAAAATGGTGCATTTTTAGGGGCAAAAAATGGTCGATTTTTCAAACTTTCTGGAAAAACTTTTTTTTGCATGTGATCGCTCAAAGGCTTGAATAGTCTCCATAACAGCCCAAGCACACTTCTATATAACTAAAGTTTTGAGCTCTCCAGCCTTTATCGTGCCTGAAATAATGCCGCACAAATAGGCCACTTTTCGCGACGACGTTTCTCCTTTCTGTGCATGCTGATGGACCACACTGAGATGCTGAAAAACCAGCAAGAGATGAATATACAGGGTGTCCCAAAAAGATGTGCACACTGTTTAATTTTGAATAACTCTCTTGTTATAAGGTCTTTCAAGAAGCGGTAAGGGCCATTTTGTAGAGCTGGCTTCAACTTAGATTTATAGCATGGAGCGAATCACCGACCTCTCTTCGTTACTGTAGGATTACGGTAGAAACTTGAAAGAGGGTTTTGGCCATGAAAGGCCATATTTTGCCTCAGAAAGGATTCAAAACAGCCTGAAAACTTTTACACTAGGTCAATTAGAGTTGCTGATTTCTAACTGTAAAGTTCCCAACCCATTATGATGTTTCACTGAAGAGTTATGCAAGGTAAGCAGTAGCGGCCATTTTCTCAATGTTCCTAAAAGGTGCGGTTACACCGTTTAGAAAGCTTCGCAATCTTGAGAATAGTTGAGTATTGAACTCAGCGTCTCTAAAATCCCTATTACACAAGTTTTCACATCTTTTTGAAAATTTTTGAAACGGCAGCTTTTTCCACATTGACGCCATATGTCCAAGTTTCTACCGTATTCCTACAGTAACGAAGAGCGGGCGGTGATTCGCTCTAGATTGTAAATCTAAGTTGAAGCCAGCTCTACAAAATGGCCCTTACCGCTTCTCGAAACACCTCATAATAAGAGAGTTATTCAAAATCAAACAGTGTGCACATCTTTTTGGGACACCCTGTATGTTGTGGGCAAAATTGTCTTTGCAATAAGTCTGTAACTTCAAAAAGGAATCAATATGCTTGAAATTACAGCGATTTGAAAAAGATTTTCGCAAGTGCCCGGGAACTTTCTTTACGAAGTAATATAATTTTTCTACTACGCAAAAAGCTGATGAGAATATCTTGTGATGAGAAAAGTTAAGCCATCGGCACCAATCCGGCCAAGCGAACAATTTGACTCTCGACTCGCTAGTTGGACCCGCCTCTGGCATGCATCGCGCGACCATCTAGTGCCACTCTGAATCACTCGGTCGCTTTTGATGACCTAAAGTAGAGTTGCAAAAACGAGAATACTTTATCGTGCAAACAGTAACTTTTTTTTTCTTGTTGCTGGCAAGAAATGGTCTGAAGCATACCTTTTAAGCCATTGTAGGCTACGAGGTAATTCAGAAAGAAAATCCAAAGTTCAAGCACCAAGATTGTGTATCGGTCCTCGCACGAATTTGTCAACTGCATCTTGTAGGTTTGCTTTGCTCTATCGAATAATATATTTCTTAACTACTTATGTTAGTTATCGACGTATAAAAATATACATTAGTAGTGCATAAACCTACTGAGTGAAGCGTTCAAATCGAAATTTCTGAAAAAGGTATCGCTCTTGATAAATTTTGCCTGAATTTGGTGTGATATGCGCGTGACAGCTGTTGATGAAAAATTAGTCTATTATGCTATTTATTTCGTTTTGCTCAAAGAAGTGTCTAGGTGCGAAGTCATTCTCTAGCTCCGCAATTCGTCAAATGTTGCGATCAACTGATTCATAGTTTCCACACTTTAAAATAATTTCTCTTCAATCTCAAAATTTATCTCGTATTAATAACACAAAACCTTCCTAATTCATATTTTCAAAAAATCTTTCTATCAATATTATACATGCAAAATGCTAAATCTCCATCTTTCTTTATTTGTATCTTCGATGATCTCTTTATCCCCATCACCGCGGTTAGCAGGGAAATCGTGATCGCATGAAGCAGGAATATAAAGCAATCCTATCTTGTGTATTTTTGTGAAACGGATACTACTCCTTCTGTTCAACACACCGTCCATTCTTTGTTTTTCGAATCAAAGTTTTGCAGAAAAATTCGATAACATAAGAGATAATCAGCTGTCTTGTAAATATTGCCTGGACAATGGTATCCCGCAATCTCTCTAACATACAAAAAGTGCACTCAATCCGAACGGCTGCACTCAATTGTGTGTGTGGTGCGCGCTTGGTTCGTGTGTGTAGTGTTCGCAAAAGTTCGGTGGAGAGATAGTTCTTCTACAGAAGCTGCGTAATTTTAGGACATTTCAACCGTCGGTGTTCGCTTCGACTCACGGATAATGTCGCATGCCTGATCGCTGGTATTGCAAAAGCGCCGGACGTGAATGCACTCACACCACCACCGCCAAAACCCCCGGATCATTGCCGTCGTTCCTGCTCGCTGTTGGCGATATTCTATAGCCGTGTATTTGTGGTACTGCTGGTAGTCGTCGACGTCATTCTGCCCCATCGATTCATCCACTATCAGCAAACTCTCTATCTGCTGCTCTGGTACTATTCGAGGACTGCTTTATTGGAAATCAAGCACAAACGGGACTCTGGTGTGATGATGCTAGCAAATTCGCCCAGCACATCTTCTTCACCAGAAGCATCTGAAGAGCTGAGCATCTTTAAAATTGTGAGTTCAGCATTGTTCGAGCTACAGCTCGGTTTCTGAATTGATACAACTATCAAAAAAAAACTAACTGAGCAAAAGCGAAGTTCTTTTGATATTATCATGCCGTCTTCCTTTATTGTCTTCCTCGCCATACCTACCCAGCTGGCTTGAGAATATATTCGTAGCCGTCCTTAGATGCTTCTTACCTATTTTTTTCAAATTTAATATTTTGTTATGTCTTCATTCTGAACAGCCTTACAATCATCTATGAGAGAGTAGATGGAAGTCTTCGAAGATGGCAGAAAAATTAATCATTTTTAAGAACAACAAATGCGCGTTAGCTCGTGATAAGTTTTGTTATATGCGTGGCAACCCTCTAGAAATTATAATTCTTACTAATTATTCTATGTAGAGGCACCACTCTGAGATTTGCGTTGAAAGGAAGCGGTGGGTGTCAGCAGAGATGCTGTGAAGATTATAATATCACTGAACGACAAGGTATTACACGAAAACATTTGCAAAAATAGAACATGGCGTTTATGCGTTCCATACAGATGGCTGAAAAATCAGTGCGCTGCGTAAGTGACTGCACATTGATGTATTTTGTATGAGAACTTAATGAATAGAAACACATCAATCACGACATTTAAAGAGCTCAGGCTGGGTACTGATCTATACTGATCCATAAGCTCCGACACATTTCCAGCACAGCGCTCGAACTGTGCCAAGTGCGCCGCAAGCGCTGCAGCATCCCCATGCGGTTTTGAGCGGCGGGACGTAGCAATTCTTGGCAGTTTTGAACTGGTTGCGTCGTGATTTTTCATCTCAATTTCACCTCGCTTCCTCCTGCGATGGAAAAGTTCTAAACTTGAAGTGAGGTTCGAGTGTGGAGAGTTTTTCATGCTATGGTCGCGCAAAGCTGTATATGTCTTTGCGCACCCGCTCTCCTCCATACTTTTAAAACCGTTCTGCAGGTAGGCACTGCGTCCTCGACATAGCCAGCGGTTTCGGAACAAGACAATTACAATGGTCACGGAGATTGCGTTTTGTTGGGACTGTTTTGGGCGTTTTAGTCCCACTTCTTTTTACTGATTATACTTTCCTCTTCGTTCTTTCTTGGCTATCGTTCTCGCCTTCGGTGGATTGAAAGCTGGTTTGATTCGAGATAGTCTTTCTTAACACTTCAAACGAAAATGCGATCATTTTTGTACCTCGCTCCAAATTTGGAATCCTTCCGAACAAACAAGAAGCGAGGTATAAGAATGGGACGAAAACGACGATTTTTGCAATGGAACAGAAATAGAAACGGTCAAAAATTGTTACCTTCCACCGTTCAGTACTGCATGCGGGTGGCCGCACACTGCAACATACTTCAGACACAGCTCATGATAATGGAATTGTGCCGAAACTTTCGGATCAGCGTAAACCCAGGCTTAGCTTCGTCAAAAATTTCGTGAAATCGGAGGAATCAAAACACTGTGTAGGGTGTAGCTTGCTCATTTAGGATAATGAGCTCAGTAAGATTCATCAATATGGCACCCCTTAAAATGCCTAGACTAAAAATTCCCTTTTGAAGCGAGTGGGATGTGATTGTACATGTGAGCACTGTCCAGTGTTATTGACTCAGCCTTGATTTTGACTATTTGTAGCAATAAAATATGTTGCGAATAACATTGGTGTGTGCTAGTCTCTTTTTCAATGGCAAAACTCTCCAAAAAGGTTGGTAATCTGACTACATTGCTTTTCTTGGAAATACAATCGCTTTTGCAAGGATTTAGCTCCTTGGTCTGCATGAATCTTTGAAACCTCGCCGCAGATTTTTCTCTCGGAGCCTGCCCCTTCTTGCAAATGGTTCTACATTAATTCTGCATTCATCATAACTTTCAACACAATCACGACATTATCGCTTCTTGAAGTGTGTGTGTGTTGTGAACCGCACTATTTTCCAAGTTTAGTTTACGCAAACTTTTCATTTTTACGCATTCATGATGAGAAGATGATTGATTGTCGCGATCATTCATACCCAAAATTGATTATTTATGATGTAGGCTTTTTGGCTGTTTGTGACATCAGGACAGGCAAAGGTGTTCTGAGTTGCAAGATGTTTATTGCTTTTGATAGCTTTCATTTTACTCAACGTTATACATTTTGACAAAGTTGCAGCTTTTGCAAGTAAGACTTTGCAAAACATGCATTATTTTTGCACCAGCTTACTACTCCAATATTAACAATTCTACTTTTTTCGGACCTGTTAGTAACAAAGTACAAAAACAAATCATATGTCTGACATGGCAAGAGGTTCGCTTATTTTACAATCTTCGATGAATTTCATACGCATCTATTTTCTAGAGAAATTCAAGGACTTCAAATATAAGACCTATCTTGTATTCGAAAAAATATCACAAACCTTGCTCACAGACCTCGGACAAAAGTGAATGCTCTGAGTTGAAGAATTTGCAGCATCAACGTCAAACATAGGTTTCTTTTGAAACTTTTAATCAGATTCTGATTAGAAGGACAAAAATTTGAGATTACTTGCCAAGAAGACTTGTAAAAGAAACAGTGCTCCTTCCAACTACCTGTATGGATGCGGTCAATGTTGCAAAATGCACTTTTCCTTTCTTGAAGAAGGAATGAATCAATTTCGTGTCATTTATGGAATAAACGGACATATAAGACAATGGTCATTGTAACATTCTCCTAGTCGCAAACTTGCAGTGTGAGGTTTAACTTCGAAAGCAAGCTATCCGCCTCGCTTAAATCTCTTAGAATTGTCTATGGCTGCAAAGAAAAAATTAGTGACGGCGTAGCTTAGTGTAGTATTCTGCAATCTTTGTGTTGCAACTCGTTGTTTGCCTTGATTCTTTGAGAAATAATACGATTTTTTCCGGTGTACCGAAAAGATCTGAGTTGTAAGGCAATGGAGTGATATGTATGTACCTTGCACCGCACCAAGTGAAAGTTGTACTCTTGGCGGTCAGCGCCTTGATGCAGCTCTTTCGCAACAGTAAATTTTTCATTCGCCAAGGTCGTAGACTTAAAAGTGATTAAAAACTATCTCGGCAGTAGTTTGTCACCATGAATAATGTGCATCTTGAAATCAACACGTGACTGAGGGACCCTAAATGAAAAAGAGAGAAAAGACGAGAAGACCAGAGAAAGTGAAATGTAAGACGTCTCGTAAGATATAAAGCAGCGTGTCGAGTTGTTTTCGAGTTACAATCAAGATTGCAACAAATCCTTTGCCGTAAGAGTTCCTTCATACTACGCCGCGACACCGCGTACACCACGTACGCCACGTACGCCGCGCGCGCAGCGTACGCCGCGTACGCCGCTGCAGCGCAATGGAAATATGGAAATATGAAGAAGAGAAATCCTTTTCATCCAATGATGTGTTTGTAAGGAGATGTCAACAGCGCAAATATACAACAAGATACAACATACAACCGTATACTACCAATATCAACCACATGACGCAATGTGCAGTCAGTTACGATATTAAATATGAAACTCAAAAGTAGAGGGAGCACAACAAGCTAAGTCAGTCAAGCTAAACCGTACATGAAGTGCAAATTTGGCAGCCCAAAGCCATATTCGACTTAATGCTGGGCCAGGTCACGCGCTAAGTCACTTTATGATTTTGAAGCTCAAAAGTGAGCTGAAAGTGCAAGATGCGCTCAATTTTGCTATTTTTGTGTAGGTTTTTTTTTCTACAAGTGCTCGTAAGTTCTTACTACGGCGCTAAGCAGTTATAGAAAACAGATTTGAAGTCACGTTGAATGCTACATTGAACAGTAGGCAGCTTGCTTGGGTCGGTCATTCCGACTTCTGACCATTCCCTTTTATGACGAAATTACTAATATCATGGATATATAGTTTCTAAAATGACGTACCACTCAACAAATTGGCCTAATGCTCCTGCGGTAACAAGGAAAAAGTGAAAGTGGACATGAAGCTCAAAATAAAAGTGGGCTGTCTACGGTGATTTTCTTGCACATTTAGGGCATAGCGGTATTTTTTACGCAAATTCAGTATCGTGAGGGTGTTAATTCTCTAATACTTGAAATTTAGCCCTTTTACTTCTTCCACATTACCCATCTCTTAATGGCTAAGGAAGGGAAAGAGAAGAAAGAATCAAAATCTACAGCAGTGAAATTACACACCTCTTCGCTTTTGGCTTTCTGCACAGATCCATTCAATGTCTGTGATTTAGAATTCATGTTGGATTTATATGCGATAAAATACCCATAAGCCACCAAAAAACGTTGCTTTTTAGGGCCCAGACGACGCAGATGTTGGCGAAGCTGAGCGTCTCATGTATAATGCTATCTCTAGCTACTCTAGTCTCAGCAGTCCTCAAGTAAGCCGCAAACGAAAGAAAACAAGTGAGTGTCTAGTTTTTATCTTCTACACAGCAGAATGCTTCACACGATGTGACAAGCTTTCGATAAAATTCTTGTCCAATCTTCCTTTGTCCTCTTTTTTGCTTCGCAACGACGTTGATCATTCCCTCCATACTTTTCTGCCCTATCATGGTCAGACGTTCGAGGGAAATATCGTACGAGAGCTTTGAAATATTGCGAAATTCAAGTGTTTATCCCAGGATTCTCCAAAAAGCGCATGGTTTTCTCTTTCCAAAAAAATTAGAACAAACTAGCAAAATGAAAAAACTACTAGGTAAGGCAAATTCGCTCGCTCCAATTCGCAACATACCGAAAGTGATAGCACATGCTGATATATTTACGAAGATTTGAATGCTTGTATATAAGTCAGAAGCGGACTTTCCAAATGTAACTGACAAGAACTAGTAAATTGAGTATGAGTAACAGATGAAGTTGGCTGTTGAAAATTTGAAATGTTTGGTGCAGATGCATTGGTAGTTTAATTAAAAATTTATGTGGACCACCCTGTATATCTTTGCCTTCGCTAATCTATTGATTGTAAACTAAGTCATCGTAATGAAGCGATGTGCTCCAAGATTATTTACTCGAAAAAAGATAAACGAAAGTTCTTTAAATTTTTGTTGAACATTAGGCTTTGCTACGCGTAAGAAAGTCTCGTCTTTCTCGAAACTACAACTGCGGGTTGAGCCAGAGTGCGCGGCGTACGGGCGTACGTGACGTACGCAGCGTACGCTTGGTATATTTCATAATAGGAGAGTACGCGGCATACGCTGCGTACGCCGCGTACGCCGCGTAGTCTGGCTCAACCCAGAGTATTGTCGATCAAGACTCCTTTCATTACATTTATATGTATGCTATAAGCAGGAAATTGTAGTTATCGAAAAAAATCTTCACTCAGTTAATTATGATTTTCTTTTCCAAACGTTCAATTTTCGTGCAACCGTCATAAAAAATAGACGCTAGTACATTGGACACACTTAATGAAAATTTGCTGCGGCTATAGGAAGTGATTTTATGTTCAACCCCGATGTATGACCTCCCCTCTCCCTTTCCCTCCTCCACATACTGTGGAAAGTGGTAACCTTCTTGAGATTTTGCAAGATGCGTGGAAACCGTTTCTCAAAATTTCAAAGTTTGAGACTTGTCCCATATGAATCTCAACGACTGTTTGCTCATTTCTAAGCCAACGTTTTGCAGTGGTATGCGACTTCATCGTCATGTTCAATAGATAATGCATCTTTCTGGTAAAGCCACTCCGATCAGAGCTGCTGCTAACGGTCAGTGGTACTTCCCTGAAAATGCAGAGTTACTATTGTCTTCTTGTATAGGCTGCTGCTTGGCGAAGGCGCAATATCTTTGAGCGCGAACGCGGCTTCTTTAGCCGCATAGCGCATGAGACGCAGCATTCACAACGGTGAAGTCACGCGCGTTACGCGTGCGCGCTCGCTCAACTAAGATTGCTTCTGCGCCTTCGTCATGCCTAGCCTTTATTTATATCGTGCTGTGTGGGCTGACACTCGGTCTGCATTTGCGAGCGGTTTACCGAGAAAGATCCACTGCCTTCATTTGCTGCTTATCTTAATTCCACTTCCTCATCATTTCCAGATCGGCCGAGATACAGGCTCCGTAAAATCCAATTGCCCACGCGTCGCTTTGAATACCAACGCGCGGTGCGTTGGGAGCGTTTCGTCCCGAAGCGCTACAGGCTTTTTGTGAGCGACAATGAGCGCGCACCCTTTCCACGCATATTTTTTTGAACTTTGAAGGGAACTTTCGTCAAGATATACCTTGCATTGACGAGAACAACATGAAAGTTGAAGAAAGATTTCTTGGAATATAGCCAACGCCGACAGTCGTTCGCGACGGCCGCTCGCTTACGCTGGTGTTCAAGGCACGGCGCGAGCAATTAGGACGGCGCCTATATGCCTCTTCGTCTCTCAATGTAAAGGGCCAGGCATACTTCACGCGATTTCAGTCGCAACGCGATTTGGCAATTCGCCAGAAGCCCTAAATCCAACGCTAGCAAACTGCACATGCATAGTGTGTATAATTTACGTGGATGATAAAATGCCCTATCTTTCGTACATACAGAAACCCCTTACAGTGAGTTATGGACAGTTGGAATATTGCCAAATGCGTGGCGACTGAAATCGCATGGAGTGTAGCGGCCCTTATCACCACTCTCGACTAAAGCTATCGTTTGGTCCCTTTTATAGTAATTGAGAGCTTTTGTTAGGCACCAGGGCGGATGCAGAGAAGCCTTTGGCCCGTAGTAAACCTCCACTCATCTCAAATGACTTAAGATTAATCATTAAGAAAAACTTCCTCGGGTGAACCTAATCTCGCCCACCTTCCCGTGCTTTAGGATAGTCAGTTCAACAGTCAGAAGACTGTCCGGTCAAGTGTCACAGTCAGTTCACCAGAATGCCACTTATCCGAGGTTGAATTTTAGGGTGATCCGAGAGAAATAGTGGGCAAAAGAAGAGAACCAGACAAATTTCCCGTAAGTTGGTCATGAGTACCATAGGCTCCCCAATTGCTGCGAGGGCGGTCGCGATGGTCAACCGAAATCATTTTATCGGCTATGTTTCAACACAGGGCAATTGCACAATTTCGGCGGCCTAAATAAGAGATGATCAATGAACAGCTGATTGCGGCGAGAAAAGCAAAAAGTTGGATTTCTTTTTTTAAGGCTTGCTTATTTTTTCTTTCAAAAACTGCTTTAAACAAGCCTTTTTGATTTGTTTCATTTGCATATGTCCCAACATTTTCATTTTTTCATAAGTCCTCGTCAAAAAATGATAGTTTCGTTTTATCCATTGTTTGCTTAGCTATATCCTTGATAGCGGTCGCCATTGATTTTTCTCGATAACGGCCGCTATCAAAAATTGTCCCTGCGATGGGCAAAAATTTGCCACCAGCCGGCTTTGAACCATGGGCTGCGGCGTTAAAACCCATTCACTTAGCCGTTCGACTAAAACTGCTTAAAAGGTTTAGTTTTTGAGAACACACAAAATCTCTAGGTCTAGAAAGCGATCCTTATCCGGATCGAGGCCACTGGATGCCGGACTGAGGCGCTCCACGTTCAACGTAGGCCCGCCCCCAGCCGACTTGAGCTGAACAGAGGTTTACTACTCAGACATTCGCATTGAGTCCCGCAGGACAGAATGAGGTGTAGTCACGGAAAGCGCGATTCCCGAAATCGGTTTGGGACAAAATTAGGACACCTGATTTTGTTTCGGGACGAAAGCGACAAAATCAGGTGTCCCGACCGACACATTCCGGACAAAATCGTAACACCTGTGAGAAACATCATAATGCCCCGATCGCATTTAGAGCATGCGGTCTACTCTCTTATAAACGAATTTTTGAGTCATCTATGTCTTCTCCAAACCTTCTTCTTCACTTACCTTGTGCCCTTTGTCTCTTCGGGCCTCATATTTCACGCCTTTTATTTTTCTGCTCGTAAAACCCAATCAAACGTCAACAAATTTATTAACAAAAACCACATATTATTATCAAGTTTCCTCAGTCTCTTCAACCCCATCTTCAACGCATTCAGTCTTCTCATTTACTAATTCCTTAATGATACTGCTGCCTTCGATGCCTTCGATGACGACACGCTTTTTCTGAAAATCAAAAATTATTGATACCTCTGAACGTATAAAGCAATGAATCACCTTTAACGGAAGAAGCGTGGATCTTTCAGGGTTCAAATAATGGATGTTTGCGCTGCAAAAGTACAATCCAAAGTATCGCTTCTTCTAACAGTGAGAGAAAACTCACAGTCCTCTCCCCATCGCTATTCTTGCACGACCGGTCCAAACCACTCTTGCCTTCTAGATTCGTTGACAAATTTCTCACGAGCGTCGTCCTCTTCTCATAAGGGCTTTCACCACCTAAACTGTGGTGCACATGAAGGTCTTCTAAAAACATAAATAACTTTTGGACTTCGCTTATGTTCATTTGGGGTCCGCAGAAGTTCGTCGTGGTATAAGCCCAAAGCGTCAAGCACGAAACCTAAATCAGTCATTGAAACTAATGAACTTAGAAACACATTGACCCACCCCACCCACCAACCCACTCACTAGCTCGATGTTAGCGATCGACGAATGACAACATGGAGGACGGCCTCTACTGCAACAATAATAGAAGAAGAACATAAAAACATAAACATGATATCTTGAGGAGGAAAGCTCAATTTAGTTCCAACGAATTACTGAAAAATCACACTGTTATTGAAGGCCTCGGCAGCCATATCTTTTGGGCTTTTCAGCGCATGAAGAGGCGAAAATGAGCTTTTTCCGGAGCTTCTAGGTCCACACTTAGTAAGGAAGTAGGCGGGGTCAGGAAAGAGGAAGGCAGGGCGCGGCTTTTACCGGCGTATCTTCACTGATTTTGGCTATGAAAAGAGAAAAGATTCGGAAAAACTCATTTTCAACATTTTCATGCCCTGAAAAGCCCAGATATGGGATTCTCATGGCGAGAAGTCCCCGGAAGTTGAAAATGGAAAACGAAATTCTGCCGAGATGCTGCCTCAAAGAGTTTTCCACCCCAAAGAGCAACTCAACACTGTCGGCGATATGAGCACCGCACATCCCACTCGCAATAAACTGCACTTACCTAGGGTGCAGGAATAATGATAAGCCTAGCTGTGTGTGACTGAGGAAATGAGAGTGGGGCTTTCTTGGAAGTTGAGTTGAGAAACTTACCCTAAAGAAATTACTGTGATATAACTCAGGATTACGGCAGCAGTACAGAATGAACTCAGTAATTTGGAGATGTACTTGTTTAAACGTGCTCCCGCGCTTCGGGACAAAATCGCATCAAAATCGGGACAAAACTAAAATGATGACTCCCGCCGGTGCCCGGACTCTGGTGCGACTACCCATTTTGTGGGCGGATCTCCTGCGGGACTCAATGGTGAATGTTTGAATATGGGTCTTCATCCGAGAGAGCAAGCCACAAGAATGAGAAGTACACAACTGTCACGACTATATGTGGATAACATGCTTACATGAACAAATGGAATATCGTATCATAACATTTAGCACATCATTCATCAACAGCTTCAGTCTGCATTTCTGATTTTTCAAGTCACATCAGACGGTTTCGAACAAGTATGCAATCAGAGCTGGCGTAAAACACCGTCATTAGAGATGTACCAAAAAGCATCCATCGATTTTTCGTAACTTCGAGTTCGTCGCAAACATCTAAAGTTATGCTTTGGCTGGGAGACCGTTTTGCACAATATTCGTCACCGACCACATTGCGTGATTTGTCTTGAACAGTTTCGAGCAAGAGGTATTGCACACGACCGCTGAATAATACAAGCTTCTTCTCCGAGTCGAGTCTCAGTAAGACCCCTCTGGATTACTCATCAACTATAAGCAAAGGTTGCGCTAGAACTGAGCGCTGTCCTGGAACTGTTCCCAAACTTCGGGATCAGTATGAACGCAGCCCGCCTTGTCAAGATAATGCGTATCATTTTCGTAGTGAGCATGCTCAATAACACATGGACCAAGTTTGAGCGAATTTTGAGAATCCAAATAGTGTGTTACCTAACAGAAATGGTCATTCTTATACATGACTGACTTTGTTTCAAAAACTAGTTAGCTATACAATTCATTGTAATCGCACGCACAGACTTGACGCCGTCGCATTCGACTAAGATAATTCGTGCATGAGAGAGAGAGCAGACGGCAAGAGGGGTGAAAGAGCACTCGATCTTCAAGATCTGAGGTTTTCTTCGAGTAACTCCAAATGACGAAATTAGAAAAAGCCAAAATCTTAGAAACTTTTGACTGGCTGTGCATTCAGCAACTATTGCTTGGGAAAAAGAATACAAATCACGCTCAGATTGCTTTTCTGTAGACTGAAAAATACAGGCTCTCTATTTGTATAAATATCAAGCGCTAAAGACTTCTTTGTGAAAAAAGTATTAGGGTGTGGCACAACCCCAAAAGCTGTGGCTGCCACAGCTTTCGTGCAGTTACGACAATCGCCATTAACTTACGTTTAAAGCGTTTAAACATCTACGTTTTATCTTCTGGTTGAGCAAGACTGCGCGACGCATGCGACGTACGCAGCGTACGCCTGTGTGCATAAAAGATATGCGGCGTAGATGCGTACATCGCGTGCGTATGCCATGCAGTCTGGCCCAACCTTTATATTGTTGAGTTCACTGAACTTCCTCTCTTCATAATAGGATGCTGATCACTCAGAAGCGCTGCTATGGCGTGCAGTTCGAAAACGTCGCCAGTTTGCGGAACAGTTTTGAATATGGAACCTCTCTTTAGACAACCAAGCTGCCACTTGCACTTTGCTACCTTTGTAAGATTTCTTCATCTCACGTAGATAAGTGAAGATGCTGTTGGCCCCCGAAGTAACGTCCTCGAAGCGTCTTTCACAGAAAGGTCCCCGTTCGAATGCAGATTTGGTGAGGGTCTAAAGAAGATTATGGCCTTATGTGTTACACCTGACTGATTAGTTCATATGGATCCTCGCTTGCAAGCAATTCCGGTAAAAAAGCCTAGAATGCAAGAATATGAATCGCAGCGTAATTATTTGATACCTAGGGACAGATTTTTTGGTTATAAATTAGAATCTAGCAGGGAGATATTTTCTAAAACAGCTTTATTGACCGCAAAAATCAAATCATTTTTGATTTAGATGCACAGTTTGCAGATCTTATTTCACATCTACACTAAAGTCCTTCAAAGAAGGATCACAAGGGAAAGATATAATCTCCAAGTATTTTTAGAATACTTCTTTTTCTTCTTGTAAAGCTAGTGTCACTCTTTCATTAGGTTCTCATGGCTGTTGAGTTCTAATTTTCAATAACATGGCAAAGCCCTCATAAGAAGGTTGCAGTATAAAACTATTGAAGATTTTTCTCTGTAACGATTGGTGATAGTGGTTAATGTAATAATCAGTTTATGGACATCTCATCAACGCATATTTCCTAAATGCGCAAGGGAAACAGCAGTTTGAGAGTAGGTCTTTCTGTCGACAAGATTGAAGTATGAACAAGACTGCAAATGAGTATAATGGAATTTTAATTTGAAAAGTAAAAATAAATTTGCGAAGAGGAATGAATCAAACATTGAATCTTAACAATCGAAAACAGCGCAGCTTGCGGTAAACGTTCAAAGGGTGGTCTTTCCTTATTTCCTTGTATCAACGGCCTGGCCTGTCAACTGAAATTTCCGGAATTGTCGGAAACGTGACTATTTTGGTAGTTTTAATGCATGGAAATGATGAAAAAACTTTATTGGCGAACATAAAGGCGCGGTGCTCATCGGCTCATTCCGGCTGCTGCTTCTCAAATGTGGCTTACTGGTGAGTTATTCGTTTCTCTCTTAAAGCTAATATACTAATGGTAAGAAAAGATTTCTGAAGGCCTACGTTCTCTGGATTTCTAAACCTCAACAGTTCTCGATGGTGATTTCCTAGAAGTGAGGAACGAGATTTCTTAAGATTTTCCTGATTGAAAAGAAACTTACTAAAATCGGAGCTCTAAGAAAGTTTGAAAAAATTTTATTAATTTAATTTATAAATCAATAATTTAAATAATTTATAAAACTTTATCATACTTTTTGTAGATCTCGGTTTCGTCATATCAGTTGATTTATTCCACGAAATGAGATTTCAGATGCATGTATCAGGTTGGTGCAAAAATAATGCGCGATTTGCAAAGCTTCACTGTGAGGAGTCATATACTTGGCATGAACGTTATATTCCTGGATGCAACAAATTCCTTCAGAAGCAGGAAGCCTTTTTTGACTTGGCGCACACTCACTTTTACTGCTATCACAAATGGTCAGAAAGCTTTCAACAGTAAGAACATTATATTATTTGGAAGATCGTTGAAGAACATTATATTTTTTGAAGGCTTGTCTTATGTCATATCAGCTAAAACTTTGCTTTAAGAAATATTAGGCAGGGCATGAACCAAGTTTTTGAATGGTCTGCGAAATTTCTTCCGCAAAATGAAAATTTGTTAGAAAAAGGTTCTTCGAAAAAGGGCCTAAAAACACGCATTATTTTGCACCAATCTAAAATGTACCATTCCTTGCAAGATTCAACCACATTGTCTCCAATTTACGTTCATCATCTTAAACAGGTGAACGTCAAACAACACGTGATACTACCTTAGCACCCAAATGTTTGCACTCGCATTTTGGTGTTTTGTCTCCAAGTCCATAAAAAAGTCTAATTTCAAGCGGATGCTGATCTCATCAGTCTCATTTCCTTGCAAGAGCGACGCAACAAATTTGCACGTTCGCAAAAGCAAACGTCCCAAAGGCAAATATAGTGGAAGCATAGAGCCATATTTGACTTGAGACCTCTGTGATCTTACTATCATTTATGTGAAGCTGTGCAATGCAACATCGTTTTCAATTCATATCATCTTGCACCGGTAACTTGACTACCTGGCATACCGAAACTGTAGCTTTATTCAGGGGTATCATCACCGTAATTTTATATCAAGTCATGTTGTTAGGTTAATCCTTAATATCATGCAAAATAAAACATTTAGTCGAGTCAGGGAGAAAAGTATCAGGTTGATGCATAATTCCTGTACCAAAACAATTACAGGCCGCAATAACCCGGAATCCTATAACCTAAATAGGATTTGGTAAATCATTAGATAGAGCCCTAACTCTACAAGAAGGTACTCGAATCTCTACATCAGCTGCGATTTACGCGAGGTTTCAAGCCGAAAACTGAAAAAATCCATGCGCTCCAAAACCTTAAAGGCAGCGTCCGGGCAAGATCTACCTACCCAGATGACACGTAGTTGTAAAGCGGGACCCATGAGTACCCGATCAGCGTTGGTCCGATCTTTGAGGTGGCCTCTGAAAGGAGATGCGGGCCTGTGATGCGTATCACAAACCGCCCCTCTTATCACAAACCACCTCTGAGGACAAGTGCTCACGCATCGATCGATCATGGATTGCAACTGCACCCATGCAGTTGCAGCTCCTCCTTGGTGGCGAGCCGGGGAGATAAACAATCCGAAACTCGTCCGCGCCCTGAAAACAGGGTCCCCAGGAATCGGGTTTCCTGAGGGTTTTGGACAATTTGAACTTTATAACTGTAACCAGGGCCATGGAAAGGCCCTAGAACAACAAAAACATGGGAGGCGAAATTTTGCCCGGAAGCTGCCTTTAAGCCAAATCGAAACAATATTGCAACTCTGTTTTAGAACTCTACAAAAGCTCTTGCTTGCTCAAGCGTAGGCGTTCCATGTAAGACATTTATCACTGCAGTTGCTGTAATTTTTCTCAGGTTAACGTTGATAAAACGAAGTTTTCATGTTTTTGCCAAATCGATGCTGAGATGTTCTAGCTTAACAATTGTATATTATACGCCTTCAACAGTAAAACCCTATGTTCTCAGCCTTCCAGAAGAGCTAGTTTACGAGAGAAATCGACATAGCACCCCTTATCCGAATTTTTCTTGTCTCGAAGGTTCATTATTTCTCGTAAATCAGCTGTTGTAAAAAACTGGAAATTAAGTCCTGTAGTATGCAAAAGTCGATGCTAGAACATCTCGGCGTTTTCTGAAAAAGACGAAAACTTCGCTTCCTCAATTTTGAGCTGATAGAAAAATACAGCAAGTGCATAAAGAAATATTTTATACAAAATTTCAATGCATGAGCAAGTTAGATTTAAGAGAGGATTTTTTGAGCGGACTTCAAATCTTTTGGTTTTTTGTGGCGCTACTTTTTCGTTTTTGGCCTCAATCTTTGCTTAGACCAAGTTGCTGCAAAACTTGAGCACTTTTTTCGTTTTTGGCTTCAATCTTTGCTTAGACCAAGTTGCTGCAAAACTTGAGCACTATCTTGTAGAGCTAGCTGTAGCTTGCTCTGTAGAAAGCTATATCAGGAATCATTTAGGATATAGAAGAAACATGTATTACTGCGGTCTCTACCTATTTTGGTGCAGGAGTTATGCATCAACCTAAAGTAATGATGCTTGATCACTATATTTGCAGAATGGATGCATGTTTTACTTGGATCTCAAACCCGCTCTTTTTCCATGACCATCCTTTCTGCAATTTTTTCGTCCTTTCTAGAAATCTTCATGCTTTTTTGTGCCTAATTATGCTTTGCATTAGCAGATCATATGTTTATATAATTTCATGTCATTAGAGGAAAGATTGAAATACTTCCCACTTTCTTGATTAGAAATAAAAATAAGTTCGAAAGGAAGTAATCCACATAATGTGCACTCCAGCAATTTCGCAGCCGACGAAAAAGCTAGTAATTTTCGAGCTCAGTCATTTGAAATCTTTATCTCACGGAGTTTATGGATGAAGTAAGATCTATTATTTGCTCCTGCTTTAGTGAGATAGAGCTCGCCAACTTTTGCTCAACTATATTTGTTCAAAATTTGAGGCAGTTTTAGCACAGCTACGTATGTAAAAATAAATGGAATCTCAAAAAAAGTAAATTGATGGTAAATTAAGCCAAGGATATGGGCGATCTCATTTTCGTATCTCAACTTCTTGCAAGGCACTTGAAAAGCTCTAAACTCTACACAGCGCTGCGCAAGTCCTGCTTCAAGCTTATTCGCAGGCAAAGCCCTTGTCACGTCAATGCTTGCAGAACAAGTTATAATCAGAGTCAAGCGTGGGGAGTGGCACTCCACACCAGGGGGGGGGTCGTAGAAGGGGGTCATGAAGAGGGGGGGGGGGGGATCGTTAGCGAGGTGATAGTCATGTTAGCGACATGATGCCAGTCAACAATTTCTGATAGGCCCATTGTGCAGTTTACTAGCACTGGTGTTTTGGCCTAGCGTTGTACATATACAGTAAGCATAACAAAAGAACCCGAAAAACATAAGAGCATCATTTTCATAATCAGCATGTCAAATATCCCTGTGGACCAAGTTTCAGCGAATTTCGTGGTTTCCGAATATTGAGACACTAAAATAGGTGGTCATCTTCGAACGTGTTAACTTTGGTTCAAAGGTGAATGAACTACTTCTTTTTGCACTCATTACAAAATAATACTACTTTTTGCTTACATTAGGGATCCCACTTCAAACAACACCCGAACTCTGAAATTAAGGGCAAGCCAAAATCTTGTTTGTCCCATTTTCCGCTTTCAGAGAAGACCAATCAGGCTCAAAACAGTTCTGTGAAAGTGACGAAGATCACGCTATCCAATTTACTTAATCTTGCTCCTTCCCTTGCGATATACATAGTACCTCATACTTAGCATACTACCGTAATTCAATATTTTTGCAGGGTTTTCCATTTGCATAGCTAAGGAAAAACGACTATATCTTTCTCTAAGAAAAACAATTTTAAATAAAATTCTTGCTATCTGGAGAAGGAGGTTTAAAAGTAAGTTAATGGGGTGTGGCACAACCCCTAAAAAGCTGTTGCGACAACACTCCATTAACTTACTCCAAAAAAGAATTCTAGCAAACAAAATACATATATTTCAATAGCATGAGTCTTACACTTTTCATAGGAGTAATTTAGGCCTGATTCATCTTCTTCGCTCTGAATAATAGCTGGTGAAAGCGCAGCCATTGAAAGCGAAAAATGGGACAACGAGAACTGGACCTGCTTTGCTTTGATAGTTTGGTGATTATTTGAAGCAGGATTTATGGTCTGGGTAAAAAGAAGTAGTGCTACTACAAAATGAGTTAGCTAATTCACTTTTGAAATAGAGTTGAGATGTTTGAAAATGACCACTTCACTTGAATGGTATTGGGAACCCTCAGAATTCGCTAAAACTTGGCCCATGGGGTTTATTTGACACGACATTTACGAATATCTGCCTAATTACGCATAGTTTAGCCTTTATGTCATGCCTAGGCAGGGCAAACGATAATGCTAGGAAGGGGGGAGGGGTGTAACCGGCGCCTGTGTGCCACACCTCTTGCTCGACCCTGGTTATAGTCTAATCTTAGATGGTTCGAAGGTTATATGAGTTTTTCACACCTTACTTCACCTGTACTATCGTTACACGTTATTAATAAACACTATCTTTCATGGAAGATGAATCACTCAATCACTTACATCTTCCATCAAAGATGTTTATTAATAGCGTTACACGTTATTAATAAACATCATCTTTTTTAGACGACGCAAATGATTGAGTGATTTTGGGAAATATGCATGGGTTCTGCCTGTTAGTATATCAGCTGTTGCCATGAACTTTGCCTACTCTTGCAAATTAATGATGTAAGCAATATGTCTGGTGTGTATCGTAATCTCAGTTAGTATATGAGGTTCTACTTGCCCTCATGCCTCCATTGACCCTCCTTCAATTTTTACGGCGCGTATTATACTCAAAGATTTGATGGAAGAAATCAATGGTTTCTTTTAAAGGCAGTGTCTCACCAAAATTTAGTTGCCGAAATTTTTGCATTTTGCAAGCCTGTCGGACCCTGTCTAGCACTGTATGGGCTTAAAATCGCACGAAGTTCCCAAAAACCCCGTTTTCTGGAGGCCCCGCGGAAGCAAGGTGGACGAGTTGTACCTTCCAACTTCAGCCCCAGCCACAGTGGCAGCAACAGAGGGGAGGTGGATGCCAAGTGGAGGGACATGTTCAAACGCGTAAGGGGGGAGACCGAAGGAGTCGTCCGCGCGTACCAAGTCGCTCTCCGCGTATTACTTTGAGCGAATTTTTCTCAGCGTGGAGGGGGTCAAATTGAGTGGGACTTGTTGCAATGGCCTATCTAGAGGTCCCTATAGTAGAATATGTAAAGATCCCCGCGACTTCAACATTGGTGGGACACTGCCTTTAAGAGTGATGTTACATATTAATTCCGTGCCTAAACATTGTAACACTAACTGAAATTATTTTTTTGTTATTGCTCAAACAAAGACTTGGATAACTTAGAAACAAATGTGCAACTGCTGCCATCATTCCATCTGCATTCATTTATGCTCCTCACGCGTCGCTTATTCTTCATTACTTTTCAGAGCTGGTTGAGCGGGTGTTCCGACCCATATCAGATGATTGGTTCTACTTACTTCTCCTTGGGGCATCCACTGCTTTGTGTTCGTTGACAATGGAATTTGCCATCGAGCGGTTGGCAGAATGTAAGAAACTTTGTCAAATCAATATTTCGTAAACAGGATTCCTATTTTCCAGGGCAAATTGCTATGTACGATAGAGCAGCACTTATCGAAGCAAAGAATCATTATGCATATACTTTTTTCGTGTGGACTGGTTATGCAGTATTCTTAGTGGTTTGCTCGGCCGCGTTTGCTCATTATTTCTCCCCTCAAGCTATAGGTAAGAACGAAGAATACGCTCTGAATATAATCTCAACCATTTTCTCCGCATTCGATCTCATTTGGCTTTATACTTGCTAAAATGTATTCTGAAGCTTCTTCCCAATTTCTTGAGCATTTTTATAATAAGGTCAAGAGAATTATTGCTAACTTGTTGACCTGAACTCAAAAATCTGAGGTTGTAGTCAATCTTCAAGTCATGCGATACACTCATGCGATACAAGAGATGTAATCAATCTCCTACAATATGGAACAAGTAACAACACGAGGACAGGGATGGCATCTCCAATGGGTTTTAAAGGATTGGGTACAGGCTAACATTTTGAGGCCAACTCGACCCTGAATTTAGGTGAAACTAAGGAGACGCCTAAAGACAGATACAGAAGTAAGATGAGGCGACATGGAAAACAAAAGCGACATGGTTGAATGCTGCACATGGCGTCATCCGTCTCATTAGCCACGCAGATTTTTTGGAAGAATGCTAAAGACATGATTAGGATACTTAGAATTGACAATCAACGCTTTCGTGAAGGCTACTGCACTACGGAAGCAATCCATACAGCCAAGGTAAAGGGGATTTGAACTGACGTGATACCGTACGGTTACTACAAAGACACATGGTCCAGAGGAGTATGTTTGATGAATTAGAACAAAATGAGTTAGAATACGACAAGGTGCAATCCGCTACGTTCAAACAGCAGCGGGACGATCAGGGTCGGTATGTGTCAATCTCCTGTTGAGAAAAAGTCCAGATAGACAATGTACGAGCGAACATGAAGGGTACGTATTCTCACCGCCCTCGTAGTTCAAACTATAATCAAAAATTTCATGCGACCCTCATGAGCACTCACGTATGCAAACTATGCATCCTGCTGGCAGGAGGCGGGAAGGAGGTACAAGCGGAACGTACCTGTGGAAAAATCAGCTGAAGTGACATGGCTTGAAAGTGGACGTCCCAATACATGGAACTATCCAAATGGGAAGTATTTAATTAAAAAGACCACATTTTTCAACATTTGAGAAATTCATTTATGCGGATGGCACATACAGAACAGTTTGCAGACACAACACATTTGGGAGTTGGCACCAGAATAGACGCAGGTGGTAAGGAAAAGGTAGAAATGGAACCTCATAGGATTCATGAGAGAAAAGAATGCCGCTACACTCCAAGTCGATGATGGGGTCTACGCATTATAGCAATGTTGCCTCACGCGTCTTACGAGGAGCGAAAACTCACTGTGGTGGAAACTAGAGTGGTTTGTTGGACAATATGCATCATTATAATGGAACATGTCGTTAAAAATACCGTAAAAGCTATGGTAAGGGTCGCTCCAACCGTCAAGAAGAGGCAGGAGGGACAATTTCGATGGATATCATGTGAAAAAAAAGAGAAGAAGGCTAAATCACGTCAGGTGAATATACAGAAGAAAGACCGAAATGAAGACCGTAGTTCAAATGGTTAAATAAGTTAAAGACTAAAAAAATGAAATCTCAAACTGAAATAGGGAGAACAGCCTCAAATCACAAACTGTGGAAAGATTTTCAGGAATAGCAGACGTATAACAGAGAAGTTATTCTCGGGACGATGCAAAAAATTTTAGAGAAGAAAGCAAAAGTGCAGAAATTGCTTGCTACCATTATCAAGCTTCACATCAGGGTAAAGGACATCTTGTCTCCGATAAGGAAATCCCGCGTGCCTCTGCAACAAATACACCGTTCTACACATCATTGGCCGATCTGTCCAGGATGCTGCCTGTCGGCAACATAAGTCTACCCAACATATCAACGGTTTTCACAAAATTGATCTTTCTGAAAAATGCAAATCCTGAAGTAAGGTGAATTTTGGCCTACTGAAAGCAGTTAAGAACTGCGAAAACTTTGAATATACACACTATTCTCGTGGACCTTCCCATAAAATTATGCCGCTCTTTGATTAGCGCTCATTGGGTATTTAGCAGCTCAACCCCATATCAATATTTTGCAAAGTAAGTTGTTTCGGTGTTTCAAATTAGGCGCTACGAAAAAAAAGCCTTGTTTTTTTGGCTTCTACAGAGTGTCCCAAAAAGATGTGCACATTGTTTGATCGTTAATAACTCCCTTGCTTTCAAGTCTTTTGCCGAGTTTTAGGTATCATTCTGTAGAGCGAGGTTCAACTTAGATTTATAGGTCAGTTTTCAATGATCTCAAAAATACTCTTTCAGTTGCATAAAAAGTGCGCTGTAAAGATTATATTAGCTGAATAAATGCAATTCGAATCGAATCATCCATGTACTTTCGCGCATGTCATGGAAAGAGGATTTTACATTTGCACTGACATAACGTACGTTATTGACTTTTTGGTAGAAAAGTGTATCAAAGTCAAGTTTTGCGCAGGAAGCTTGGCCGGGAGGAAATAGACGAAGACAGCACAAGAAGAGAGAAGGAAGGGAAAACGAGTGCAAAAATAACATGCTTTCTGTACATTTGAAGTTTCCTCTTGAAGAATGAAATCGGTTTTACAAGCGCACTGCATCTTATGATTGGATGCTCCCATTCAAGAGTTTACACTGACATGGGGTTTGGTCATTTGTCGTAAAAGAACTTGCAAAGTTGTGAAGTCGTCACGAGCTATAATGCCTTCGCAACAATACGCTAGTTTAACGCAAGCTATCTTCCTCAAAAAATAATGGCAAAAAGGCTCAGCTGATATGAGCAATTACTCCTTTTGATCGTTATGCATTTAGGATCAGGAATTCCTGAAATGAAGACTATCATGCGCGGCTTTGTGTTAAAAGAATACCTCTCACTGAGAACACTCGTCTGCAAAATGATAGGACTTACACTTTCTTTGGGTAGCGGACTGCCATTAGGAAAAGAGGTAAGATTCTTTGCTTTGCATCGCCAGTATGTTAGAAACTGCTTTGAACTGTTGTTCGGCAACAAGGGAAAGTCAATAGCGAGACAATGACTAAATTACTTGTCCTATTGCAGAAGGGTTATTACAAATAGTCACTTCATGGGTCATCAGAATCAACTCAACTCCGCTCTTCAACCACCATGGCATCCTGATTCTATACGATAGTGGGCCCCTACATTAAAAGAATGTCCGAGAAGCGTGTGAGATGTTGCTTTTAGAGCGAGAAAAGGCTCCGAAGTAGGCCTCATGAGATGAAAACACGACGCGCTTTGACGTGGTGAGCACAGTACATTTTGTGGGGTGGGGGACTATATGTCGCCGAAGAAGAGTCCCGCGCGGATTCCCTGCAGGAACGCATGTCCGCGCATGTACAAGAGTGCGTATTTGTCGCAAATGACCGCGGGACCGCCCTTTTTCGGCGACATATAGTCCTCTACCCCATTTTGTGCTTTGATCGGGCTTTGCCTCGTCAAAATGACGCAGGGAAATCGCTGGTTGGGCGGAATTTGCAAATGAGTGGGCGCAGCCATCACGCCACCTTTTTTCACGCAGCGCCCGTCCGGTTCGAAAGCAACTCGGGCCCTTGGTCAATGTATGAGTTCACTATCGCATGGGATCAGAAACTCATCAACTTTGCTTGGGCTGCTTCCAGGTTAGGAGTGCATTACCCAGAACATGTCAATGTTTTAGTAGCGACATAAGGCCCTTCTCTGCTCTTTTAGAAACCTGTCCTTTTGCGTGCATTGCAGCTTTCACTATGGCTTAACATTACATTTGCAGCATCATTATTCAAATAATCACTAGGGCGTCACTAAATGAGGCCTAGCCGAACAGCAGGAACACGGCATCACTTACATAGTGAATTTTCACAACTTTTAGAGATTGGTGAAACACTTGAGACCGTCGCTGCTACACCACAGAGTTCAGTAGTTTAGCAATAGCATCAATCAGTGTAAACTCCTTAGGGTGCCTTCATACCGCGCTGGCAGCCGCCGCTAGCCGCCTGTAGCAGCTTTTGCGCACTGTCCCAGTACTCCAAGGCCTTTCCAAAACATACCGAATAACTCCAATAAACCAAGTTTGAACAAAATTTGTGATTTCGATTTTGGAATCTGGATAATGGAGTAGTGCTCAAAGGCGGCTAGAGGAGGCTGGTGGCGCGGTATGAAGGCACCTTTAACACAGAGAAATCTTCAGTTGAGCAGTTTTCAACCCAGCCCATTACGATGAACTTGTTTCTGTGCGTATGTCACAAATGACAGCATTTCTTTTACTTGAACATAAAGACGATCACATGTTGTGTGCTAGTCATCCAAGCATGAAGGTTTTCGGCGGGAAACTGTCTTGAATGTGTCTGTAATATTGACAAAAGTTGACCCCCTCTAGTTGACCTCGTTTTGCTTCCAGCAATTATGAATCATGACAGTCCAAAAAAGGGCAACGTGGACTGAAAGCACTCACTTACAATAAAAAGTCAGACTCAAAATTTCTCTCGACACTTCGACGTGAGCATAATTAGTATGTTTTTTTGTACACCCACGACCAGAGCGTTCATTTTCGCAAGTAATCAACTTTTTTTTCTTGAGTGTGCCTTACCAGAATGGATTTTTTGCATGAAACTTTGTCGATCATATTCTGTCGAGACTATTCGCAGTTGAAGCTACAAGGGAATAATGAGATTGAATCAAGGCTTTGAATCAGTGCAATTTAAAAGGATAAAGGATTCGGCGCTTCTGATATCCTCTACTGACGGGCGCTAAACGCAGTCTGCTTTAGAGTTAGAGAAACTACTGAATGCGTGCGGGCCTATCACAGTGACATGCAGGGCCAGCAGTTACCAAGTTAGTTGCTGTTATCCTCCCAGATTATGTTGGTACCAATTTACCGGTCTCGGAGGGTAAAGGGTTGGTTGGCTCAGGGGGGGGGGGGGTGAACAAATTGTTAGGACAATCATTGTCAGCGTACGCAGACGTGCATAAGCTTATACGACATAGTCTGACGAACCCTCAAACAAGAATAACTCGAGGTGATGGTTTCTCAACAGATTCTAGCTAAAATATAAACATTGCTAGTATGACATTTTCACAACGTTGCAAATTAGTTCGCAATTTTTGATAGATATATTTTTGTAAAAGTCATATATAATGTCATATTTGAAAGTCATAGTCAAATCTGAATGTAAAATTAAATAGGTATAAAATAAAATATATAGGGTCCATTCGTTCACGTCTCTTCTGCAGTTGCGAGTCAACTTTCACGTTTCATGATTGGTGAAGAAGGAGCTTATGCCAATGAATCGAGATCGCAAGAGCTGCTTGCAGCTGGATGCGCTGTTGGCGTTGCGTGCACCTTTAGTACACCCATTGGAGGTTAGTCAAAGGAACTCGCTCAAAGGATGCTACATATCAATTGATCATATTTCCAGGCGTTTTATTTTCTATAGAGGTTACCTCTGCATATTTTGCTGTCAGAAATTATTGGAGAGGATTCATAGCTGCTCTTTGTGCTGCAACAACGTTTCGGATAGTCCGGCTGATTGCGAAGTCTTCGGAAGGTAGAATTGACGAAAAATATCAGATATGTCCTTAACTAACATGACCGAAACAATTTCTTTCACTTTCACTCAATGCCTTCTTTAACGGCTGCTCTTCCAGTAACCGTGATGGCCTATGGTCAGACTCGATTTCCTGATGAGTCATATTTTCCCGAGGAGATTCCTGTGTTTGCCTTTGTGGGGTTCGTGCTCTTTTACAAATTTCAGACTCTTTCACTTGCTATGATAAGTGCTACAGATTGCTATGTGGTCTTGGTGGAGCACTTTTCATAAAGTGTCACAGGTCTTTGGTTTTGTTTCTAACAAAATCACGCTTGTGCAAAGCATTTATGGCGAAGCAGTAAGTCAAACATCCTATAATTCTGCTTCTTTATATCAAACAAAAGAATCTTGATTCCAGCTGGCTTCTCTATCCGCTATCTATGTCTTTTGTCGCAGCTTCTATCACTTATCCAAAAGGTTTAGGACAGTTCTTATCAGGAAGAGTGAGTGGTTGATTGTTGCTGCAACATTCTCAGTATTTAGAATAATTCCAGCATAGATTTTCACAAACGTTGCTGATGTTTCTCTCAAATTGCACCTGGTCCGCTGGCCCAGGCCGTGTTGAATCCTGTGCTACAGGGTTTCTGGATCAGTGGAATGGCAGTGGCACAAATAGTGTTTGCATCACTCTTTTATTCTTCACTGTTACTTTCGTAAGGATAAGCATCTACTTAAGATTGCAATAAGCTTAGACATTTTCAGTTCGTGCTATCGATGGTGGGGTCAACACTGCCTATTCCAGCTGGTATATTCATGCCTGTATTTGTAATAGGAGCTTCGTTCGGGCGTTTGGTCGGCGAAACAATGGCGATACTTTTTCCGGATGGCATACGCTCCAATTACACCCTGTTAATACATCCTGGAGTCTATGGAGTTGTAGGTAATGATTCACATTAGGATCAAAGAGGGAATGATTAAAGAGGTCTACTTGATGTAGCGTTTGACATGCACATAATAAGCTTTTTTGGAGGTTAGCTAGAGACTTATAACGAAAAGAAGCACATCAACAGAGAGCCTACTTGATGTGAACAATGTTGAATCTTGCTTCAGCCTATCTGGCATATCCGGTCTCGCCCTGGTTATGGGCTTTTTGGATCACGCGAATTTTACAAAAATAAAGTCGTTGCTCTTCTCGTGGCTTCCTAACTTGCTTTCCCTGTCTCACCTTCTGCAGTTCACAGCAACTCCCCCCCCCCTCCTTCACTCCTTTCATTCTGCGCAGAGAGCGGTCCTGCAGCATAGACTCCTTTGAGCCACCGCATCCTTTGCAAAAATCGAAATGACCTCTACTGTTGTTGTTTGCATGAAATTATGGAAAGGCATGTCAGTGGTTGATTAGAGTTCATTTTCACAGCAAAGTTCCAGAAATCAAAAAATTCGATGGAAAAGCCCAATAAATCGCCACAAAGAGTAGCCTACAATTCTCTCCGGGGTCGAAAACTATACGCTAAGATTTTTGGTTCTCTCATTTCACGGACAGAGAAATTGATAAACCACATAAAACCACATAGATTTATGCTAAGCAAACTCTGAGTTTCTATACATGCATAGATTATAAGCTTATAATCTAGCAAACCTAAATATGCCAAAATTGTAACGAAAACAAAAATAGCTATGTTGTGTTAGTAAACATAAATCAAAACTGTCTGTGCTTGGTGAGGTAGTGGACTAATGAAACAATTGATAACTGTTTAGTTCAAAGAAAGATAGTAGAGCTTGTCGCCCTTACTTTGAAAAATGTAATAAACCAGTGAATTGGAATTTAACGAGCTTGAGCGCCCGAATAACAAATAAGCCAAAAGCGTTCTAAAAACTCCACATTATTTCTGTGCCACAAAGCTTTGGTAAGTGGTCTTTATTTCCAATCTCACGACCCAACATTTCAACGCTTTCGTTTTCACGGAGGCCTAAGAACGGAAAGTGTCACTCACGACTCAACACCACCAATCGCTTCCAAACAGCTGGTTTTCGGTTTTCTCTCAGTTTTGCTAGTGTGGAATTTGTGCAGCACAAGAATGACGTAACCTAAAGATTACCGATATGCGTGAAGTTTGAACGGACATTGGCAGTGGCAGCCGGACTTGGCATTCTAGACGAAATGATGCTATTCGATGCAGCATAGAACGCTAATTTCAAATGTGTCTTTCGTAATTGCAGAACGCCTCTGGAGGCGAAGCTATGGGCAGTTTTACCGCAAAAAATCGTACGTAAAAATTGTGAAATATGCCGCTTGTTACCTTTTTGCTCCTTAGGTATAGGCCATTTGAAGTAACTCAAATGCATGTTTTAGTCCAGCATCGAGTCGGACTTGGCTATGTACAGCCAAATTCTTTATAACGATACTCAAACAAAATAATGGCATTTAATAACTTGCAACTTCGTCCACAAAAGTAACTAACGCATAAGGAAAACAAATTCAGAGTCAGCGTTTTATGCTGCATCTAATGATATGCAGCTAGTTGAGATCAGCCAGATTCCTGACCATTCCCGTGTTAGAGCACGCGAGTAACACTCTGACAAAGCTTTCGACCCAGAATGAGAAAGGACATGCGCTTGATGCTATTCAATTTTGGCTTTTCTTTTCAGTGTGTGTAGTTTGAGGTGGGATTACAAGTTTTTAGCGCATGAGATAAAATCGACCTCTCACCTTACTCTATGAGCACGCTACAGGCACTCTGAGCTACTTTATTGTGGCAGTCCACCTTGGATTAAAAGTGGTTTTTTCCACTATGGATAATGAATAGCCGCGCGTGTGTGGGTGTAACGTACCTGACATTTGACTTTATCTTTTTCAAGGTGCTGCTTCGTTTTGCGGAGCCGTCACGCATACAATCTCTGTTGCCGTTATCGTCTTTGAATTCACTGGCCAGCTCATGCACATTTTACCAGTCATGGTATCTATACTACGAAAATCCCCACCTTACAAAAAACACCTCCTTTTAGATTGCAGTCATCGTCGCCAACGTTGTATGCTCATACTTCCAACCTTCAATCTACGATAGTATCATAATAATTAAAGAGCTGCCTTATCTTCCGGAAGTCTCTCACTGCTCTCCAGAGTAAGACAAGCATGCGGCAAACAACCTCAATTTATACAATCTGTTTTCAGCTTCCACTCGATTGTCGCAGAACAGATAATGGTTACCGATCTGAAGTACATATGGAAAGACATGACTTATTTTGAAATGAAATCCATGATAGAGTCCAACCGTCGACTCAAGTCATTTCCTGTAGTACTTGATAAAGGTGAGCGTGCGAAAACGCATTCTTGAACTTTACAAAATGAAGCAAAATTACAAGATAGGAAAAAATAGCAAAGGCTGCATGACAAGTACACAACTATTACGAAACTGTCATTCTAAAATGTTACAAAGTTTTAGAATCGCTGATTCTTCTCGGATCTGTTAGCAAAAAAGTACTGAGCGACCTAATCGAGAATAAAGTTGGGCCTCAAGCACGACAGCTAGGTAATATTACTACTGTAATAGAGAAAATAGTTTTGAATTCGATATCTCCAGAAGCCGCTCGTCGTCTTCAAACGGCAGTCGTTTCGCAAGACTGTAGAAATCTTTCTAGCGCCTCAGTGGAATATCATAATGAAATGGAACCCAGCAAGCACTTCTACACCCGAAAGTTTGTTCAATTTATTTACCAGCTGAAAGTGAAGTTCGATTACAGATTGAAAGGCAGAATTTATAGATACTATTCATCCGCTCAACTGCCACTATTAGGGAAAAGATCGCAAAACTCAAACGCAGAGCATTCCAATAGTAGATGTTCGAAACTTCTTCACTGCGTAGCGGTGGATGGATCTTGCAGGTCTATTTCTTACATCGATTTCCATCAAAACTATACTAGTTTTTTTCAAATTTTTAACTAGAGATATTACAGCGAATGCGACAAAGTTTTCAAGAAAGCTGCACGTGTCGAGAAAGAATTGAGTAGGGTTCTATCGGAGCAGCGGAAAACATCCTTTACAGGTCCGTTTTCGAAAATTATTCGTCTCTTTGGAAACGATTACGAGCAGGTAAACGGGATAAACCACAAAGCTCATGAAAACAATTAAAAATAAAAAGGAAGATTCAATAAGCTTGCCTATATTCAAGGAATTGATACTAGATGTGGAAGACACGAACGTCAAGAATTTCAACTTGGCAACACAAAGGGTTGAAACAAGAAAAGGGTGCCCTCTGATAAGCAGCGTAATACCCTCAAGTTTCTTTCTGTTCGGCTACCACTTGAGTCGGATCCTAGCTGAAATAAAAAAAATAGTGTTGAAAGTGAAACCAACTTTGCTTCCTATTAGCTCTCGTGGTTCTTTTTGCTCCTTTGTTCTCGCTTTTGAAACTTGTGCAGGAAGCAGAACAGCTGTTTAGTTTTGATTTGTACATGTTGTCTCTTTGACTAGACTTTATCTCCACACAACATCAAAGTTATCCTTGGAGTCTAGGCCTAACTGATAAATGCGATCTATTTTTTGTAGCATTGTAGCTATTGTAGTAAGCCAGCCCACGGCAACAAGTATCAGGTTGATGCAAAAAATGGTCGTTTCTCGAATTCTCACCTTAACTTGCCAAAACTTTCTAAAAAAGCTGCATTTCTGAATGCAATAGAGGCCTTCAGAAGCAGCAAACCTTTCAAAATACAGAGCACAATCATGTACGCTCACAACGCGAACGGGCGAAAAAATTTTGATTGAAAAACAAAAATGGTTTTCTTCTAAAACCTTGTCCAAAGCATAACTCCCTTGACAGCTTGTTAGTGTAAATAATAAGTTAACTATCTTGTGACCGCAAGCTGGTAGGACAAAAAAGATGGAATTGCTTGAACAAAGAAGATTTGCGACAAGAGAAAAATCAAAATTTAAATGTGACAATTTCAACAATTTTTCAGTAGGCCTCACAGCCTCACTGCCTTTTTTAAAAGAAAATATTGCGTCCTTGAGTGACCGCAACTTCACCCATGTTGAAGCGCCGATATCTCAGCCTAGATGATTGCAAAGAAAATAGTTAAGTTTGCGTAAAGTGGATAATTTTTCTTAGATGCAGTAGATAATTTTCCGTTCATTCACACTCAAACTCTTTCCAGAAAAGTGAATGTAATGCAATTATAATCTTGGATGCGGTTATTTGAAGCTCTTTAACTTTTTATATGATGAGTCTGAAAGCATCAACAATTATTAGAAGAGCATGAGAGATTGCTTCCCCATGGTGTGTTGTATCTTTTCCGAAGATAATTTTTTAGTGGAAGTTGCTCTTAGAGTGCCTTCAATCCGCACCGGCAGCCGCCGCTAGCACCCCGTGGCAGCCCGTAGAAACCGCTAGCCGCTTTTGCCATAGAGGCTACCATTGTCGTTATTATCTCGTTGCCGTAGATTGCTTATAATATTGGTGCTCAGTTTCATTCTCGCAGTTGAACCGTATTTCGCCGGAGTTTTCTATTTCTACTTTGGATGCGTCCAGTTTCTGCAGATGTGCTATTTGGTTATCTTCTGAGTACTGTTCTGCTTCAATCATATCCTTAGCCGGTGCTTATCTTCAACTCTGTAATGGGTGAGAGTGGAATTGCACATTAGCAGCAATAGGAAGAAAGAAGCGTGGAAGATAGACAGCGTGGGCGGGCGCACTCAAAGTAGTAGGAATTTGATGATTTTGCGCTTTTATAACAAGCGGCCAGCGGCTTCTGCGGGCTGCTGGCGGGTGCTACGAGCTGCCAGCGGTTGCTATGGGCTGCTAGCGGTTGAAGGGCGCGGTATGAAGACATCGTTATAAAAAGGCTAGGAAAAAACGACCATTAGTTTTGCATTAGCCTAATATATGTCTTTTTCGACGGGAAAAGTTGGAAAGGGCGGGGTCGAAGTCGAACTGTGATTACGAAAGCTCCCAAATCAAAAAATAAGGTGATATGTGCTTCATTTTTCATCTTTCTTCCATAAATCGAGATGTAATCTCAATCATGAAGCTGAATGTTTTTTGTCTGCATCTCTGTGCGTATGTTTGTACACATGTTCCGAAAAACATCTTTTGTATGGAACCATTTGGACATTGCACACATACATTTCGAGGTGGCCAATGTCACAGGTATTTTTGTGATCGATCGCATCAATTTTACTGATTTTTTGCAAAATTTTGCGAAGTTTGAGCTACGGAGCTGGGAAGGGTAAGTGTGCTGATCACGGAGGGGACAAGTGACTATGTTGATTGCTAATACAATGTTGAATTTAGAATCACCAATATTATCGATTTTATCGATGTTTTGCAAACTTCCAGCTGCGGAGCTGGGAGTGGCACAGAAAATTAAGTGGGCATGATGGTCATGGCTACAATAATTTTTTGTAAAGTGCCCACTACTTTGATGATTATATCAATTTTTGCAAACAGCTACTGAACTGGAATTTGGCACAGGAAGTGGGAAGGGGAGTAAGGACAATACGATTAACAGATATTAGCAGGCAGCTGGGAGATAGAAGTGGGACAGTGATAGAGAAAGGCTGTGTAGAGATCGGGAATAGGGAGTTTTATCATGTCACTAGCTGGCTTAACCGGCTCCGGCCGGCCCTGTTAAAACATTATGATAAACTCTTATCCGTATCCCTGTACAACCTTTCTCTGCGCCCACGTCGTCATGCCAATTCTCTGTTCCCGCTGTTTGAATCGGCATGCTCAAATACCTCCCTGCCAACTCCCAGCCTCTGGTTCAAACTTTGCAAAAAGTCGATAAAATTGATGAATGTCGGATAATTTCAAGACTAATTTTGTTTTCGTAATCAGCATGCTCGATTACCCCCTGTGCCAAATCCCAGCCTCGTAGGTGAACTCTGCAAAAAATCGATAAAAATCGATAATGATATCGATCGATAACGAAAAGTAGTCTGCGGCATGCCCCGCCCCTAAGTGTATGTGTGCCAAGTTTGGTCTGGATCGGTTCAGAAATAAAATGTTCTATTCGGAACGTACGTACAGACAGACATACATACAGACAAACATACAGGCAAACAAACATTCAGCTATATATAGAATGAAGCTATAGTTCCAGGACAAAGCTGGATGTCTCAGCTGGTGATAGAATAATCATGAAAATTGGTTGGAAACAAATTATCTCCGCGCTGCCGCGTCAAGATGTTAGTTCCTAGATTGCTGAGTTGCTGCCGTGGATCATGTGACAATGGAATAGTGGTCTCAGCACATTGTATATAACGGGATGACCTTCTCCCCCGTGGGGGTTGCGAGAGCATGATTGCCGTGGACTAGACTTTGCAAAATTTTATAGCAATAAGTCATACAAAGTAAAACTTGTTGGAGTTTAGATACAACGAAGAAAATTTGCTCGGATGTCTTGCGGCGGTCGTTATATCGAATAACATATCCAAGGCGCAAGAAAGGAATGTTCGACTTGTATGGAGAAGAGGTTATTATAGAGGTTTCTTCACAGTAATGACTAACAATAAAAGGAGATTTAAGCGCGCTCAATGGGAAGTTGAGCAGCTTTCCAGTACACTTGATCTGCTGCCCTGTCACATGGATCCAGCTCCATTTCAGCTAGTTGAAAATACGTCAATATTTAAGGTCGTATTTAGTTTGATGCTCTGATATGCCAAAAATAAAAACTTCCAGATTCATTCCGTATTCTCACTTTTGGGCTTACGGCGAGCGTATGTGACAAAGTTTGGTCGATTGGTTGGAGTTGTATCACTCAAAGAGGTTTGTTAGCACTGTACACGTAGCAAACTCTAACTTTTCTTATACTTGAATTTTACGATATCATCCGACGTACACAATGAGGAGGAAAGTACCTCTCTTCTCTATATTCATTACCGCTGTGACCGCTTAACTAAGTAAGCACCTCCTTGGTACTGATTATCCGCTTTGGAGGAAAGAATGAATACATTAGCAAAGAATCAAAGAGACAATTGCAGTCACCCTTTGGCAATATTGCACTTTTGTGGAACCAGAAAATGCTACCACTAAACTGTGGGTGTAGAACAGATTAAGATAAAAATTTTGTAAAACTTATGTGTGATGGAAGTTTTGCCCACATCAGGTGGGCATTAGGTGGGCAATACTGCTTGGTTTAGGAAAAAGTCAAGCACTCTCTTTATTCATACAAGTTTTTATAATTTTTCATACTTAGCATCGTAGCCGTACTGCGCATATACACACCAAATTTCGTATCATATCTCTAGGAAAAAGCCTGCTACAACCTTTCGTCGCAAGATTTTCTACAATATTCTGCACTATGCTCCTCTTAGTCCATGTCCGTTTATACATCGAATTATTCATATCGTTAAGTGTGCGATATAACCGAGACATTCAATTACAACTCCATGAAAAAAATCTTGTTTGAAAATGACGCGCGAGCAAGTCCGTGTTTTTGCATGTCAGTCGTGTAGCTCCTTGTCAAGGAGCGTATCTCTGGTAAACATTTGTTACGATATCCCTTTGCTTTCCATCCAAAATGGTTTCCAGCCTGACAGTTGCCCACCTCGTGCTGACCCTATGATTGACTGTCTAGTTTATCGGGGAAAACGTTTGTTTTTCAAAGAGTCAAGGAGAAGAACGATGAGACAGTAAATCATACAGGGCTCCTAAATTGCAGAGTTTGCACCAGCGATCGTGCGACCGCGTCGCGCCCGAGCATCAATGGCGCCGCCTCGATCAATGGCGCCGGCGCCGGCAAAATGCCCGGGCTCGACGCGGTCGCGCGACCGCTGGTGCAAACGACTCTGCAATTTAGGAGCCCTGTATTATGTCTTGCTACTATTGGCTTTCCCAATGCAATTCTTAAAAGTCAATTATTTGACTGATTCATTTGAATGTTTGAATCACACAATGGCAAGCCGTGAAGTAAATTCTTCAGTCACAATAGCGCAAAAAATTAGACAAGAATGGTTGGTTTTGCAAATTACAACGATTCCGACAGCAAACACTATGAGGTATCCTCTCTCGCCTTGTGTTTCACTACTTTATTTAAATGGTGGCTGCAAAAGTGCATTTGAAGAGTATCATGACTCATCGCGTTACTGGAACATCTATGGAAATTACGTGTAATTTTTAGTTACGAGCTGCTATCGAAAACATCAACAGCACACCAGCGACAAGCCTTTCCGCTGCAGACGAGGCTAACGAAGCTATGCTGAGCGTGAACCACGTGTAAAATTGAATATCACTTCCCTTTACGTGCAATCGACACTCTCTTAGATTTAGTATGATCTCTGAGAGATTCTAGTCCTATTTAGGAGGGTTCTCTCTATTGTGATACATTGTTGTGCAGATTTTCACTTATTACTTGTACTTCTATTACTTGTACGTGAAACGGTTAATTTCTCGAGCTTGATGCGAATATACGAATATACTTCTAAGTCACTGTTTATAAGCAGTTACGAGCAGCCAAGAGTTTATTGCTATTGTAAACAGTGTAGGAAAGGTTTGCATTTATGCATAGTCCTTCACTTCGCACTGTCCGGCCATGTGCGCTGGGTGGAGTGGAGGCAGAATTTTATGGTTTCCGACTTGCGTTATAGGAAATAATACACTAAAACAACGCATCTCATCCCAATTACAAGCTTTAAGGATAAAATGATAAAAGATTCGTCGTCTCCAATACCCTCTAAGGGCAAGCACCGACGTACTCTACTTCATATCGAAGAGGCTGCTGAATACGTTTGAGCCTTTTACAGTGACTTGCGGGGACCAGCCGATTACCAAATCAGTGCTTATATTCTCCCGTATCACTCTGGTACCAATTTATCAGCCCCGGAGGGGAGAGTCTTTGATTGGCCCAAAGGCGGTATCGAACCTGTCCGATTTGGTTATAGCGGCGCTTCATACCTCTACACCACTTATCCTGCATGCTAGCTTTATAAGATAATAGCGTGAACTTGTTGTAAAATAGGTTTCTTTGCGCCGACGCAAATTCATCTCACTGAGTAAGCAAAACATTCTACGTGAACAACGCGTCCACATCACTGGAGGCTTTGCGAGCGTACAGCGCTGGTACAAACAAGCTCAGGCGGAGGCAGACATGGATTCCTAATCGAAATGATAACTGTATCTAACGGCGAGTCGGACGCCCGCCAATCTAATTTCTGGAAACCGGTTTGAAACGCACCCATACAGTCAGGAGAAGTAACACATTTGAAATTCTTATATGCTGCAAAGGAGGCGAAATTTATCCGGCTAGAAGTACATCAAAGTAGGGGGCACCTGCGTGTGAGGCCGCCCCATCCTACTGCGGTGCCATTCGCTCTCTGATTAGATACTCAAAAACGAACGGCTCACATTTTACGCCTATGGCTATGCCATAGGTGACATGAAAAATGGAGGTTTAGGGTGCCTTCACACCGCGCCGGCAGCCGCCTCTAGCCCCTATAGCCGCTTTTGCGCATTATCCCGGCATTCCAAGGCCTTTCCAAAAGGTTAAAAGATTACGCTAGTTGTAATCAGCATGCCGAATAACCCCACTAAACCAAGTTTGAGCGAGTTTTGTGGTTTCGATATTGGTGTCCGAATAATGGAATAGTTCTCAAAAGCGACTAGTGGCGGCTGCCGGCGCAGTATGAGGGTGGCACTCTTAGGCTGACGATGCCGATAGCACGACACTGGCTACATTCCCAAGTTAAAAACTTTTCTCGCACCACAGGTAGGTTTCTATAAGGATCATTCCCTTTGCTGCTTCGCTTTTTTTTCTTGCGAGGCAAGGATAGCTAGTCGAAGTGTTTCTTTAGGTAAGTAGTGTTTATCATTGAGAGTTTCTGGAATGGTGCTTTCAAATCTGTTTTTCTACATGCGGAGCGTTTCAGAAGTAGGAATTATGAGCATTTATTGATGCAAAAAGTTGAATGCACGATTATTAAAATTTGTCATGAAAACCAATCTTCATATTGTTTAAATGAGGCAGCTAGTGTGGACATAACTAACCTAGGAGTATTTATTATAAAATGCTCTGATGATCATACTGCTCCATTTAGGAGCGAGGAAAATGTGTGACTATAATTAAGGTACACGGAAAAATTAGGACACTTGGAAAATAAATGTATTATTCTTAGGAAAAAAAGTGATCGAACTTTCCAGTTTTGATATACGTTGTTTATAAAAGGGCTTCAATAACCACCTGATAAGGTAAATCTTTTTCGAATTAATGCAATTCTTTGCATTTTTCCAGCTTCCTCTTGAGAATTTTGCTGAATCATTTTAGTGGCGCATTGAATTTTGATGGTTGCTTGATACTTAATTGAACCAAATATTGCGAAATCCTCAAAATATTGAAGTTCTAAAACTTGGTTATTACTACCACTAGTATTACTAAGTAAATGAGCGATTACGGCGTGAAATTGGATAGATTTTGAAATTTCGACTATAACCTAGCGCACACGCAAAAATTGGAAATTACAGCGCTTTGTCTGCAGGAGTTGCATGTTTCGCGAAGAAGAGGTAGCTGTCAGAAAGAGGAGAGAAAGATGCATCGAATGACACCTAAATTGTTCGATGTCTGTTGTTTTGCGAGGTTAGAATTAGCCAAATATAAAATTTGGTCGCTTCGGAAAAACATTTTACTGATTCCAGAAAGCATGCTAGAGAGATGCAAAAAATTCCATTAATTTGCAAAAGGTGGTTAAAAGAGCACCTTCAAATGTCTAAATTGAAAGTAATGAAAATTAGCGAAAGTTAGACATGATAAAAATGAAGTGTTCTAGTTTTCAGTAATTACCTCAGCGCTCGTAGAAGCAGTTACAGAAATTCTGCATCGGATAGAGCTTACAGCGTTCGTCTATTTTCATTCTGATTGGTTTGGGCATTGGTCTGAGAAACAGCGCGATATTTTGGAGCAACCTAATATCTTCTGTCAGCCAGTACCTATGTGTCATCCACATACCCAATAACTTTTATACTTGCTGAATTGCGAAGTTAATCACTTTGAAAAATTATAAACTTCGAGTATTATCTGCGCAGCGGAACATTTGAGACCATCCAAAGTACCACCACTGCAATGGTTGATGGAACAGTCACCAAACCCTGCAATGGGGCCTGCTGGCCCCAACGCTTAGGTAGGTGCCAGAGTAATTATTTTGTTCAGGTTGGGGTACCGCAGAATTGACGTCACTTGGATTGACGCCAGCATGGTGAGTGACGTCCATTCTGCGCGGGACCCCAACCTGAACAAAATATTCGCTTACTCTGGCACCTACCTTAGAGTCAGGAGATTAAGGCACCGTCCAGGAAGGATCACAGCCTCTTTTTTTGCCTTATCCAGGCCTTTTCATGGCGCTGATTCCAAATATGGCACTCAGAATGCGTGAATTTCTCAAAAATAAACCATTTTTAAGACAATTCCGTGAGAAGAGTGGACGAGTGCTTCTTAGGCAATCATTGTCGAAAGCAAGCATCAGCAGGAAGACACTATGTGTTCCATTGTGTTTGCCACCTGAGAACACGTCAAGGGCCGAGGAGAGTTCGTTAAAGGGGGCGGGCCGTGCGAGGGAGTAAGCGTGGTCCTGGAGGCTTGGCGTTTTCTGTGCCAATTTTCTCCTTCTACAGGGGTGCGATAATTCTAAATTGAGGTCGTTGTACTCGGTTATAATGTCCTATTTGCCCGGACGCTGCCTATAAGGTCATTATCAGTTTTGAGAGCGAAGAAACGTGTTATTTACGTGTTTTTTGCCAGTGAACATATGTTTTCTAGTTATCATCTGATGGACCTTACGCTGTATACACCAATATGCAGTTCGCCTTAATTTCCTTTTATCTTCAAAAAATAGGTTGAAAGATGATTTTTTAGTCTTTTATTGCGCCAAAAGTGCAACTTTTCAAGTTTTTTGCTTTTCTCTGGACATGAAAGGATTTTCACATTTTTATGTACGATCTACAATAGCATTGAGAGCTATTTTCGAATGTTGTGCCTTATGATTTCAATTTAGCAGCGCAAGATTGAGAGATGTTCGAAAAACCCTGTCCGCGTTCTTCAAGGTGCCCGCGGGGTTGGCGCGAGGAGCGGTAAGGCGTTGCCAGTATAATGGGGAGTATCGCTTATGTTTGCGACGGTTAGGTTTCAGTCTGCTTGTCATTGATCGAAACAAAAAACCTCAATATGTATACACGCTTCATGATGGGCAAGGACTGGTCCGTTGCGTCCGGCAAAGATAGTTCGTGCATGGATGAGACAGCAGATGGTAAGAGAAATGAAAGAGCGCTCGATCATAGAGACGCCGACAGGTCCGCAGTCTATGCGTGCTATGAATCGCCTATAATAAAAATCAAGCTGTCCCATTTTCTTGCGTTCAGCTTGGTAGCCTCCTACTCATTTTTTTGCTGTAACGAACAACCACAGCTCCTTGTCTAGAAAGGCTCCACAGATAGAGCATATTTGGAATTAGAGTTTCATGTCCTCCGAGATGGTGTACATCCCATGAAGCCACTGACTGACCATCCTGCCGTCGTTAGCATGATAGAAAGCTCTCGGCCTACTCATCATATCGTTCCTAACATATTAAGATTATTGTTTTTAGAGTGGGATTTTTTGACCAAACCCAAGATAAACGAAGATAAAATTCCGAGAGAATTAAGTGCTCGACATTTGAGACAGTTGGCGACATTTTGGGTTGTTTTGCTGACTGCCCTTTTCGTGTTCTAGTGGCATTGAGAGTGATTTTCTGTTTGGGACCCATCTTTTGCTGTTTTTGTTTGTAAAGTCCTGAGTTCCACAATGACAGCTGGAAACCGGAGCAATTGAGGTCAGGACATTTTGTAGTCACTGTCGACGCTGATGTTCTCTAATTGTTATATTAGGAGAAGATTTTATGATTGAAACTGCTTTTGTGTTCTACGTACATCATTATAAAGTCGAGTTATTTGATATGATTATAAGCATTGCCACACATCGTCCTCATTTGGTGTCTTCATCATGGACTTACGATCGCAAAAACGCAAGATTGACTGATTATCATCACTTACATCACTTGAGATGATTAATACCTAAGAAGGAGAGAAAACATCAAAAACACATTGAAAATACTTAGGAAGGACCCCTGCACCAGGAATACGGGATGGCACTAAAAATTGGCACTGTGTGCAATGACACACATGATCATATCAAATCATTCGACTGTACTAATGATAGCCATGACTGGGAGAAGACCTCGTTGACGAAAGGAAGCAAAATCAAAGGCTGAAAAATTTTTCCGCATCAGATCCAGAAGCCGTATCATTTACACCGGATATTCAGCGATGTCCAGGAGTCCAAATAGGTAAATCACTAGGAATGAAGTAGAGTTATCATGATCTTGCATCTTTCATTACTGAATGTCTATTTTCGGAAGTCTAGTGTTCCATTGTGACGAGTTCGATGAGAAGAGCTAGAGCAGCGGATCTGCTTCCTGTGTGCGTTGAAATGCAGTTGAGTCTAATTGGCCCCAGACGCAGTGCTCGTTGAGAATTGATGTCTCGGATTTGGACAACACGCTCACAATTCAACTCTTCTGGAAACTGCAAATATTTGGTTTAACTTATTATCACACTATCTCTCTCGTATTTTAACAATTAGCAATAACCTCAGCTCCGTAAAGCCTGCAGCAAAACTTTATGGTCAGCTTTTCTTTTCCAAAACAAAAGTGCTTTGTTTCCATTAGAAGAAGATGGGTCCGATAATATTTAGTGGAAGAGCAATTTTTGAAGTTTTCGCTTATTTACACGGGTAAATCTTTTTGAAAAATAAACTTGAGCAGAATATCTTAGCAAATGTATAAAAATGTTCAGCAGGACAAGGAATTTTAATTTTTTCGCGTTTTCATACTTCAGTTTTTTCACTGCGGAACTCAAACAAAATATTATGTGCTAATCTTCGTTCACATCTCTTATAGACTCCCATTTATTTTCTAAAAATTCAAAATATCATTTTCTTATTTGTCAGATCTATATAGTTAGGATTTACATGTTTGCATTAATTTCTTTGGAAATAAGCCTGCAAACTCGAAAGTGCCGCAGACCAAAAGAGTTTCAAATACTTTATCCCTTCAGTCTATCAAAATCTGAATTGAATTTTTGAATGTTTTCTTTTACAACTTTTACAAATGATGCTACCACAACTTAGTGGAGTAGCATAACTCTCGTTCATCTCTGGTATAAAATCGGGAAGCATGAGTTTCACCACTTCATAATATATCACATTTTTCAACTGAAACACACAAGGTGTGATAACGAATGATACCACCTGCGAAATGGTACCACTTAATTCATCTGCGCTTATGATACGCCCTTCGATTTTTCCACTCATCTATGACAATAAATTACCAGATTTATATAATGCGAAGTTTCTACGGTTTAATAAAACACCACTGCCAAGAACTTATCGCGCATATACTGCTCGCGTGCCTATCCCTATTGAGCCTCATATAAATCCGTCAGCCGTCACACATTTTGAATCCCATGGGGTTTTCGCGGCTCACCACTGCTTGTCGTTAACTTCCTTGCGCATTTCTTTCGCCTTCTCGAATTCTTCTCGCAGTACTCCATCTCATCAAGTAAGCCTGGATCTCTTTACTTGCGAGTAATTGAAAAAGGAAAGATTAGCATTTTGCCATTTATATTCGAGATGATCAAAACTTTTATTTTGGTTTGGTTGAAGTTTATGCTTTACAGTTTCATGAACATTCTGGGAAATCAGATTTTGTCATTAACTTGTCATTTTTCCATAGTAAGTTGCTTCCATACCAGGTATTACCGCGCATATCTTCGAAAATATTTTTAAACATTGGCTTCAAAAGGCGCAAGCTTTTCAAGGGTTTCACCACTTTTGCAAACTTCGCTTATTGAAAAACCAGTGCCTTGTTATGTCATAGCACTATCAGCATTACTTACAAGGTAAAGATGGTTTGAGATGCTGTCGGTAGCTTCGAACTCACCCCGTGGCTTTGCATTTGAACAAGAGAAATCTTCATTTCAAATGAACCCGTCTTTTGTTTCACTTATGGATTTGGAGCTCGCAAAGAGTAAAGTGAGAAGCCGAACTTGAATTGATTTGATCTTACTAAAAATACTTTACGCAACATGGTCTGTACTCAGCGATCTCGAAGAATAAATGCACATTTCTGAAATGTTTGTTTTGAGGTATGGATTGTGAAGGCAGTAGTCTGTTTGTGGAGCTCTTAATTTTTCCGGTGGATTTTGTGTAGTTCTCACTTCAGATGATAATAGAAGAAATTCGCTGGTAGCCGGCTTCAAGCTGGAAACTTACATGCATCCTACTCATAAATTCGGGCATGTGATTACTCTCCTGACATTTGATTAAACATCGGAAACATCGCGTGAAGAAAACTACTCTAAATCAATATCTTCATTCCTTAGCTTTTGCTGCTTCGAATGGGGTACGTCTAACTCGAATGCAATTCAAATTGCTGTATATCTTGATATTCTTGAATTAAAGGCAGCAAAGTAGTGGTATCTCTCCATAAACCAGAGCGTCAGTAATTATTCAATTGCATGACATATCATGCTTGCTCAGTCCTTGTTTCTTTCAAGCTCATCGATTTACTGCATAAAAAAGTTGCAAAAAAGGGGCCATATCTTTATTGGCTTAAGATGTATAGAAATAGGGACACACTATTGCCACCTGGATTCACTTTATGACCTAATCAGTCGAAATTCCTTTTATCATATCAAAAAGCTAAGTGCTTTGTAGATTTGGGGCTTACGCTAGATTTATGTGAACTGAAGTATTAGGTCGTTCCAAAAGTAATGTCGCTTTATTCAAACAAACGCCACATTTCACGGAATCAAGATTTTCAAGAGGTCTTAGGAGCATTCAATGCAGCATTTCATCCCCTTTCTAATGGCTGTAATATCGTTGTAGAATATTCAATGACCTCCCGAAAAATTTCCAAAGTCTGCGACTCATGCTTTTTGCCATGGTCAAATTCTGCTGATTTTCTCAATTTTTGTACCTATTTTCAAAAGAAGAACAAGTGACAGGTAGATAGAGGAAATTCTATAGGGCACAGAGTAATTTTTTCCTTTCCTCTTGCTTTTTAGAGTTTCTGGAATCAATTTTTTAATGCCATCAAGTTCCATATTTGATCAACTCAAACCTCACAGAACAACAACCGGCAAACAGTTCGGGTGTCATTCGACGCAGCTTTTTCTCCTCTTTCTACTAGTCGTTTTTAGTTTTCGATTCATCAAGATTTCCGCGATAAAATCATCATAATTCAGGTTTTTCAGGGCTCCCCAAGCTGTACTCGGAATTTTCGAAATTTGCTAATCTGAAGCGGTGAATGCTCACTTGGTCTGTAAAATTAGTGTCAAACCATAATTCATCTTTGTAAGTTTCAAAATCCAAAGATTAATTGGCATTTGATGCATTTGTGTCCGAGACGAGCCTGCTGAAATGTGGTGGTTCCATCAAAAAATTTATACAAAAATTATGACGAGCTCTGGAAAGTAGAATAAAGTTGTGCTGTTTCCTGTAGGGTTTGATCTATCCATCCATTACTTGGACTTCTTCCGCGGATTGTTATAAAAATTTAGAAAAATTGTGAAACTTGGCCTTCTCAAAAAGCATGGGTCGCAGATTTTGATAATTTTTCAAAAGCTCATTGATTATCATGCAATGATGTTACAACCATTCGAAAGTGAATGAAATGCTGCATCGGATGCTACCAGAACCTCTCACACACCTTTATTCTACGAGATGTGGTGTACGTTTGAAAAAGCGACATTACTTCCGGAACGACCTAAATTTCTATATAACAAGATAAATGCATAAAAGTTTACCCATTTTATGTACTTATGGGTTCCCGTACATTACCTTTTGTTGCATGTTGTTATCAGAGAAACTGCTATACTATTCAAAAAAATTGTTCTGTACCGGCCATCGGTCATCGAATACAAGAGGCCTTGCGGCGATCCAGATGGTTTTTCTAATCTTTTTATATACATATTATGTCTTGTAGATGATTCCGCGTTAGCACATATATAGCTGAGCAGCCATGGGTCGTCGCCATCGTCGTTCGAAGGTCACGCGAGTAGTGAATCTCGTTAAGAAGATCATAGCATTCTTCTTTTCACACATTGGTCTATGTGCTTTGGTGAGTCCCTCTTCGAGACTTTCGCCAGTGTTTCAAACTTTAAGGAAACTTTGAGAAGCTAAACAATGTGGCGGAGTTTCTATATCAAACCTAGAATTTCTTGCGAATGTCGGAAGCAAAAAAAATCGCGGTTTGGTAGTTGCCACTGTTCGAGTCTTCTTGAAATGCTTTTTTTGCATTTTTTCTGATCCCACTATTTTTGAAAATCAGACTTCGAGAGTACTACCTAGTATTATTGCATTAGTTCTGCTTTGAACCTATATTAATTTAATTCAATGAAAAAGATAGTTCTTTACATCCTAGGATGATATTATCCTTGGCGGAGAACTCCCTCGAGACGTAACCACAAAAGCTATCTCTCCTCCATCATTTGTCAAATTCCCCACTTGGCATTGCCTTTTTCAAGATGGCACTTCCAAAGTGAAAGCTCAATTACCAACCAAACTTCGTTTAGGTGGTTGGCTACGCCTTACTTGGTGCTGTGATATTTCAGGCTGTAGAGGGACCGCACGAAGAGCAGGTGCTTGGTTTCTTCCTATCAATTTCGAAAGACATTTATTTAGAAAGAAAAAAATTTTCACAGATTTCCACGTTGAGATTGTTATCTTTCGAAAGCATATTTCGAAAGCATATAAAGCATATTCAAGTCTTAAAAATACTCAGCTCTGTTTCGGGGTGAAGAAACCGAATGCGATTTAACTTTTGTTTTATTGGGGTTGTCGCCTCGTAATGAGAAGATTCTTATATTTTTTCTTTCCTTTTTTCTCTTTTGATAACATCAATATTTGCTTTGCGAATTACTGGATGAATTTGTTTCAGATACAATCCTCCGTGACCGCAGCTCGGAGTCGAGCAGTTGATGTCGTTTGGAATGCTACATTCCGAGTCAATCGACTCAATCAAGAGCAGTGGAAATCATCTGTTTATAAAGAAGTCAGTTTCGCTTTCCTTGCATCTCCAGCTTTTAATCCTCTGGGTAGTTTAGGTCAAAAAATTCCAAAAGGTATGTATGCAAGCGATTCGCAAAGGCTATGACGGCAAAGAATTCAAGCAGGCAGCGCAATGGACATTTACCGGAGCATTTTTGTACTCACTCACAGTTATTACAACAATAGGTAAGTAGGTGTCGATGTGAAGAAATATCTTCAGAGCAGGGCAGAGGTGAGAAGAAGGGATATAAGCCAGTAGGACGAGGAGAAAATGGGAATAGACAGATAAATGACTAAACGTGGCTGTTCCCCTCCTGTTTTCTCCTGCATTTTTCATTTGCATTCCCGTCCCCATTTTACAAAACCTTTTGAGGTTATGGAAATACGGCTGCTAAAACCTACATTGGCAAAACGTTGACGATGCTGTATGCAATCATAGGAATACCGCTAATGCTGCTTTTCCTTACAAATATTGGTGACGTACTAGCAAAGATATTCAGGTAGAATTAGACTCATTTTGGCTATATTATATTGAGAATTTTTATATGTAATCACTTGTTTGCAGATTCTTATACGCTCAATCGATTCGCTTGAAGTATCGCCTAATTCTCTGGCACAAGAAAAGAAAGGTTAATATTTATCCTGAAAGAAGCCTAAAATGGGCAATTTTGTAGTTAGACGGTAATGAATAACACTCGTTCTTGTGTAAGGCTCAATGTCAGCTATGCTTTTAGCTTCGAAAAGCTACTGATGCTCAAATAATTAACGGCGTAATACAAAAAAGATGTAGTTGTGGCTAGACACTTAAGCGCTATGTACAGTTCAATCGCCAGAAACAATTTTTCTACTACGAAAGTTTGTGAAGCTCCTGAAATTGACGAAGCCGTCGCAGAAATTACCCTAATTTTACGCGTATAAGGCGCGGTGGATTTTTTTCCAAAATCGACCAGCCCAGATACGCCAAAGGACTTTACAACCAAAGGACCCTATAACGTGCTGTATATTGCTTGAGAGAATCGTGCGATGTAGGGATTTCTTTCCGGATGCAGTGAACCGGCTGAGCGACTCCCTTGAAAATTTGAAAAAGTGCGCTTTATATGCGTGAAATAAGGGTAGTAGTATTAGGTCGTTTCGAAAGCTCATTCGCACCATTTTTAAAATTCATAATTTTTGATTTTTTCAACCGATGTAACTGCTTTTACATTTATGTGAAAGAGTTAATCATATTCTTTATAATAACATCTCAGCTGCTTACTCTAGTCATCTGTTGCATATATAGGAGCGGTAGAAGAAAATTGCTCAAATTTTAAATTTTCTGTGCAGGGTCATAAGAGATCTGATTGCAATAAATACCGGAGCAGTCGCTATCATGAGTACTATCATCTGCTCTATTTAAGTATGCAAAGTTTGTGCTGATTGAACGTCTCTTCAAATATTATGATTTTCGAGGCAAATGCCGGTTGGAAAGAGCAGGTGATAGAACCTACAATAGCGACTGCTCCGATTTTTGTTGCAAGTTCAGATTTTTTGTGACCCTACACAGAAAATTCAAAATTTAAGTACTTTTCTTGTAACGTTCTATCTGTGCAAAAGATGACCACTAGTAAGCAGATAAGATGTCCTTGTAAAGAGCATGATTTACTCTTTCATAAAAATAAAAAACATTCGAATTGATTGGAAAATCAGAAATTATTCTTGAAAATGGTGCGAACGAACTTTTGGAACGACCCAATAGATGGAAAACGTAAACATATGTAGGGACCTAGAAGACCAGCGAGGACCAGGTTTATGAATACATTTACTTTTCCACTATAACTTTGTATTCAGGGAATTATTAGCCATTTTTCGCTTTTTATAGATTTTATTGCATCAAAGAAATTTTATATAGTAATTTTAGGCTGCAAAGATTCGTCGAGCGAACTCTCTCGTCTCCCGGCTCACTAGAGCTCATCGTGTGAAAGCCGACTCTTCTCTTGACTCATTTGCTGTTGGTGAGCGAGCTACCGTTATGCATTATTTCTCTTATCCCGCATCAATCTTCTATCGTAGGAGGTCCCGATGTCGAAGATTTGCTCACTGCTCGCGTTGAAATGGAACAGCTGGAAGTTCGTGAGACGGCGCAAGCTCAGCTCGAAAAAATCAGTGTGCCACTATCATTAGTGGTTCTCACTATGTTCGCTTACTTGATAGCAGGTACAAGCCGAATCTTTTATTCTAATAGATTTGGGTGAACTTTCTAACCTTACAGGTACGATTTTGTTCAAGCTTTGGGAAGGGTGGACATTTTTGGAGAGTTTCTACTTCTGCTACATCTCACTCACAACCATAGGTAACTATTAGCTGAAGGCGTTGTTTTTCATATTTCTTTCACTTCAACCTCGTTTTAGGATTTGGTGATCGCTTCCCGGGAGCTTCAGTCGGGAATGACAAAGATGCGCAAGAAAAGTTGGTCATAACCTCTGTGTACTTGCTATTTGGTATGGCATTGCTTGCTATGTGCTTCAACCTCGCTCAAGAAGAAGTACAACTGAAAACACGATGGATCGCTGATCATTTCCGTTCAAAACAGGACGATGATGATGACTAGCTTTTTCGAGAAAATTCACTATAAATGCTTTGTTTAGAGTTTTCACCGACAGAAGAAGTGTATGTACAGCACATATATCAAACTAAGCCTCTTCTTGCTCATTTATGAATCTGAAAAAAACAGAGTGGTACCTTTAGACGTGATTATTTATGATTGAAACGTACTAATCTGAAGGTGCTTCATTTTGTAATCAACATTTGCAGAGCATATGAAGGCCCACAATAATCTTTTTACAAGAGTAATTTATGCTGCTGCGAAAAATCAGGATAATCAGTGCAAGGTTTATTGCTTTCTGAAGTCAAAATCATTATCAGTTTGTAGAATAGGAGGCGTTGCACTTTCTGTAACGCTCAAAACTGATTTTTTCAACAAATTTAGTCTGAGCCTGAAAAGTCGCAAATTATTTTCGCTTTCGCTATTATCGGCTTGCGTTGAAAAAGAGTCGCACCAAAATTGAGAGCATACTTTTAGGAATCAGTTTGTATGTTCCAAATGTAGAACACATTCGAGTCACTGTTTCATCTTGCTAAAATTGACAGATAGTGCTTCAAGATATTTATTCATTTGATTCACACTCGATACCAATGTGTTCAGTAGGTTTTTGCAACCTTTGTGATTTTTGGAGTTTAATGCGCAGTATATGGACAAAAACGACTGCTTAAGGCACTCGAAGAAATACTCGAAGAAAGTCTCGAATGCAGACGCCTTCTTGTTCAATGCGGTATAGTACGTTCGCTTTCTCTGCTTTCTGATGAGTTCCTCTTCGAGTAAACCTGGCAAGTCCGCACAATGTTAATAGAAAAAAGTCAGTAAACTGCTTCACAAGGAACATCCAAAGCGTTCTGGAAGGAAATGAGATTTTCACAAAAGACACATTTGAAATACACCACATCTGGTGTGCAGTTGCGTCTTAGAGACGTCGAGTCATGGGGTCGAGCAAAGGCTGTGGCACACGACCCCTCGGCTCCGCTGAGTGTCTCAATAGATCCCCCCCCCAGCCTTCTCGTCATTTTCATACCAGCATGTCGAATATCCGGTGTGGATCAAACTTTAGCGAATTCTGAGGTTTCCAAATATTGGGGCACCCATATAAGACACTAGCTGGCTTACCCGGCTCCGCCCGGCCCTGTCAAAAACGATAAAGGTTCCATTTCTATCCCTGTACACCTTCACCTGTGCCCAATTCTACCTGCAATTCCCTACTCCCGCTGTGTTAGTAATCAGTATGCTCACCTACTTTCCTCATCAACCCCCCCCCCCTCCCAGCCTTCTCGTCATTTTCATACCAGCATGTCGAATATCCGGTGTGGATCAAACTTTAGCGAATTCTGAGGTTTCCAAATATTGGGGCACCCATATAAGACACTAGCTGGCTTACCCGGCTCCGCCCGGCCCTGTCAAAAACGATAAAGGTTCCATTTCTATCCCTGTACACCTTTACCTGTGCCCAATTCTACCTGCAATTCCCTACTCCCGCTGTGTTAGTAATCAGTATGCTCACCTACTTTCCTCATCAATCCCCCCCCCCCCTCCCACCCTCGTAGCTCAAACTTTGCAAAAGAAAAAACAATAAAATCGATAAAAGTAAGGATAATTTTAAAAACCGATGGCGTTATTCGGCTATCCGAGTCTAGAATGCTTTTGTGTTGGGTCTTGCTCAAACTCGGTATGTGGGGGTTATTCAAGCCGATGATGACGAATTAAGTAGTCATTTCGCGTGGAAGCGCGAAAAAATCATGAACCTGCCTGAAACCTTGGCAGGATTGACTAAAGTGCTGATTCAAGAATATCGTGCTCAATCCCCAGGGATAACGGCAATTCGTGTGGTATAAAAGTTTCCCATGACCGTAATTATTTCCTTATAGGACCACTGCCGCGTGCGATACACCCGTCGGCGCTTTTGCCTAAGCAAAAATAGGGGAGGGAGATTTGCCGAGTGCGTTACACGTTGGGACAGGCTATCAGGACGGCGCTGGAGACCGCCATACAAAACAACCGTTTCCCCATTTCGTGAATATCTGGGATCTGCAAACCTTGCAGATCCCAGATATTGCAAACCTTGCAACTCACCATAATTTCATAATGCGTTATGACAGCGAGCAAGCATCATATTCATAAGCAGTATACTTGTGAACCGTGCAGGTAAGGTTTTAAGCAAATCTGGGACTTCGACCCCCATCTACACCCACCGTAACCCAAGAAAATGCACTATTCTGCGAAGTCAGCATGAAATTCATGTTAAGCGCGCTAAAGGACCACCCTAGACGAAGTTTAAAGAAAATCTATGTTCACGATCCCATACCGTATAACCACCATAACCCCTGTGGAACGGTTCGAATATGCAGAGTGAGTATGATATTCGTAATCAGGCATGTCGAATAAGCCGTCTGGACCGACCAGCCAATTTCATGATTTTGACTTCTACCGTACACCTATCGTAACCACACGGGGAGACGTTCTGCGGAGAAAATGTGATACCTGTAGTCAGCATTAAGATAACCCTTATGAACGAAGTTTGGGCAAGCTCTACAACAAAAAAAATTTGGGGCCCGGATAGCCGAATAACGCCAAATTAATATTGTACTCGCAATCAGCATGCTCGATTACCCCCCCCCTATGCAAACTCCCAGCCCCGCAGGTCAAATACAAAAAAATCGATAAAATCGATAAAAGTAATCGATAATATTGAAAACCAATATTGTATTCCCCGTGGATTCCCCATGCTCACCAGCCCCGTAGGTGAACTCTGCAAAAAATCGATAAAAATGGATAAAATCGATATCGATCGATGACGAAAAGTGCCCTAGGACACCTGCCGGGCCCCAAAGTGTAAGTGTGCCAAGTTTGGTCCGGATCGGTTCAGAAATAAAAATTTCTGTTCGGAACATACGTACATACAGACATACAGACATACATCCATAAAGGCTACTGCATGACGAAGGCGCAGAAGCGGTATAAGTTGCGCGGGCGCGAACGCCACGCGCGCGTATCCTCACCGTTGTAAATCCTGCGCCTCATGCGCTCTGTGGCTAATAAAGCCGCGTTCGCGCCCAAAGATATTGCGCCTTCGTCATGCAGTAGCCTATACAGACACACTTACAAACAGACATTCAGCTTCATATATAAGATCTTATATATAAAGCTGAATGTCTGTTTGTATGTCTGTATGTCTGTCTGTATGTATGTACGTATGTTCCGAATAGAAAATTCCATTTCTGAACCGATCGGGACCAAACTTGGCACACATACACTTTGGGCCATAGGTGCGATAGGGGGAGCCGGGCTCTCCCCAGGTGAAGGGGGTCTCGGCTGTTTCCGACCTTCCAGGTGAAGGGGGTATGTAAGCCTGGGGGGGGGGGGGTGAGAGAGAGAAAAAAGGTAAAAAAGCGTGGTATGAAGTGCTCTAATTTGTACCTTATTTAGGTACAAATTGAAAAAAATTTCTCTCTAGAATTAAAAAAAAATAATATTAGGTTGAACCGGAAGTTCTTTCGCACCGAATCCAAAAATTCATAATTTCTGAATTTTTCAACCGATTGGACCGCTCTTATTTTAATATGAAAGAGTAGGTCATGCTCTTTATAAAGACCATCAATTGCTTATTAATGATCATCCATTGCACAGATAGGAGCGGTAGAAGAAAATTGGTCAAAAATTGAATTTTCTGTGTAGGGACATAAAAAATCGGAAACTTGCAACAAAAATCGGAGCAGTCGGTACTGTAGGTTTTTTCACCAGCTCTTTCTAACTGTGCAAAGTTTGCGCAGATTGAACGTCTCTACGAAAAGTTACGATTTTCGAGCAAGCAATACAAAAGGATGATTTTGGTTTATTTTGGCATTTTTCAGGGAAATTGTAACTTTTCATAGAGACGCTCAATCGGCGCAAACTTTGCACCGTTAGAAAGAGCTGGTGAAAGAACCTACAATACCGACTGCTCCGATTTTTGTTGCAAGTTTTCGATTTTTTATGACCCTACATAGAAAATTCGAATTTTGACTAATTTTCTTCTACAGCTCCTATCTATGCAACAGATCATTAGCAAGCATCTAAGAAGCCGTTATAAAGAGCATGACTTACTCCCTCAGAAAAAAATAAGAGCGTTTTAATAGGCTGGAAATTTCAGAAGTTATGAATTTTCGAATTTGGTGCGAAAGAACTTTCGGTTCAACCTAATAAATCAAAAAAATTGACTTTATAAAGATCTGTGCTCCTATTTCATTGCATCGACAAAAAACGAAAGCAATAAGGTATCCCAAAAGATGTACAAGTTAGGAACAACTTACAATTTCTGCACGTCATCATCAACAATATCACTATCGCTAACGTCAGAGACAACAAATTCGCTGCCTGAAAGATCTTCTCCTTCTGTCAAAAGATCATCGGAGTAGAAGTAGAATTGCGTCAAAAAGCGTTCTGAGTCGAAAATAGATTTGAAACGTTTTTCTCCTTCTAAGCTCTTTTGTGTTTTTTTCCTGGCCCTCTGGTAGCACCAGGAAGTCAGCAGGTAGCTGACTAGTTTCTTCATACCATCTTTTAGGATATTTCAAAAGTCATACGATGACAGCCTGTCTGGACCACTTATAGCAATCCTTTAAATGAAGTTTTTAGATAACAATATGTTCAGTAGAAGGTTGACAAATCTTAAGTAATTGCTTAGATGCTCCACCGTTGTACGAGTTCTGCGTTGCGTTCTGATAACAGAGTAGATAGAAAATCCCCTTTCCACCTCTGCCGTGCTAGTCGGAATGGGAACTAGCTTTGCTAGTGAGCCCATCAGATTTTTGCGGTAAGTAGTGGGGAGAGAGCCAGATCGCATATGCTTTCGCAATACGGGAAGTAAATGCATACTTTTTTGGGCGTTGTCGAACTCTGGCTTCACCTCCTCTGGCTTGCGTCTTGTCAGCTGCCGAGAAAGCCGCTCAACTTCTTCTTCAACAGCATCTGCGGAATAGCCGAAAAAAGTAGATACTATGTTGCGCGTTGGTTTTTTTTCAATATCATAGGTCATATTGTCACAAGGCGAGATACTTCCAGCAGCATAAAGCACAGAGTTACGTACTCCAGTCGGGATCTAAGAGCAGTAGCTATGCTTTGTAATAACACCTTGCTTTGTTCATATCCATGTTCGTGAATTTAGCAGCCTTGAAATCTTCAGCAACCTGAAGATCATCAATGGACTTCTTGGACATTTCCTCATTGAGACTAGGCAATCTGCTTGGATTTCTGATGTGCGAAATAGAGAGTTTCGCTCAAATTTCAACTCTGTATCAATGTCGACAACATATTCGTCAGCGTAAGATTCTCCTTTTGCTTTGCTGTTGGACTGGAACACATGCGAGTCATCTGCGATTTTGTAAAGTATTCTGCCTGCCGCTTCTTCTTCAAATTGCCAACCTTTCCAAAACATTGAAAGATATTTTAATAACATGTTGTTCTTCTGAATGCCTCAAAATTTTTGATTTATTGAAACTAACCATTTTGTACAATTAGGTGAGTATAGAGCGTTTTCACGAACGTGACCTTCTTCAGCACTAGTTTTACAGAGTATAGATTCCAGAAATGGGCGGGTTTTTGTGTGAAGGTGTGGAAATTCGCAAATCTCCCATAGTTTTTTTGAGTATGTGCTGATAATGATGGCACAACTGTCAATCAAAAGCGCATTTTTTACTAAAAAAACATAAACATTTAACAGCGACAAGCACGCTTAAGTAGACGCGTTCGCTCGCGTTCCCGTTAGTGCTGATAACGATGTCAATCCACAGCACATTTTTTACTATTAGCGAAGCTCCACCCAGCTCCACCAATGTATTGGCTTTTATCGGTTACCGGAGCAAATGATTTTTAGAGCCGGGAAGCAAAGAAGCCCTAACATGCTGTACACCATCCGAAAGCTGAGATCATGGAGAATCGACTTAGACCGCGCCTTTTTTCTAGGTCCTCTGTGTCGCGAGATATGAGGGATTTTATGTGCTTTAAAAATTAACTGATTTTTTGTCCTCACTTTCTGCTCTCCAAATAAATTCTACGAGAAAGTCGACGGTCTACGTTTGTTAATGAAGACTTGCTCTTTCACACAGAGAGATAACCGGCAGTGATTAGTCCTTCATTTGGCAGAAATCTGCTGTTGAAAATGACCATGTTTTCAGATAAAATGCGGTGTATCTCTCGGTAGAGGGGGGCTAGAAAGAAGTCTACGGTCTAGGTCGAATCCCCTTTTCCTGAGCTTTCGAATGGTATATAGGTTGCTGGGCGAAAAAACTAACCAGTTTTCAAAAATGGGGTGGAGATATTTACTATTAGCGAAGCTCCACCCAGCTCCACCAATGTATTGGCTTTTATCGGTTACCGGAGCAAATGATTTTTAGAGCCGGGAAGCAAAGAAGCCCTAACATGCTGTACACCATTCGAAAGCTGAGATCATGGAGAATCGACGTAGACCGTCGCCTTTTTTCTAGGTCCTCTGTATCGCGAGATATGAGGGATTTTATGTACTCTGAAAACCAACTGCTTTTTTGTCCTCGTTTTCTGCTCTCCAAATGAATGCTACGAGGATAAATAAATAATATGAATAAACATAAGTACCGTTTCTTTTGTAAATTTATGAGAGTACTTGTTGTTTGAGGTATTAGCCTGCAAAACCGTTTAATGACGATTTTTATCATATTCTCAGAGTACAATACCAATCTCAGCCCAGGTGAAGGGGGTTATCGGGAGTTTGGCCTCAAAGTGAAGGGGGTAAGATCCATCACTCCCCCTATCGCAACTATGCTTTGGGCCCCGGCGGGTGTCATAGGCTACTTTTCGTCATCGATCGATATCGATTTTATCGATTTTTTGGAAAATTGGAGCTACAGGGCTGGGAGTTGGCACAGGGGGGTAATCGAAACCCCTATGCCAAATTCCAGCCCCCTAGCTCAAATTTTGCAAAAAATCGATAAAATCGACATCGATCGATAACGAAAAGTAAACTGTGACACCCGCCGGGGCCCGAAGTGTATGTGTGCCAAGTTTGGTCCGGATCGGTTAAGAAATGGAATTTTCTATTCGGAACATACGGGGAGCCGGGTAAGCCAGCTAGTTTTCAAATAAATATGACTAATTTTGTTCTGAAGGTGAGTAAGCAACCTCTTTTTGCACTCAATAAAAAGCATAATTCTTCTCCCCCCACTTTGGAGATTTCACTCAAAGCAAGTGCCAAACCAGGTATAAATGAGAGCCAGCCAAAAGCTCGCTTATTCCATTTTCGCTTTCAAAAATGTTATTTGATAGCTTATATGCCTTAGGTTTCGTAGAAGTGTTTGAAGCCTAATTCGTTCCTTTAATCTGAGTAATAGTCGTTGATATCACAGCGAAAATAGAGACAAACGAGACTTTTGCTGGCTATCAATGCTGTTGTTTGAAGTTTTCTAGTAGAAATTTCTCAAGTGGACAAAGATGGAGTAGTGCTTTGTATTGCGACAAAGAGGTCGTGGGTCTAAGTCTCATTCAAATATGTTGTGTTTGCCATGGCGTGTGTAGGAAGACGATTGGAGACCGAGTTCTTTACTTGACGACAAGGAACTAGGAATGAACTATACTTACTAAGGAATGCCTATATATAGTGCACACAACTATATCACATATCGTAAACAACAAATCAACATATTCGTTCATTTTTCTAGAGCATTGGTTTTTTGTGCGGCTGCACAACAAAATAAAAGTTGATTGTGTTAGAGGATGACCATTTCACTTGGGTAGCCCAATGTCATAAATCACAAAATTCGCTAGAACTTGGTCCACTAAGATTATTTGACATGCTGATTAAAATGGCACTCATTACGCTTGACAGAGCTTCTTTTTCCTTCTTTGTTGTGCTTACTTTACGTACACAACGATGTATCAATACTTCACTGTACTTTTATTCTGCATAATTGGCTTAACACATTCACGACAAGACCGATTTTCGACTACGTCATTATAGACCAGAACCTTTTTCGCTTTGTCAAACTTATGACCCGCCCGTGGGTCGTATTGTCCGAAATGATAGTCTTTATGGAAAAAATTGAAAACGTTCCAGGAATGATATCCACGAAAGTCCACAATGGAGGAAAATGGACTTCCAAACCCCATTTTATTCGTTCGCGGTAGAAATTGGTCGGAATCTGCTTTCGCTAGCGTTATCCAAAAATTTTTATCTCATCGCAACACGAGGCAAAGCGGTGTCATAAAAATGATTAAACCCTACTTGAGCTCTCGCTTGCAAAAGAATCATGCGAAAAGTCCAATTAGAATGGGGCAAAATGGAATTTACCTCCATTTTAAATGGACTTGAAAGCCCATTTTACTCCCAGCAGCAAGGTGAGCTGGGACTAAGCCCATTTTTGACTTTTTTGCATATTTTTGATGGCGATTTTTCGAGAATGTGTTCCTTAGAACATTTTCGTAGCAAGTGAGTGGAAAAAGTTTCATGTCTTTTACGAAGTCTGAAATAAGTGTCTCTTTCTAAACTTATACAAACGCTATAAAAATCATGGAGGAAGGTTAAATACACCAAAATATTCGCTAACAAACTCAAATGCTTCCAAATATCAGGTCGATGCGAAAATTCTTTTGTAAATCGAATAAAGCTTGTTAACTCTTTAAATCATCACCCAGAACTAACATGATTTGTATTTGAAAATAAAAAAATTTGCGTTTCAATATAATTCTATATTTTTATTTTTGACTAATCTCGCAGAACTAAACCTCAAATACGGCATTTCAGACGCGATTTTGAGTTTGGTCGCAAGAATTACTGAAATGGCTCTAGCTAGCAAGAAAATTTTTGTGAAAAATTTCCTACTAGCAATAGTCCACACATTCAACTATTCAAAGAGATAAACATTAGTGCTGAGAGACAAAGAAGAGCTAAAGTAGGAAGTTTGCGAAGTCATCTCTTGCAGATTCGTAGTTTTAATGGCTTAAAAAACGCTTTGGGTCGTAGTGTAGTATGTAGTACAAGGTTTCTACAGGATAAGCATTTTGATTCACAGATTGCAGTGCAAGTCTAGCCAAAGTCTGCTTTCTGCAGAGAACTCTACATACGAATATGATTTAATGTAGATCCGTAGAAGTCTCGAGAAGCAAAGGCCTGGCTATTATACGAATTTTTTCTTAGAGGTATTTTAGAGCATAGCCATCGATAGAAAATGATATTTCGTGAGGTGTTACGAAGTGGGAAAGAATAAAATATCTATGTGACTGACATTGTAAATTAGGAAGCCTAGTCAGACACCGACCACTTAGTGGAAATGTTGCAAAAGTGAGTAAACAATTTAAGACAAGTTGGAGAGAGGTTTGCTGAAGAAGTTTTGTATGGAATGAATGGATTCGCGAATTGCGATATCTTATCGCACCGCATGGACTAAGTCCATTTTATTCGCACGAAAAGCCCATTTCGCGGGACTTTCGTGGTTATCATTCCAGAAATTTCCCAGAGGGGTTAAGGTGTTGCTTATCAAAATATGATTTATTTTAGTTTTTAGTATCCTACGGTAAGGTTGCGGTAGTCATTCTGTACGGATCCAACGTTGAGGCTTTTGATAAAAAATTGTGTTTCAGAATTATTTTACGTGCTGATCACGATTATAGCGTCCAATTTGTTCACTACTGTCCCACAGAGGGGTCATGGTAGCAATACGGTAAATTTTTGTAAGAATTAAGAAACCAACGTAAGGGGGTGTTAGCATTTGGAACTATTATTTTCGTAGTTAACATGCTATAAAAATATACATTTAGAATTTGAGCTTCTTGGGATGAACTACGGAAAAAGCAGTAAAATCATGAAGTCGATAATTTTTGATGGGCTAGCATCAATCTCTTGCCCGCCTCGTATTACTTGTGAATGTACACTTGAATGTACAGAAATAGCCTCATTCTAAGAAGTATCTGAGCTAAACTCTGTGCCTTATCTTAATTCACCTTCATATACCTATTGTCACATTACATTACAGTATCCCGCGCTCGGACGACTCTGGCTGAAGCTTCGCCTAGGTGTCCCTAGTCATGTGTCACAACCCACAAAATCTCATTGTAAACTGGCAAAGCTAGAGCTCCAGCAATCTTACGGCCCACCGATGGGTCGTATTGTGGGAATGTGTTAACTGACTTTGTTGACACACATGTTCAATTCAACCGCCTGTACCGCCACCGAGCGGTCGGCTTTTATCGATACTGCGGCAAAGGTCAACCCGTGCTCCCATCCCCTGCCCGTATCCGTCTAATCGAGGATTTTCGTTTATTTATCTGAGGATTATTGGATATTTTGCTTCGCAGTAGCTATTCTTCTCCCCGATTCAGCTGAAATGACCGAGACCCCGCTCTACCCTCTGCAGCCTTGAGAAAGGCAGAAACGACGTCTACATTTCGATCTGACACCTCCCGAATTTACAAGTGCAGCCGAGGACCTTCTCAGGGATGAAAATATTCCACTCTACGCACGGATTATATTAGGATATCTGATGGAGTCTCACAAACAAGTGAAAGTTCTCAGTGATCGCAATCGTGAGTTAGTTGAGACTTCTAAGACTTTGTCGAACAAATTGGATATTTTGCAAAAAGAGAATGACAGACTTAGGTCTGTCATTGACAGCTCCAATGTTCGCGATCATCCTCTGCCCTCTTCAATTCAACATAAAGAAATCGATGATCTTAAGCGGAAAGGAAAGAGCTCTAGTCATCGTAGGAGTTTCTGAGTTTCAAGGAATTAGAAGTTTGGATAGGATCAACCACGACCTCAATTGTATTGAGCAGATTCTAGATTTTTTGAGTGTTGACTGTAAACCAGTCACTGTTTACCGTATGGGGAGGCCATCCTCCACCCATAATAGGCTTTTGAAAGTTATGCTTCCCTCATCATTCTTTGTGAGATTGGCGCTTCGGCGAGCGTATCAAATGAAAAACTTTCCATACAAGAGGGGGGGCTTTATTCGTCCCTCTCTTCCAAAAGAAGAGAGGGATAAGATCCGTAATCAACGGATGGCTCGCCGTAGTGGACAATCACCTCGGGATCAATCGATTATGTTAGTGTGCTCGGGAAATGTATCTAATGTTTCCAATATTGATCGTATTGAAGTGTTGATAATGATGCCACTAGGGTCAAGCAAGGTGAGGCTGGGGTGCAACAGTCCGACCCTTTAAACACTTAGCTTCTCCCCGGACTGTTGATAGCTCTTTGAGTTGCTTCTCAGCCAATGCAAGATCATCAAGCAGAAACAGTGAAAGCTTGAAATTTCATATCATTACTGGTAAGCTTTCTGTGGTGGGAATCACAGAGACATGGCCAAATGAAAACATATGTGAAGCTTCTTTGTTCGGTAGTTTTGGAGGTAGGTATATAACACATAGATGCGATCGGATAAATAAAAGAGGAGGGGGCTTATTGTTCCTCACTGACAAAGATCTCAGTCCAAATATGGTGTTCAAGGAATCACTGACAGAGAGCTATGAAATAATGTCTATTGATATCTCCGGTTATAGGGCAATTCGGCTGATCTTGATATACAGGGCCCCAGACTGCTCATATAATGCAACCTTGCAGATGTTGGCTGCTATCTCTGACTTGCTAGTTAGTTCTAATTCAGTGATTCTCATGGGGGACTTTAATTTCCCTGGAATCAACTGGGATGATTTACATGCACCCAAAGCGTCAAACTAGCACCTTTGGGAACTAGCGATCATTCAGCGATCAGGTTTTCTATAAACACCTTCAATGCCCACGATGCATGCGTTGTTAAACGTAGGGACTTCAAGCATGCGGACATACAGGGATTGCGCGAATATCTGCTTGAGGTAGACTGGTATAGGTCCTTCGGTAGTGTAAGCTCAGTCGGCCAAATGCATGAGATGTTTTTATTTATACTGCATCATAGCATTGATTGTTATGTTCCGCTGACCCCTGTTCTCATGACAGAACGTTATAAGCCAAAGCACCTTATTAGGCTTGACAAAAAAAGGCAACGAGCATGGATCAATTTAGTTGAGAATGGTGGGGCTGAGCAAAGGGATGGTTATACTAGGTTGGACACTAAGTCTAGAAAAGGTTTACAAAAGTACAACTCCTCTGTGGAAAAATCATACAAAATCATACATAGCGACAATAAATCACTGTTTTTCAAAATGGTTAGTTCAAGGCTCAAGAAGAAAAGTGTGCTTGGAATTTTACATATTGATAATGGTCAAATCATCACGTCTGATGTTGATATAGCGGAATGTTTGGCTAATGTTTTTGAGAATGCATTCCAAAGTGAAAGCGGGAAAGATGATGTTACGGTCATGATAAATTCCAGGACCACGAGTGAAGAGGTGTGGTTTTACAGAGAGGAAATCCAAAAACTTTTGATGAAGTGGCCTAAGTCCACCTCATTGACTCCTGATTTCCTTTCACCCCAAATTATTAAGTCAGTAGCGGGCATTATTTCTGGTCCCTTGGAATACATTTTCAATTTGAGCATGATGAGAGCGGAAGTTCCAGAAAGGTGGAGAACGTCTTTTGTGTCGCCAATTCCTAAAAGGAAACCCCACACTTGTCCAAAAAACTCCAGACCCATTAGTATTACTTCAATATTTGCGCGCTTGTTTGAGAAAATTTCAAAGAAAAGCATAGTGAAGTATTTGGAGGAAAACAATGTTGTTGACACTGCGCAGCATGGATTCCAGAAAGGAAGGTCCACCACTACTGCTATGCTTCAATCTCTTAATGAATGGACGGTGCATTTAGAAAACGGATTGAGTACGGATACGGACGTTATTTACTTGGATTTCGCTAAGGCTTTTGATAAAGTCCCACATAGTAAACTCATGCAAAAACTTGAAGCTGTGAGTATACATCCGCGGATCCTTGTTTGGTTAAGAGCCTTTCTGACGACAGAACCTTTGTAATACGAATAAACAACTCATTCTCTAGACCTAGAAAAATGAATAGTGGAGTACCGCAAGGAGGTGTTCTTTCACCGTTGTTGTTCAATATTTACACATATGATCTTCCCATTATCCCAGTTTCTCATGGAGTGAGTTGCACTGCTTTTGCCGATGACTTTAACACATTGACGACCGCTTGACACACATGGTGTGTCAAGGCTTGACACACCATGACTCTCATTGGAATAGCTACTAATTTGCGTCAAACCAACTTTAGGAGTTTCCTTTTGATGTGGATCTAGATACAACCTCAACTATTTTTGTCAGCATTCCAACGCTACTGTAGGTGTACTGTAGATGGAACTGCGCGTGATTTTATCTGAAAAATGTTGGCTGGTCCGAGAAAAGCTTTGGTCATCAATGTGTTAAGCTGTATGGAGTTGTTATGGATGATAGTGGATATAGGCTGCTGCAGGATGCGTTGAATGGTGTTTATAATTGGTCGCTGAAGTGGGAATTGCCAATCTCCCTAAAGAAAACTAAGGTGCTTCACATAGGCCCATATAAAGGAAACTATAATTATTCCATGGGAGGGAAAGAGCTTGAAATAGTTGAGTCAATACGTGACCTGGGTTTCCTTATAAGAAATGACTTTACATTTGATGAACATTGTAAGCTCATTGCAGATAAGGCTATGAGATGTTATTAACTTGTTCAGGACGCTCTCCTGCAACAAGGTTGAAGTTTTTCTAAAGGCTTATAAGCAGGGTAAAGCGGAGGGTGCGGCACACGACCGTCGGATACGACCCCCCCCCCCCCCTTGGACCGGACCTCGGCACGACCCCCTCCCCATTCCCTACCCCCCCCCCCCCCAGCAACAGCGTGCTTAACATTCTGAATGTCACAGTAAGAGAAAAGAACAGTTGTGGGTACAGCTAGACTAATTAGACTGACCTTACATTTCACCTCCAACAGGAATGAACCCAAGTCGTCTAGAAATTTGATCCCCATTTCAAAATCTTCCACTTGATTTGTCTGCAACAAGCATTGGTGCAGGAATCAATTAGACAAGAAGGTTGCCAGCACTTTTTATTCAGAAACGACCACATTCACAAACTCAAACATTTGAACTCGTCTTAACCTTTACAAACTTCATAGCCATTAAAAGAGAGATCATATTGTGGCTGACAGTTGGTAAACTGTCTTTCTTCAAGTCAGTGAGTATTGCCATGAATTGCCTAAAACCCATTCTACTTTAAAGCAGCGAAAAAAATACAGACAAAAATGAATTCATACTTGTGAATCTGAGTGAAATGAGTTTCTGACAAGACACCAATAACCTCTGCATAAGTTTCAGCTACGACGAGACTGTTAGTATTGTTGACGCCCAGTGTAGTCCTAAATATTATGAATGCAAATCGTTATAATTAGACGAGAGGCAAGCAAATCAGGTGATCTCCTGCAACTTACGGATCCTTATACTGCACTTGCTGAAAAGAACTGTCAACCATTCAAGTATTTTACTTGTTGCTCACAGCACTAAGATGGAACTCGACCCAAAAAAAACTGTTCTAGATGAAACATTCAAAAGACAGAAACAGAAAATACGAACCTGTGGGAGAATTTCTATGGGAACTATGCAAAACAAATAGTTGACAGCAAGTAGTTTCTTGACAAGCACACGATTATCAGCACTGAATCAAAAAAAATCGAAAGACATCAAGGAATCAAAATCAAGAGTGAAACAAAACCCAGAAATTAGAAAAATGACCAACCCTGGATTGATGCTCTCGTTGATCTTCAGTTCCATTCGCTGATGCCATGATATTAAAGCGTTGACAACAGATGGTAAGCAAAGCTCGCTAATCCCGTGTAGTGTGCGACATAAAGTGTCAAAGTACGGATCGCCACCGCGCTGCAGTGACTTATTCAGAAGTTTCTCCTGAAAAAAGTACAAGAACATCATTTTCTTGCCCTGAGATCGCTCGTCGAATTGCTCCTCTATGTATGATAATTCGCAACCAAGCTACTACCTCCTCCTTTTTGGTGTGAAAGTAATAAGCTAAAGTCTTACTCGATTGAAAGAAAAAATTTTGATGGGGAGAAACTCACAATGAAACATCTTTCGGATCGCAGCAGAGTGTTGATAACCTTTCAAAAGTGTATCAATCTTTGACAAGCGATGCTAAAAAGAATCCAAGGCTCTCTTTAAAGCTGGAATGAGTATTTATGCATAGAAAGTATAAGAGTATAAATAAAAATAAAAAATACAAGTAAAGATAAAATGAAAAAAATGAGCATGAACATACCTGATCACTAGATTTTGCACTAATCTCCCTAGTTTCTCTTGGTTTTCCTGCCTCCTGTACTCGCACTTTGGGTGCAGCAGTACGCACCATCGTGCAACTGTCTGCGACTTGTGCACATACCATAGCCTAAAACAGAACTTATAATTTTTGTCTTCACTAATGCTAAAATCAAAGACACTTAGGTTTCCAACGCAACTCACTTTAGACTCCGGCTCTCGACGGTGAATGGCCAGAAGTTGACCTATGCCTACAGCCATTGTCTGATCATCCGGCGATATTGCTAGACTCAACACTGGTGCAGCCATAGACATCGAATGAAGCTAAAACAAAAACTCATCTGATCCCAAGGCAGCGCAAAGATCAAAACTGAATTACCAATGTAAAATCTATCAATCGGAAAGCATTAACTACTGTCTATTCTACCTGATAACAATACATCACCATTTTTGGCTAAGCAAAGGGAAGTGACTGTTTTATGATGCTGCTGTAGTGGCATCAGTTGCCTCCCTCCAGCGGCTACATCCCAAATTCTAAATCAGAAGATAGGGGGGGGGGGTAGACCACACAACGGACAATGTACTAACCTGACGATGGGACTAGCAGCAGTGGCTATCAAGTGCTCATTATTGAGAAACACAACGCTTTCAACAGGGAAGTTGGCATCCACTTCCACGGTAGGACCATCGTTTACACACTGACAATCCCATAATTTTACCTGAATTGTCTCAATGAGAAATGACCATAAATAAAAGCAACATACTTTGTGATCATATCCTCCGGTCAAAAGAAGACTTTCATTGGGGGCAGAAATAGCGCTTGCTCGAATGGCATCCTTATGAGCTGTGAATTCCAAAGTTGGCTTTGAACTGCAACACAATATATCTGCGTATAATACGTAAACTTTGCAGGTACCTTGTATCAGCTATATCCCACTGTTTGACTATTCCATCACTCGCCATAGAATACAATTTTTTACCGCAAGAGGAGAACTCAACACAACGGACACTGCTCTGACTTGCACGTACACTACGCAACGGAGTCTAGAAAGGGCTAAATTTGCAGCACAAGAGGAAAACTTAAAGATATGACGAAAAACAAACATACTTTGCCAGTGCCACTGGTGCGAGTGACGTCAAAAACACGTATTTTTCCTTCCTCGCCGCCAATTGCTGTAATGAAAAGTCCGTGTAAAACATAAAAGGTTTCAATAAAAGAAAGTATACTAAATTAACATTCTGTGTTTCGATCACAAAATAGTCTTGATGTTTGTACAAAAACACACTGCTTTTCGCAATTTTTTGCGAACATGAAAACGCTAGGAGCGAGAAGAGGGGAAAACAGAAATTCACTCACCGACCAACTCTCCATCATGTCGAAACCGCACACCATGTACAGCTTGCTTGAATCTGCAAAATAGTGTTTGCCAAATGCCAAAAGGCAGAAAATTTCCAGATGTACTCACCTACTGAACATATTTATGGGTTCACATTCTACAATATCATACAACGAGAGCCGAACGGAACTAGTAGATGCAACGTTGTAAGGCTTTTTAGGGCAGAAAGCTACTGAAGTGACAGAGGATGGTTCTTGGAAGACGGATAGTTGCTGAAGAAGATGGATATTTCGTAGATGATGATTCACCTGCAAATCGCAAAGTGCTGGCAAAGCGACACGCTGGATACAGCTTAATAAAGTCAACAAAAAGGTATCAATCACCTTGACAAGTTTCGAAGATCAAATAAAATTAAAAACAAAAGTGTGAATGGTTCTCGTACCTGCATCCGTCTCCAGTAAATAACATCATCATCTAATCTACGATGAAACTCGTTCACTGCCGCTCGACCAGCAGGAGCATATGAAACTGCCATCTGTAACAATCACGATAATGAAGATCAAAATGGATTTATGAGATATAAGTTGCGAACTCAAACTTAGCAGGCAGAATACAAAACCTTCATTTGTTTTACATACATAACAACAACAAGCAACTATGATAATGCCAACAACCACAAAATCAACAGCACAAAGGAAACAATGACATCAGTCTACACTTCATTCAGTCTCATCGAGATTACTTTCCCACAATCAGATATATACTAATTAAAAAATGAATTATGCTCCCTTTGGTGAACTAGTTGGTAAAAGAAATATCAGAGTTCTGATAGGGGCATATATACAAAGTGAGGTCACAGTCACCAAAAAGGTCACGAGCAAAACAAGAAGACGTTACTACAAACGAGTGCAAAGCGAAAAAAAGGGAGACACTGCAATAAAAGAAGAAAGAAACAGGAACATAGAAACATAGAAAACATAGGAACATAGAAACATCTTGAAAATGAATGCGAATTTCAAACTGTCCTGGCTCCCGCCCTTGGTGTGATGGCAGTTTTTGGAATCCTACCGTACACCAATATTTTCGGCGGTTTTCGGAGTAGGTGCTTCGGTGAGTAGGGTTCAGAAAACCCACTGTATCTCTTCTAAGAGGACGCGCTTGGGGGGGGGGGCAAATGCTACTACGAAGAGGGGAAGGATGGCTCAATAGAATGATGTAAAAAAGGGTTCCGTTTGAGCGTTTTGAAGGTGAGTTAATGGGATGCGGCACTCCCCCCCCCTTAAAAGCTGCGGCAGCCGCAGCTTTTGAGGGGTGGGGGAGGTGCCGCACCCCATTAACTATATCAAAAAGGCATTTTTAGTAAACATCATTTATATGAATCGATAGCCTAAACCTCGTAGATTTCATAGGAGTGTTTTGAGCCTGATTCGTCTTCTTAGCTCTGTGTAATAATTAGGAAAAGCACAGCCATTGAAATTTGTAGGTGGGACTTGGCAATCTTCTGGTTCCACAGCATGGAGGTTTCTTGAAGTGGGATTTCTCATGCAAGGAAGGGAGGGGTAGTGCTTTGTATTGAATGCAAGAAGAGGTATCTTACTCACCTTCAAAGTGGAGTTAATCATGTTTGAAATTACTGTTTCATACAAGTTAGTTTACTATTCGGAGACCTCAGAGTTCGCTGAAACTTGACGCATAGGGGTTATTCGACACGCTGATTACAACAATTATACTTGATTAGCGGTACGGTAGGTTACGGTAGGCATACGGTATCTGCAAGTTTGTATCATTGAACTTGAATTTTGCAGGACTTCTATAGCGTCCGCTTTTGACCTTGGATCGATACGACCCCCCCCCTCACCTACCCCCCCCCTCCCCTACGACCCCCCTGTGTGGCGTGCCGCACCCCCCGCTTTACCCTGCTTATAAGACTTTCATAAGGCCTATGCTTGAATATGGTACTATCATCTACAGCCCTCATTTGCGCAAAACAGCCGACTATCTTGAGAAGGTTTATAATAGTTTCACGCGTAAATTATTTATTAGATCTACTGGATTGGTATATGACCAGATCCCGGATGGAAAGACACGTAATCTTAACCTCAAACTTCCGATATTAGCGCACAGAAGACGTATGTTTAATTTGATCATGGCGCATAAAATCATGTTTGGGGATTATAAACTGCATGTTAATGTTTTCCTATCAGAAAGTCTAATACTCGGGGAGGACGTATGAAACTAGTGCTACCAAGAGCAAAGTTCAGAGTCAGAGCAAACTTTTATACTTGCTGTGTTTTACGCGATCTTGATCATATGGTAAGGAACGGCATGTTGACGGTGAAGCTATCTTTACTTACAATCGAGAAGCTGCGTTTGATCTTTTACACCTCAGGCTGGTTTTTTTTATCATGTCGTTAATGTGTTCTGTTTTATTGTTCTCTTTTTGTTTTACGTTTTTGTTTTTGTTGTCCGACTTTGCACATGGGGGTCATCCTATGTAACAATAAGATAAAAAATAAATAAAATGTTATCGCTAATCTCAGTATCAACCAACTACGATTCCCCTTCCCTCTTTGACGTCTCAGTACAATACCGCTCACATTTTTTGAAAAATAGACGTTAATGTATGGACATGTATGGACATGTACGGACATGTCCATGCATGTATGGACATGTCCGTACATGTCCGTAGATGTCCATGCATGTATGGACATGTCCATACATCAGCGTCGCGTGGCCATATCTCGCTTGAGTGGACGAATTCTGAATCCAAAGCCACCATTCGATTCAGCTCGGCGCGGAGAATCTTCTGATTTATGGGAAGTGTGGGTGCGATGTCTTCGATATTCTGTTTTCAGTTTTTTTCAATTTGTTCTGCGGAGGTCCTTTCGCGAATATGTGAAGCAACGCCTACCCAACATAGAAGACTTTACTAAGTACTATTCGATAATACTGTTTTTGTAGACTATTGTGCGCTAAGAAGTAGGCTCAGACTTCTTTCCAAAGGAGATAGAAGCGTTGGTGAATTTTGGGAAAATCACGTGTTTTTAAATTCTACTCGCCATAACTTCCTTCGGAACAAGTATGTTTTGAATCCGAAAACAGCGCCTTGCTCAGCTCATCAAGGCAAATCTTCTCATATACAGCATGTCCTTGATATTTCGATTTCAGTATTCTCGAATCTTTCTGAGGACGTCTTTTCGCGAAGGTGTAAAGCAGCGAGCATTGTCCCGAGTACATTCCAGCAAGAACATTTCGATATCACTTTTTCTGTAGACTATAATATGCTAAATAGTAGCCGCAGAGTTCTTTTCAAAGGGAATAGAACGGCGAGTGAATTATGGAAAAATCTTGTCGTCCCAAATTCTACTCGCCATATCCGCAGGATACGAAGCTATCTTGCTAAGCAGACGTGAGTTTCGAAATCAGCAGGTTGCATAACCTCTACGAGCAAGTTTTCCGATATGTTCAGGTTATTCCATTTTTTCTCGTTTTACGCTCCGGAATCGCCGATGGATTTTGGTCAAAATGTTGATGCTCTTGAATTGTAGGGAAACTTCGCTTATAGAGGTTTTCGAACACGCTCTTTACGAAAATCGTAGTCTTTGAGGATTACAGGGTCTTTTTGGAGAGATACGGTGAGGTGACTGTGACTGCATCACGAAAGTGCGTTTTGGCCGCACTTCTCGCGGATCTGTCAGAAACCTTGCCTGATTGCTTTTCTCAGTCAAAGTTACTAGGAATTTTGCTACCGAATGGTGCATTACTCCGGCTCCAGTCTGTGAAATTCGCCGAGTTACGAGCCTACGAAAACACGTTCTCATGAATTTTGCCCAAAATGTAAAGATCGCATATCTCGTCGAAATTCCTCCGTGAGCGCTTGTACAACGCGCTGATCAAATGCTTTCACATTTTTATTTATTTATTTATTTATTCTATACGCCCTTGGCTTTCCATACAATAGAATAGAAAGCAGTCATTTATACTCTAATCGCAACGATAGTGCATCATTAGTTTAGGTCTAATCTTGATAGAAAAGTGATGAAAGCTTGTATTTGACTGCTCTATGATTATACTTATCCGAATTAAATGATGCGATTCATGGAGATGTACCCATGCCCCCTTTTGCCAGCAAAATATTTTGATTTAACAAACAAACAAGGTTTGATGGTGGGTATATTACTAATAATATATATTAATACTTAATATATTAATATAATATAAATATATATTAATAATATATAATATATTAATATAAATAAATATATATATATATATTTATAATATATATTATTATTATATTATATTATATTTATTTATAATATATTAATATAAATAAATATATATATATATATACTTAATATATATTAATACTTACTTATAATAATACTTATTAATACTTGCCACTACCTCTTTGAGACTCAGAAGAACAATTTATGATCAAAATCTCGTCTACAAGATTATGACTAAAAGAATCTATCTCACGATGCACGATTTTTTCGTACTATCCAACTTTAATGCTATAACTAGAGGACATAACTTCAGGTTTATCATAGGAAAGGTGCAAACACAGCAATTTCATGACTCTTTTCCGATACGCATAATCAACACATGGAACAAGCTTCCAGTAACGGCGATTAAAGCTTCATCGACATTTGTGTTTAACAGAGAAGTTCAAAAAACCTTGAAATCTAAAGGATTCTTCTAACAACATTTTTTTACAGAACGGTGTAAAAAACGCTTTATTGGATCACTATTACTGATCTTCGGCCAACTATTTCAAAACGCCAAAATTACCATTCAGCACCTCTGTATTTTTTATCTTCTATGTATTCTTCTCCTCTGTGTATTTTTTTATTGATAGTTTATGTCTCTTTTGCACAAAAAAAAATTTTTGTTTATGGCGAATCATTTTCCTTATTGTCCTGATCCTGCCGCTTATTTGAAAAGAGATTCTTTTTTTGAGGGCTAAGTCAGCTAGCTTTTGCCCGCAAGCTCGCTGGCATTTAAACAATGGGATGCACATTACTTTTCAAAAGGCAGCAAGATTTTTTATGTCGGTTATTTGAGTCCAAACTGTACTTATGTTGTGTGATCTTTTTTTGGAATCGACTATTTACGTAAATAAATAAATAAATAAATATTATCTTACCCCACCAAACCAGTAAACCAGTGTGAGCCCGTGATTCCAAGTGAATTTCAGTAAGGGTTGTAATGGTGGATAACTCATACGTGAGCGTGATCAAGTTAGGTTATTGTAATCTATGGAGATGGCAATCATACCAACTCATTTGCCAGCAGAAGATGCTCTTGCAATAATGAAGCAAAGCGGGGCTCGGTTGGTGCAGTAATACCAATCAACCTTGCCCAAATGATTCCGGGGAGAGTTCAATGACTCCGAAAGAATATCAAATAGTTTCAGTTTTCGTAATTCATTTAAGAGCAAGTCAACAAGCTGTAATGATTGGGAAGAAAAATAAATTGATTAGACCTGAACTAACGTAATAGCAAGATATGGGCTAGTAAGACATTTGAAAGAAATTAATATTAAAAAAACACAAATTGATGGTTGTATTTGATATGCATTTTGAGGTCGGATAAATCGCACATGGCCAGCTATAGCAATACAGATGACGAATTGGTGCTATTCATTACTCATTCTCAGAATGCCTCAAACATAAGAGATCAAGTGTGTTGATTCTGCGTTCAAAAACATTCGTGCTCTGAGATTGTAAAGTATCTGGAATCCTTTAACGAATCTTATTGTGTTAGATTTGGTGCTTTGAGCTCTAGCCATGAAATAGCTTCGATATTCAATTGAGCAACTGAAGCAGACGCAAGCACCATACTCAGTACAGTGGGAGTCGTTCGACGAAACGAACATAATATCTGCAACGAGCGTCATACAAGCGCTCACGGAGGAATTTCGACGAGATATGCGATCTTTATATTTTGGGCAAAATTCATGAAAACGTGTTTTCGTAGGCTCGTAACTCGGCGAATTTCACAGACTGGAGCCGGAGTAATGCACCATTCGGTAGCACAATTCCTAGTAACTTTGACTGAGAAAAGCAAGCAGGCAAGGTTTCTGACAGATCCGCGAGAAGTGCGGCCAAAACGCACTTTCGTGATGCAGTTACAGTCACCTCACCGTATCTCTCCAAAAAGACCCTGTAATCCTCAAAGACTACGATTTTCGTAAAGAGCGTGTTCGAAAACCTCTATAAGCGAAGTTTCCCTACAATTCAAGAGCATCAACATTTTGACCAAAATCCATCGGCGATTCCGGAGCGTAAAACGAGAAAAAATGGAATAACCTGAACATATGGGAAAACTTGCTCGTAGAGGTTATGCAACCTGCTGATTTCGAAACTCACATCTGCTTAGCAAGATAGCTTCGTCCTGCGGCTATGGCGATTAGAATTTGGGACGGAATTTTTCCACAATTCACCAGCCGTTCTATTTCCTTTGGAAAAAACCTGCAACTACTATTTAGCACATGATAATCTACAGAAAAGTGATATCGAAATGTCTTTGCTGGAATGTACTCGGGACAATGCTCGCTGCTTTACACCTTCGCGAAAAGACGTCCTCAGAAAGATTCGAGAATACTGAAATCGAAATATCAAGGACATACTGTATATGAGAAGATTCGCCTTGATGAGCTGAGCAAGGCGCTGTTTTCGGATTCAAAACATACTTGTTCCGAAGGAAGTTATGGCGAGTAGAATTTAAAAACACGTGATTTTCCCAAAATTCACCGACGCTTCTATCTCCTTTGGAAAGAAGTCTGAGCCTACTTCTTAGCGCACAATAGTCTACAAAAACAGTATTATCGAATAGTACTTAGTAAAGTCTTCTGTGTTGGGTAGGCGTTGCTTCACATATTCGCGAAAGGACCTCCGCAGAACAAATTGAAAAAAAAAACTGAAAACAGAATATCGAAGACATCGCACCCACACTTCCCATAAATCAGAAGATTCTCCGCGCCGAGCTGAATCGAATGGTGGCTTTGGATTCAGAATTCGTCCACTCTGAAGCGAGATATGGCCACGCGACGCTGATGTATGGACATGTCCATACATGCATGGACATGTACGGACATGTACGGACATGAAATTAATAAAACCGTAAAAAACCTAAAAGTAAGGGGGCTCTTATTGAGGCACGCGTTTAAGTATTCTCCGTGAACCTTACTTGAGTGCCGCCTAAGCTGGCCCGTTGCTAACGTATATTTTCGACTCTTTCAAGACATGAATTCAGTTGTGTGCAAGCTGCAAACTGATATCTTAGAACTTGCCCTGCGGGAGCTTTACTATACTGTTTTGCCTTGTGTTCCACTAAATTTTTATTTTGTCCTTATCATGTTCCATGATTTGAGTTCTGGATGCCCAACACTGATATGCCCTCGCTTGAGAAATTTGATGACAAGCTTTTTTCACATCTTGTACTCTTTTGAAACTTTTACCTTTCATTTATACTCTTATGCACTTTGTGAATCAATTATAATCAGGACGATATAATTTACATTATACAAAGCAAATACTGAACTCTCAATCATGCATGCGTATCAAAGCTCTAGAGATGAGTAGTAAAGTATGGCCTTCAGTATCAATCTCGTTATCGTCCCTGGGAAAAATAATGTTGGTATGAGATAAATAAAGCAAAATTTTTTTTTCCAAATACGTGCGTGCAACAGTGAAATCTCATGGCAAGTAAAGCGTTACCGTGGCGCATTAAGGTATTTTACAGTATTTTCGAGCACATGATGTTGTATAGGTCATTTACAAAACCTTGGCGTCGGCCTGGACTGCGGTCTTTGCGCCCAAAGGAGCATGAAACCGTTTTACAAAAAAGCATCATCTTAAGGTTCAACTCAGTCGCTTCCACTGTCCAGATAATATCGTATGGAAACTGAGAAACTAATCGAGCGGAGATGAAAATCAAGAAACTGCGGTTGCCGGGAGTTGCGTGTGTGTCGCGAGCGATTGCGCCATCGTCACGATTTTTCAGATACTCTATACCTTGTTCTGCCTTTTAAGTATGCAGAAGATAAAAATGAGGTTGCTAAGTGTGTAGAAGAATTGACAAATTTTCTATTCACTAACCATGTGAGGAAACATCCACACCTCAAATATAATATAATATTTATCTCAATATGTGATGTAAAGCTACACTGCGTAAGTGTTTCAAGGAACTTCCAATTCATCAAAGTGATACTCGAACATTGGACGCGTTTTTGAGATTAACTGAGAACTTCATATAAGGCAGATAATATTCAAAATGTGAAGCTTTGTAGTATTTCTTCAACTGAAAAACTGGAAATCATGAAATGCAATAAAAATTCTAACTCTGTTAACATTTATTGGAAGGAAGTGAGCTCACGAATGCTTTTTGACAAGCTCATAAATATGATTTGGCGGAGATCGTTGGTCTTGGCTGATTTGATTATCCACACGGTCCGCAACACCTGATGCTTGCGTTTTATTTCCCAGATCGCGCTTGATTGCGAAGCCAACTGTTCGGACAGCAGGAGGTATATCATAGTGGTCATTCGGTGACGATTTACTAAATGGCACACTTATAAGTTATCCAAGTTGCAATGTGGTACAAGTTGATCTTACAGTCCGTCCACATGGTCCACATCGCTACACTCGATTACTCCACATATTACAAGAAAGACCGCGAACCAAAACATTTTCATCATCTTTGTTGATGTAACTCCTGCAGAGAAAAATGTTGCGCAAACAGGCTACGAGCGCACGCAAAAATTAGTTTTAGGAGGACGAATCTCTATATATATAAATCAGAAAGTCTGTGAGTTTGTGTGCTTGTGCACATTCGGGTGCAGGATGTGCAGGGTGTGCAGGGTGTGCAGGGTGTGCAGAGAGGGGAGGGGGGTAAGTGAACATGCTGATTCGAATACATTATTGACAGGACGGAGCGGAGCCGGGTTTGCCAGCTCGTTATAAATATGCTTTGGTCTCCTTCGCCTATTCATTCTAGAAATGGTTTGGCAGTCAAAGACAAAACAATACAGCTTTTATTCCCAGCCAAATTTGCTTCGGCGCTATTTATGACTTCTGTGAATCTTTCTATCGATGCGTGCAGATTTTTTTAGGTTAGAGACATATTTAGCCGTTCCAACTCATATTCTTGAACTGACAGCTTATACTGACAATCAGAGGAACTTATAAGGAGAGGATACTTAGTCGAAAGCACCAATCCAAATGAAACATCGTCTCAAAGCGCTTAAAACGCTGATTCCAAATCTCTAGTTTCCAGCTGCGGAGCGGTTTTGTAGAAGGAGTTATGAGGAGTGTTTTCCTCTGGGGTTGAGGCACCCTTCAGAGCGTCTCCTCTTATCCATGAGCACTATAGAGGAGTACCAACCGGTGGCAACTGGCTTGTGGTAAGTAATTTGAATGAAGATTACTTAAAGATTATAACATTCATATTACTTTGGTTTTTTAACACTTCTAACTTCGATTTAGCATCAAAATCATCAAAAATTTCAGGTCTTAGGGCTGCAAAGTCATTTAGATCAATTTTGCAAAGTATGCAGTAATGTTGCACGCAAAGAGAATTGAAACCTTTACACTCTCCTTATCAAGCAAGTCACTTACCACTAGGCCAGTTTCCATCAGTTGATACTCCTCTACAGTTCTCAGATAAGGGAGACCTGCTGGAGGGCGCCTCAAGTCCAGAAGGAAACACCCCTCATACTTCCTTCTATAAAACCAGTCCGCAGCTAGAAATTACAGATTTGTAGTCAGCGTTTCAAGCGCTTTAAGACGACATATGTCTCATCTGGATTGGTGCTTTCGACCAAGTATCCTCTCCTTGTTAGAATGATAGAACAAGTACGGGGTAATCATCAAAACAAGAGAGTGCCAGCGTGAATGAAAGTGTCACAATAGCGTGTCAAAATTGTACATTATGCAAAACGTAGGAGTAGAGGAATTTAACCAACAATGGTTATCTAGGAGGTGCGTGCAACTTTATATACTACTTGTGTTTGGATAACTCAAGCTGCTAAAACATATTATATATTCATTTACATTAGGAATAGTGATGAAAGTTCATATACCCTTTGATTCGGGTGGAGGACTATATGTCGCCGAATTTGGAAGAGTCCCGTGCGGATTCCCTGCAAGAACGCATGTCCGCGCATGTACAAGGGTGCGTATTTGTCGCAAATGACTGCGGGGACCGCCCTTTTTCGGCGACATATAGTCCTCCACCCCTTTGATTCAAATGGTTTGTGGGCTGGAAGGCGGGGGCTTTGTGACCTATAGGGCTAGATAATGATCAGAGAGCACGCGCGCGAGAGAGACGCAGACTGCGTTGCGAGCGCGAGCAGCCTTAATGGGGTCACAAAGCCCCGCCTTGCAGCCGCCAAGCCAATTGAATCAAAAGTTACTGCTGTTGCTAGAGATTACATGTTCACAGTGTTGGGCCTAGGATTCACATAGGGCGAACACTAATGGTAATAGAGTCGAGTTAGATGATATAGGCTTTGGAGTTTGAGGTGAAAGCCTATCTAATCTTCCGATCAACATCCAAAAGTTTCCCTATTCATATTTCATAACCCTAGAAGTACAACAACTGCAGACAGACTGCTAATAAAGGATAACCATACAAAGCAAATCTGACTCTTCAAGTTCATATGTAGTTCACAGCTTTGTACACGCAATCAAATTGTATTATAGTATTCAGCTGATGAGACAAACGAGGAAATGTGGGTGTAACACAGCTAAATAGCCATGAGGCCTCAGACTTAGTAATTCATATTCAGTTTATCCATATTTATTCGATTTAATTAAACATAATAAAATAGATTAAAATAGCGACCCAGTATGTCACTGCTTGCTAGTATTCATAGAAAAAGACCAAATACATTTCCTGCAAAGGCAAATAGGTTGCTGCCCTATCTTCACAAGGGAAAGTCACGAAGTTGAATCGGCCGATCATTACGGACTACAAATTATTAGTCAGAGCATGAGACGCTAATTCCATGACTGTTTTCCCCATCTACAGAGCTCCACTGGGAACAAAATTATGAGCATTTAACCCTTTCGGACCTGGTGGTGGCAATTGCCACCATCAATTCAGAGATCTACTATACTGGCGCAAGAACATCATTTCACTACTCATTGCTCTCAAACGCTTCATATAGCCTTTGCCTTCCAAATGTAGCTTCGAGACCGGGTGTTCATTTGCTTCTCTGTGAATAGCATGTACATTTCTGTAAACAAGTGGATTCAACCAATCAATAATTTGCGCCGGCTTGAGCACCGTTTCAGTATCTCGTTTATTAGCCAAAAAATATTCATAATATTATCATAATGTTTTAGTACGATGCTGAGCAAATGTAACTGTTAACTGTTTGCGGGTCCACATGTTTCGCGGGAGATTTGAAAATCCAAAATAAACGCAAAACCAAAAAATTGAAAAATCAAAAAGAAATAGTTCATAAGGTTACGCGGACTCCAAACTCCGCTATAATGTTATTCATATGGTAATAAGTAAAAAACACTAGGAGAGAGGCTTCTCGGCTCACTCGCAAAAACTCAGGTCCGAAAGGGTTAAAGCGAAAAAATAAAAACCAGTAGCCGGTAAAAAATCGGTCGTTGTGGCCTTTATAGACGTTAGATGCAGCAAGAAAATAATTTATATACCGGCAGGAGGAGTTCATTGTATAAATATTCTGACAATTGTTACTCCTTTGATCAGTTTTGAAGTAATTTTAGTGTTTGATTTTATCTCTGCCATCAGTTCATTATTCGACACTAAAAAATGCTCAAGAAAAGCAAATTTATCAGCACTCTAGGGTCTTACTAACCACATGCAGATCGTGGTGATTTGCCCCCTTTGACTTTTGAACCTCCCTTGTAAGGAATTTGAATCTTGTAGTGAGTGATACCAATGTTGTTGAAGCCGAATTTGTGTGTCATGCACTCATTTTTTGAAAATAGACTGAAGGAAATGGAAATTACTCTACCGGGTGCACCTTAAAGTTGTCCACTTGCCATATTATTTTTGGTTTTTTGTTTATTACGACGTTGCCTGCTACATCCTTTGTATATTACTTGCCAAACTTTATTAAGAAGGTTGCGAAGCTATTATGATACAGCAAAATAATTAGTGCATTTGCTCCTGATGAATGTTGAATCAGAAGCGGAATGAACTCATGAGGTTGTCGTAAACAAGAGCATTAGTTCGCACAAATCGCTGTAAGTGCGTCAATAGAAAAGAAAGTGGAATTTCAATACTAAATTTGTAAAACATTTTTAGATCATGAGCCAAGCTTTGCTGTCGACGTGAAAGTAGGCTCCAAGAGCTACAAGATAGTCAAAAAGCAGGGCAATTCCTAAAAAGGGAAAAGGGTGCTTAAAGAAAACTCCTCTGCAGTAACTGGGTCACTGACGCGGGATACCGAAGGCGCAGACGAGCAAGGAGCACAGGAAAAGTCTTACAATTAGTGGCTTTATGGAGACAAATCGCGCTTCCTCAGAAATCTTAAACAAATGATATCATTTTAATCGTGAAAAAAAAACAGTTGTGATAATCTGAACACTACTTCGTTGTACATGCACATTTTTGTGTGCGGCTTCCTACCAGGGCTCGGCACCAGGTGGCTAGTTGAAAATGCAAAAAAAGAAGTCCCCCTTGACTTCGCCACTAGAGTACGACATCCCCCTTGACACGCTAACGAACAAATCAAACATGAAAACAAAAGGAATGAAACAGAATACAAAATCGATAATAAATAAAGGATAAAGGATTCGGCGTCTTCAATACCCTCTGCGGGCATGCGCCGAACGCACACACTAACTTCATGGTCGAAGAGGCAATTGTATGCGTGCGAGCCTATTACAGTGACTTGCGGGGGCCAGCCGTTTCCAATTCAGTGCTTTTATCCTCCCAGATTACTCTGGTACCAATTTACCGGCCCGGAGGGTAGAGGGCTTGGTTGGCCCAGGGGCGGGGATCGAACCTGTGTCCGATCTGGTCATAGCGGCGCCTCATACCACTACGCCACTCGTCCCCCGATAATAAATAGGCAATAAAAAATAGTTATTGTTTGTATTCTCCGGGATGGCGGCATGCTGTGTCCGCCGCGCACCACCGCGAGCTTGGAGCAGCTTTGCCGCTGCCATCCAGATAATTAGGAGGGCTATAACTAGGCGGTGAGGAAAGGGTTTGAGGAGGTACAAGGGCTGTTTTGTAGAATATCAGATGTAGATTACTTTTATGTAAAAAATTTGAAAAAATTATGTGAAGAATAGGAATTATATGACTTTGTTTGCGCTAAGCCACCTCAGGTGGTTATCCAGGTGGCTTGAAAGCCACTAACCCCGAAAAAAGTTTGCCATGCCCTTAGTTCACATAAGTTTTTTATAACTTTTCATACATAGTCCCGACTCCCCATTGCCCATCTACACACCTATTTTGGTGCCATTTCATCTTCACTTCGCTATAAAACAAACCCTTTGTTTATTTGCTGGCGGCATGCCGGCAGCGTGCCGGCAGCAGATCGGAAGACAGCGTTATGTTCTTCCGCAAAAACGATATCCCCCTTGCTTTTCCCCCAAAAACGATATCGAGCTTGCTTTGCAAGCCACCTGTGCCGAGCCCTGCTTCCTACACAAGCTCTTGAAAATCTTGTGCTTGGTTTCCTACAGTTATCCACTTGGTTGTTTTCCGAACTGACTTCTAGCTTAGGAACTTTTAACTAAGCTTGATAAATTTTTATGGACCTCTTATTTTCACGGATATCTGATATTCGATACAATACAGAAATGGTCTTCAAATACACCATATACAGTTTTTGCACATTCCACTCACATTTTTTCAGCATCCAAAGCTCTCACCCTGCTGCTCGTCGGATATTCTTGTGTGAAACTTATGCGTTTCTTTGAGGTTTCGAATGAGAAGTCAAAGCCGTGGTGGTTCTGTGCGAAGCTTAAACCTCTTTACATATCACCATAATATTCCTATATACTTGTGCTCGATAGATCGGGATGATACAGTGGAGCCCGGATAAAAAATACGCCGAGGGAGGGGGCGAGGAATTTTTATCATATGAGCTTAGATGGCTTTAGTTACGCCCTGCAAAAATATTTAGTGGGGTTAATTTTGTCGCTTTCATGGGCACGGTAACGCATTCATCCGAGAAGCCTCTCTCTTTTAGGACTTGTACGTATAGAAGAAGCTGAAATTTTATGTATAGAATATTCGCGTAAACGTTTCCGGGCAAAAAGCCACTCTAAGCATTATTTTTCTGTACGAAGGTCACGCAATCCATATATGTTTGAAAAAAATGGTCAGCAAATGCACTCACAGTTTTCCTATTTCCACTCGAATAACTATTTGTGAATGAAGCGATTAATCAAAGCCCCCACCCTTTCCCGAAAATGGAGTTCGCAGGAAAACAACGTACTTGGCTATAAAATTGTGCAAGTAACTATTTGCCTGCAAAATTCAAGCAATTTTGAATTTCTTTGAAAATTGAAGTTAGCTTTATGAAAGTTTTCGGGGGCATGCTGTGCCGCTCACTTGTCCCGTTTTCCAAAATTTTGTGGGTTACAAGCTTGCTAGAATTTGAGAAGCATCCCATTTAGTAGGTATGGCTAACACAGTCGAAGTACAAAGACTTCGTACTTGTTAATTAGTGGTATAGGCAATGTTCACATCCTAACACTTGCATTAACAGCGGGGTCTTAACGACATCTACTAACTTCTTAGCTTCTAAGACAGTACAATCTATATCGCTATTCATTGAACCGCTTCACTGCCAACAATGTATTCAATGTAGGTTTTCTATGAGACTGCTGGTGAGTTGCTGTGCATGTGATTACTCATTTTATTCTTTTCGCACACGCTCATGCAAATTTGAGGTGGGAGCTAGCTCTTTGGGCCAAAACAGCTAGCTAGCTAGCTGTTTCAATAATTATCGAAACACAGCTAATACTATTCTCACAAGTTGATGTTTCACATGCTCATAGTCAAAGGCAGCGGCTCGGCGGAATGACGACTTTGGGATATTCATCGTTCTCAGTTTCCCTGGATGAGCTAAGTCCAAGACTCTGCTTTAAGCTTCAAAAGTTATCAATGACCCGCTTTTCAGGACGTGAAAAGTGTTATTTGGGCGGACGGTGTAAGCGTGCCCTCAAAGAGTGCGATTGGCTCGTGAGTGGAGACACCGTACCCATCTCGGTGGCAATTGGATTATTGGCTACAGCAGCCGTCTTCGCGACCCGCCCAAACAGCAGTTTTCACGTCTGGGAAAGCGAGCTGTTGGTATCTTTGAAGGCAGTGTCTCACCAAAATTTAGCTGCCGAGATTTTTGCATTTTGCAAGCCTGTCGCATCCTGTCTAGCACTGTATGGGCTTAAAATCGCACGAAGTTCCCAAAAACCCGTTTTCTGGAGGCCCCGCGGAAGCGACGTGGACGAGTTGTTCCTTCCAACTTCAGCCTCAGCCACAGTGGCAGCAACAGAGGGGAGGTAGATGCCAGGTGAGACATGTTCAAACGCGTAAGGGGAGAGACCGAAGGAGTCGTCCGCGCGTACCAAATCGCTCTCCTCGTACCATTTTGAGCGAAATTTTCTCAGCGTGGAGGGGGTCAAATTGAGTGGGACTTGTTGCAATGGCCTATTTAGAGGTCCCTATAATAGAATATGTGAAGATCCGCGCGACTCCAACTTTGGTGAGATACTGCCTTTAAAAACTGCGAAGCACAGTTAGACTAAGCTCATCCAAGGGAGCCAAGAACGATGAATATCCCAAAGTTGCCATTCTGCCAAGCCGCTGTCTTCAAAGTTATTGTGCCCAATGAAGTTTTCGTGGGAACTCTTTTTATAATCGTTTTCTCCGTCTCATCGTCAAACTGTACAGAAAGCATAAGAAAGAAACAGAAAAGTCGAAACTAGGCAAAGGTTTAACTCTTACCTGATAAATGAAATCTTTCCAGAAATGCAGAAAATTGCACTTAAATGTGATTCGCTACAATTTTTACTAATACAGCAGGGGAGTGAATTTACTATTTTGAAAATCGAGTTCTTGCGGGCTGTTTACGTCCGTTGACAAACCTTACATCAAACCTACTAATTCGTTTTTGTTATTATTTTTTCCATAATCAAACTCTGTGTTTTATCTGCTTACCTAGTTTAAGATATATTCACAATTATCTGCTCAGCAAACTACAACTGTTATACTACTATACTGCCTCAAGTCAAAGTCGAAGTCAACATCATGGTCAGCGTAGCTCTAAAGGGCTGAGATTGAACTCACAGAGAGTTCATTCATCAGAAAATCAGCACTTTTTGGAGAAAAGCTGGAAGATGTAGGAGAGTACCAAAGCTGGTAAAATATCACAAAGAATGAGCTTTTGCTACGTAATATTAGATTGATGCATAATTCTTGCATCAAAGTTTTTGAAATTCTGTTACTTCCTCCAGCTTCAGTGACATCTTTTGATTAGATACATGGTAGAGAGAGAAAACCTTGTGCTTTCTATAGATGCCCAAAGTCAATTTTCTCAAATGCATATGGCAACGATGTAAGTTGATTGAGAAATATCCAAAAAATGATATACTGATTTTTGATCATTAGGATTGCTAAAGGGCAGCGAGTAGCGTAGTGAAGTGAGACGCAGTTAAGACCAGTTCGAACTCAGGTTCAATCCCGTCCCTGAGCAAACTAAACCCTCTAACCCCAGGGCCAGTAAACCGGTACCAGAGTAATCTAAGCGGGTATAAGCAGGGGCATACCTTTGATAGTCTAGAGACAGGGCGTCAAAAGTGAAGGTTGTTTGAACATTTCACGTCATAAATAGTGAAGGTTGTAAAGAAGATTAGCGAAGAGAATATGACATAAAACAGATATAAAAAGAAAAAGAAACTGTTGAAAACCGGATAAAAACGCTGCAAAGAGGTCTGAAGTCTTTCATTTAGCGGCTTTTCAAAGTGCAAGTTTTCGCTCCAGGACCAGCAATTCGCAACACGGGGTTTTGATTTTTGATGCGTCCTTTAAATTTTTACCCCCACATTGACGTTTCTGTTTCCTGGGACGTTGTCTGGATTGTTGCGCTTATTGTTCTGAGCAATAATCGCCCAAGCTGGAAAAAAATCGACGCGAAAGCACTGAAACAGAACAAGGTAAAGAAAAACGCACTTTTTACGATTTTTCGCGAAAATTTTCGCCATAATCGAAGAGGTAAGGGCTGGGTGGTTGTCTGCATTATGAACAGAAGCAAGATCTATAGAATGCAAGGAAAAACCGCGTGAAAATAGTTAAACTAGGAGAAAAACAAGAGATTTTCGAAAACAAGGTTTTTGCCGGATTTCTCGATTAAATCAAAAAATGTGGTTCTGGGACGTTGTCAGCGTGAAAATCGAGATCGAGAGCTTCAAAATTATATATAACTTGCTAAAATTGGGTTCGAAACAGCGAAGAAAAGGGTAGCGAGGTAGCGCGCAGCGCGCGGAGACGCAGACGAGCAGCGGAGACAGACCAGAGCCGACGGGGCATTTGGCTCTGGTAGTAGATCTCTGCGGGGTCTCAACGAAACTCTGCAACATTATATATCATTCTGATCGTCATGACACGACAAGAAAAACTGACAACGTCCCAAGCTTTGAAAACCACTCATTAACGAGGTAGACCAACGTTTTCGTGCGCGACTCTCTGCGCAAGATTTAAGCGCAGTTCCTCGTTTTTACTTAACTCCAATAGCTTTTCTAAACTTCTGAAACTCGGTTTTATTCAAATGAAAGGATAACTGAAAAATTCCGTCTCTAATTCTGGCGAAGATTCCACAGAAACCTTTTTAAAGGTAAAAAAGGCTATGGAAACGCAAATTCTCGGTTTCGCTGAGATAAGCTAGAGATATTATTCCTTATAGTTGCTTCATTAACATTCGTTCCGATATAGTTAGGATAATAACATCCGGGGCAAAGTCCCGGATGACTCTGCTTTTTTCCAGGTGAAAGTTGTGTCCCCCCATAGTCCTCAAAGTGAAGGTCACCAGAGTACGTGGCCTACTCAGACAATCGTATCGGGAAGTTCGCGGGTGCGACCACCAATCATCCATGCCGCGAGCTGCCCGGTATAAACCGAAATTGGACCGATAAGTGACCGCGGCGCACCCTGTAAGCGCCCGATAGTTGACCCGATTAGCATGCTTGTGAAACCTAGGAAGAGTGAAAAATCTTTTGGCGTGTCTTTCATGATAACGACTTGAGCACAAATTGAGCATCTTGTTAGCTCATCTGCCGACATCATCTAATGTCGTCGATATTACTCATCCGACTGCTGAAGTTTATTTCATCAACATAAGAATCAACTCTGTCAGATAGGACCAAATCCGAGAAGCGATACCCAGCCTACTAAACACTTAGGGTAGCCCCAACGGTGCGACGTACCTCACGAGGGTTGCGTCTTAGACTACAGCGTGTAAGAAGTGCGGCCTTTGATAGGGCCCGCGGCCCGCCGAGTAAGGTGGTTGGGCCGCGACCTTCCCGGTAATGTCTTCCCGATTTCAACTTTGGCCGCGGCGTTCCCGGTGAAATATACATGGGCCGCGGCGTGTGCGGTTGAAATTTTAAGGGCCGCGGCGCGCCATGTAACAGGCTTTGAGGCCGCGAACTTTCCGATGCAATTGTCTAAGTATGTATCGAAGGTATGGGCAGGGGTAGGGGAACGAACTCCGCCAGTTCAAACCACCTGCGCTGGCTAGTGGTGTATCTGCGAATAGATACGAATATCGATTTTTGAAATTAACTCATTGATTTTGTTTCATACTGTATTTCTACAATGTACTATAAAATATTACTTTTGATATACACAGGAAAGAGCATATCTCTGAAAGTTGATTGGTTTGTTTAAGCATTTTCAAAACACTTTTTCCATTTTTTGGTGCAAGAATTGTGCATCAACCTAACAATTACTCGTTGATGTAGTTAGAATGAGAATGTAAATGTAAAAATCAGAGAAAGTGGACGCTTGAGTTCATAGCCAATCTCTCCGAACACTACTCCAGGCTAGAAAGTTATATCAACTTCTTTTTCTTCGTATGTAAGGTTTGAAATTCGAAATGTTTTCGTAATTGGTTGACAATAATATGGATTTCCTAGCTTTTGTTGCTGAAAATTCTGTTCGTTGATTTGAATACACGAGTGGTAGAAGCTTTATTGAAAACAGACAAATATTCAGCACAAACCCAGTATTACATGAATAAAATGAGAAAAACAGCTAAGATAGTCCTTATCAAGTCGAAAACAAAATATGGAGGCACAAAATATAATAAACTGTATTTCAATAGCGTTCAATGAGAATAGATATGTGCACAGCTTTCCGGTCATCGCCTACATTTAGACTGCTGTGAACTACTGGTTGTCTAGGTAGGGATTGTTAGCAATCGTTGCAACACCTGTGGTTTACTTTGACAGGAGCTTCTTTTGGTTTGCATCTTTCTTTGCAAGCTTGTTCGTTGGTGAAGTAAGTTATACCCAGTGAGCACGCATTGCTGCTCATTACACACGTGTGGTTTGATAGGCATACCCACCTACAAAGGAAGTCTTTTCTGCAGTACGAGTGCTGTAAAGCTTATCATACCCTTCGTTCCCTTCGTTAGCCTTCTTGCCGAAACCGAAACAATTGAAACAACTCAAACAATCGGAAATAATACCGCCATATACAACACTGAAAGCAAGTGGAAGCAAAAGCAGCGTCAAATTCATTTTTGTTGGCGATATGATCCTGAAAAAATGCTTCCTGATCAAAAACAAGCAGAACAATTTCTTCATAGAAGGCGAATCTAGGAGTTCCTGTTAGTTTTTCGTAGAAGACTTTAGACATCTATCTTGAGAATCAGAGCTTAAAAATCAGCCCGCATGCAAAAATTACAATATTTTACTTCGTTACATTCATCTCAAATGTGGTATGATACCAAGAATGATTCGTGCGATTTCTAAACGGAAGAGTCGTTCGAATTTGTTGAAAATCATACTTATTGTTAGTTGCATTAAGGATTTGCGACGAAAAGTTAGTTTCAAGATGTCCCTCATAGAGCTGACTTCAAACCTTTTAAACATATCAAATGATTTCCTTGGGATAATTTATTGAGAACGTGTTTCTGGCAAAGATTTGGTGGCAAAGCTTTATCGACAAACTGGTCAGCGCCGCTTATTATTTGGTTATGTTTTTCCCTATTATAGTCAAAATATTTATAACTTCAAGTGAACACTTCTTCTTACATTCGATGAGAATACTTGCTAGGACCACAACAAGTCAGCCTATAAACTCGTAGCTTTTTGCAAAACATTTCTTGTTTCGAATAGTGAATTTAGCGGAATCACAATGATCTGTTACCAATCGGCAGACTGGGTTAGATCAGTATTTACAGATGCTCCGTTGGATACTCTAATCCATTATGCTAGCAGTTAGCCCGCTGGCGTTTATCTAAAACATTTCCTGGCTTCTTTGCAAGCCAGAGGACTTCGGTACTACTCGAGATTCTATCCTTTCCCTAAGAGTATAAGTGAAATGGTAGAGCGAGCGGAAGAGTCACTGAAATTGGAAAGCAACGCGCACTAGCTTCTATGGTTATGATTGCAACGTGAAAGTTACGAATGTCGTAAAATCATCATCTTTTAGGCTGTCTCATGATTTTTAAATTTTCTCCAGTGAAAACAACCATTTCTCGAGAACGAGGGCACGTACAAAGAGCACAAATACATGATCGTTCTTCTGAATAAGAGCTACGTAATTACGTGTACGGCAGAATTTCGAACATCTAGGAGCGGGTTTGCCATTTTACTGCAATCGTTTTTTCTTCATTTCTAGCATTAAAAAAATACGGAACTGTACAATTAAGCATACGATGTGTAAGGCGTATGCTTGGGCTGAATAAGGAATTTTGGAATTGTTTTGAGAGGAGTTTCGATTTTTGACGCTAAGGTTGGCTTTTGACTACTATCGGATACTAGCTTCAAACATCGTGTAAAGTGCGGTTTAAGCAGACTATTGTGGAGTTTGCTTTGCTCTATCGAATGATGATACCCAAACCGCACCAATTGAAAGAGGGACGCAAACGTGGTTGTAGTAAAAACAATAAAAAAATTGTGAGACACCTTAGTAGATTGGACGCAAGTTTATATATTTCCCAGTGTTTGATTGCCCTAAGCTGCGTAAACAGTGCTATCACTGCTATACTAACCGAGCATTCATGAAACGTTAACTGAATTACATTACTAAAGGTTACTCATCATCACAATTTTTGCATGTATGATGGACGAGCATTCTGTAACGTTAAGGATTTGAGCTGAAATTGCAGCATTTTTGTGATTTAGAGGATGACTCCTTGCCGTCGACGTTTTTCCACAGAAAAGATATAGTAATGTTACTCTTACAATTATTTCGTAATTGTCTCGTTGACAGTACATTTCGTGTGGGCTAATTAAATTGTTGGATAAGGATAACCAAACAAAGCAGGACTGAATTTTGAGTTTATAGGCAGCCAACTGTACTGTACGAACATTCGTACATCATAAATCCTTATTAACTGATCAAACACAATCGGACCATACCTTCGATACATTGAGCCACGTACTCTGGTGACCTTCACTTTGAGCGTCATGATAGAACACAACCTTCACCTAGAGGGAAGTCATCTGGGGCGAAGCCCCGGATATCATGGCATAACTAATAACATATCCATATAGGGAGAGATGTGAATGAGGTAAATATGGTAGCGGCATCCAAAAGAAGCTCAAAAAACCGAAGGATTGCGTTTTTATGGCCCTTTTTTGCCAAAAAAACTTTTATTCAAAAATTCAATGAGGAACTGGAGCAAAATCTCTCAATTAATCTTTCTCTAGAGTTCGATTGAGCGTTGGAAGTTCATGAAAGCCGCTGGAGTTCAATAGAAACGAGAAACTGCGCTCAAATCTTACGCAGAGAGTCGCTACTTAAATGCTGGTCTATCTCGTTATGGAGTGATTTTCAAGACCCGCGACGTTGTCAGTGCTCCTGGACGTCTCATGAGGATCACAACGATATATAATGTTACAGGGTTTCTTTACTATCCCGCGGAGATCAATGACCAGAGCCAAATGCCCCGCCGGCTCTGTTCTGTCTCCGCTGCTCGTCTGCGTCTCCGCGACTTGCGCGCTACCTCGTTACCCCAAAAGCGGGGCGCGGGGCATTTGGCTCTGGTACCCTTTTCTTTGTTTTTAGGAGCACATTTTCGACAATCTATATATCATATTAAAGCTCTTGATCTCTATTTTTACGATGACAACGTCGCAAGACTCCTTTTTATGATTTAAACGAGAAATATAGGAAAAACGGAGTTTTCGAAAACCTCTTGATTTTTCTTCAGTTCAACTCTTTTCACTCGGTTTTTTTTGTGTATTCCATAGGTCTTGTTTCTGTCTATGATGTAGACAACGTCGCCGAGCTTACTTCTTTGCTTATGCCGGTTTTTTTGTGAAAATTACCAAAAAGTGTGTTTTTCTTCACCTTGTTCTTTTTCAATGCTTTTGCAACGATTTTTCTCCAGCTTGGACGTTACTTTCTCAGAATGATGAGCGGAAGAATCCAGACAACGTCGCAGGATACGAAACGACCATGCGGGGGTGAAAATTCAAAGGGCGCGTCAAAAATCAGATTGGCGTCGATGTGTAGCATAACTTTTCAGACATGCTTTAACATGTTCAGTTTAGTTGTTGACAAATTTGCCTTCTTTCGGTCTCCCAACTACAGCCACAGCTAATGCTTTTTTTCAATTAGAAAAGAACTTTGTTCCTGTTGCCACCCAATTTAACCGGCAATTCTGAAGACAAAAATGTGCGTAGGAAACCACCAAGATAAGGTTTTAAATTAGGTGATGTGTTAGCCTCTGTTTCATGTGAATTTTTCAAGTTTTCTGGTTCAATTCAGATCTCTAAATTTCCACCTATTTTTTCTAAAACAACCTTCACTTTTTATAGGGGGCAAGAACTCAAACAACTATCACTTTCTAGGCTCTGTCTCTTGACTATCGAAGGTATAAATAGGACTGAATTTTGAGTTCATGCGATGTCAACTGCACTGTATCACAACATTCGTATATATCATAAATTATTATTAGCTGATGCGACAAAGAAATTGTGGCTAAACAATTTCATTTAAGACATACATCTATTAGTTCACTAACAGAATCAGGAACAGCCACAATCCATTCAACTGATGATTTCATGGACTGATCAAAAGCGTTGGCATTTTCCAAATGATAAATCTTACTTTTTTCGCTTCTACTTTGGTTGTCCCAGCACTAAACTCCATTTGCAAATAAATTGAGCTGTTCTGTTTTCCTAGCCGAAGGGTACCGTTCGATAGAGCGGAGCAAGCTCTACGAAAAGACCACATAATATCCACCAAATCGTAATCCAGGTAATTTGGAGCCAGCAATCAAGATTTTTCACCTACATTAAAATTGGATCTGCTTTCAGAAAATTCCTACAGACTTTCAACTTGTTTTTATATAGTAGACACATATTAGTAAACAAAAATGTATTTAGTGGATTTTTTCGGGCTTAAAATTGAGAAACAAAGTTGGGCCGAAAATGTCACAATGCCACTTTTTTCGGATTTTTCATGTAAAACTTGTTATCTCTCGATTATACGACATGCAGAGATAAAGTTTTACAATGCACATTCGTAAGTATACAATCACATATGTGGGGGAGGCCGAGGGCGAAGTTTGCCATTCTCAGACCATCTTTTTCCTCGCTTTCTATGCGCGGAAAATCCTGTTAAGGCATATTTGAGTATCACTGTGTGTCTACTGTATAATGTCACAATCTGCGTTGTGGTTCGCCATCTAGACAGAGGAAGCTTTATGTATCCAACCACCAAATTCTCATCTGTGTACTCAATACGGGCTGACGAGTTGGGAAACAGAAAAGCTATTATTTAGGAGTCTAGTCATATAAGGGCATGACTGTCATTTTTGGCAGCAAAAAACCTTGACTACGTAATATTTGAGAGTAGTGGTTTGAGGCTATTTCCTCACGAAAAATTCTTGGCTGAATAGTTGCTACGTGATGCTTGTCAAAACGAACTTATTTATAAAGCCAACCTAATAACATTTTCCTGTACGGCAATAAAATTTCATTTCTGGTTGGAATACTAGTGTATTCGGTCTTTCATCATGTCACTTGCGTAGACAAGAAGTGGGAAGTTGCGAAGTTTCAAACCTTCACTAACCAACTGGAGGGGATTTAATTGTCATTGTCTGCGTTCTTCTCGCCTTTTATCTTACAGGCAAAATTATTGGAAATTGCTCAAAAATATGAAAACTCAAGATCGGGTACCTTTGTCCTGCAGCTATAATCTCTATAATTTGCATACTAATATACTACATTACTGTTGAAGATTTCTCGAAGCTTGACCGTCCATCGACTTTTTGAAATTTGGAAAAACTTGTGTAAAGTCTGGAATGTAACGGAAGCTTTTTCGCCCAATCAGAGAATGTTATGTGAGTGAAGGACAGATGAAGTTTCATGCATTTTAATTTGTCATAGTTCTATACATTTAGGCTAGTAACCGAAACTTCCACGGAAGGTTTGGGAAAGTTCTGTCGGGTCACCTGCGGAAGTTCCGTAGACGTACTGCGGAAGTTCCGAAGAATGCGAACCACAACAGCAAAAGATAACAACCAAAAAGGGTTTGGGACTTGCTCTGGACCGCAAGACTCACTTACTTTCCTCTGCACTACGAAGCCGCGTTGGATACTGCGCTCTAGTTGTTGGCGAGTTAACACCATACGGGACAATACATGTAAAACCCTGCGGAAGTATTGACATGTCAAATTACTGCGGAACCGCTAGCATTTTTTGAAGTGTCGCAGCGCTTTGTAAAAAGTTCTGCGAAAGTTCCTGTTTTCAACCACCTGACGTGGAAATTCTGCGGAAGTTCTCATCTTCAGCGTCTCCACTTTTGCAACAGTAAACAAAATCCTGCGGAACCGCTACAAATCTTGTTTGTCCTGCGGCAGTTCCGGTGAATCGTCTGAATACGTCATGAAACATTTTTTAACATATTGTAAGTACAACGTATAACAATCACAACAAAAACAAAAACTATATCAACGTTTCTCACACTTTTTAAATGCATCAAGAAGTAATTTTTTGTCAAATAGAACTATTATTTGCTCTCACCATAAGCAAAATCCAGTCAGAACCAAACAATGAAGAACACCTTCTACTCCATTGTCATGTAGTGCGAACAAGCAAGTTCATTTCTTCGTTCGTTCTTTGTTGCATATCGCTTGGCTTAGTTCTTACATTTACTTTGACTCAAAATCAGCACTTTTTTCTATTCTCATTATTTTCATCGGTAGCCAATGATACCAATTTTGGCCTTCTTAGAAGTCTGGAGATTTGGAAGCACAGTGAACCAGTAATGTAAAGGTGTTAGATAGGTGCGTTTGCTGCGTTCCGCGGTTTCCCGCAAATTCGGTGACATACCTGTAGGCTTGCTGGAAAGTTCTTGTTCTCCAGCATGCAAGCAAGAATGGTGGAGCAAAAAGCGAAGAGCTTTGTGGTTTTCGGTTTGACTTCTTCAATTTGAAGGCATAACAATTTTGTTTTTTTTCTCTTTTTTTCTGCGGAGGGAAGCTTTAAAAGTTCTTCGAAACAAAGTTCTCCATATACGTCAGTTTCTGAAACATTACTTGACTCCCGTAACTACAAATAAGAATACGCTTTCGCTTGGTATTCCCGATTCTAGCTAGGATTTTTCAGGAAATAGATTTTTTTACAGCGCATCATTTGCAAGCAGCATTTAGGCACAAATATTAGGTGCGTTTGAAAGTTCGTCCCTTCCTCCCTTCTCCCCTCAAAGAATTGTATTATTAGGGTGAACGGTAAAAAATGGGACACCTACGAAATAACTGGAGGTTTCTCAAGAATGAGAAGCGATTAGACATTCCAGTTTTGATAGATGTTGGAATATTTTATTCTCTTTCAGATAATACCTATATAAGGTCATTTACATAATTAATAATTTTTATACTTGCTGAAATGTAGAGTTAATCACCTCGACAAATTATGAACTTTGAGCAGTATCTGCACAGTGAAACATGTGAGACCACCCAAAGTACCGCTGCTGGAGTGGATGGTGGGACAGTCACCAAATCCACGACGGCTTGGTGGCCTCAACTTCCAAAGTCAGGAGATATAGCCATTAGCAGCTTCGAAAACGAAGATACGTGTTATTCAATTCCTTCCAGGTGAACGCATGTTTTCTAAGTACCATCTGATAGAGCTTTTTACGCTCTGTCTATCCATGTGCAGCTTGCCTCAGATTTTGTCCATTTTCGGAAGATATAGGGCAAAACATAATTTTTTGGCTCTTATTGCGCCAAAAATAGCTATTTTTCAGGTTTTTTCGCAATTTTTCCTGAAATTGAAAAGAAATCTTAGGCATTTAACATATCGTTTAAACGAGCATGAAAAGCTCTTTCGAATGTTGTGTCATTTGCTTTACGACTTTACGGTATAGCAGTGCAAGATTGAGAATTGTTCAAAAAATCCCGTCGGAGTTCTTCACGACGCCACGCGTACGGTCATGAGAGAGGAGCGGTAACGCGTTGCCAGAATAATAGGCGAAGGTCGGTTATGTAAGCGACGTTTGAGTTGCAGTCTGCTTATTATTGGTGAGGACAAAAAATCTTAAAATGTAATAAAAATCAAGCTGTCCCATTTTTTACCGTTCACCCTATCGTTGACATTTGCACTTTTCCCGAAACCATCAGACACTTCTTATTTCCAAATCACATTTTCGAAGGTGAAGTTCTTGAATAGCAAACACCATTTCAGATGTGAATGAAGTTTCGGCTGTTTTACTGACCGACTGCCTGCAATACGGTCTCGATAATGTGGCACCATAATGACAGCGATGCATGCGCACCTCAGTTTAAGTACATGTATCTTGGAAGGCATTCCATATAACAGACTAGACTCACCTTGATTTGTTGAAAGAGTCCTTGTACTCTACTGGTAGTGAAGCTATTTGAACAAGGCTGCATGAATTTGAAAATTAAGAAGCCTTGAAATCGGCAGTTCGCTTCTGCAGGCTAGGTCATTCTTGAGAGGCCAAATCAGCCTGCATCATAGTTGGTAATCCGAAATTATCAATGAAACAACGCAATGCTCATTGCTGTCGATTTCTGATATAAATTTTGCGATTTATTCAAATTTTTCGTAAATTTGACCTAAATTTGATGAAAATATTTCAAATAGTCACTAAATGCTTCGTACAAGAGCTTTTTTGATTTTTTGACGCATCTTCGAAATCAGAATTCTGCCAGGAGTCCAAAAATCTACTTTTTACTCCCTGAAACTTATATTCAAGCAACTTAATTCGGTGCGACGGTTTTGTCGCGACAAATACGTCGCGATAGATCAAATAAAAGCATTTTCAAAATTTCAACAGTTATTCTGAATCGCTAGGTTCTCAGCAATCTAATGATGGTCTCAGTTTCTTTTGAAAACTAGTTTTAAAAAAGTTATAGCATTGCGACGGTTTTGCGAAGAAAAATATGTCGCGACGGAAAAATTTGTCGCAATCCGTTTCTTTCTCATGAGTTAGGAGCTCAATTGTACATTGTAGTTTGTTTACTCTCTCCAACTGCTATTAAAGCACTTAAAGAACTCCAAAACGAGAAATTTGAAGCAAAATATAGGGTAGCAAAAACCATGGATTGAAGATTTTGACGTTTTTTCAAGCGTACACTTAAAGGCAGCGGTTCGGCAGAATGACAAGTTTGAAATATTCATCGTAGTAGGTTCCCTTGGACGAGCCAAGTCCAACACTGTGCTTTGCAGCTTAAAAGATATCAAAAATTACCTTTCCTATTCGTGAAAAGGGCTAATCGAGCGGACCGCGTATCCTGCTCTCTAGAGCGCGATTGGCTTGTGAGTGGAGACACTATAAGTACCGTACCCTTGAGCCAATCGCGCTCGAAAGCATGCATACGCCGTCCGCCCAAATGGCACTTTTTACTTCTGGAAAAACGGGTTAATGATATCTTTTGAAGCTGCAAAGCATACTCTTGAACTCACAAGGGGAAGATACTACCTTAGATTCGCCTTTTGAGATGGTACACATATATTCGGAATCGGCTTGTAATGCTGATTCCAAATCTGCTGTTCCTAGCTGCTTAGCATTATTCTGAAGCGAGTTATGGTCTCTTTTCTATGCAAAGTTTGCGTGCTCCTCGACCTACTGATGCTGCGGTGTCGAGGTCTAGGTGGTTTTGCAATTGTATAATGCTCCCTTTTGAGATCGAAAGAATTACCTGATGCTAGTTAAACATCCTAGCACTTTTTTCGAGCAGATTCTTATACACACGCCGTCTTACGGCATTCAGAAGCTCGTCAGTTACTCACAACAGCAAGCTCATAACTCGCTTCAGATTATCGCTAAGCAGCTAGGAGCAGCATATTTGGTGTCAGCGCTCAAAGCTGGTTCCAAACATATGCGTTCCATCTCAAAAGGCGAATCCAAGTTAGTACCCTTCCCTTGTCAGCTCATTCAGGGAAGCCGAGAATTATGAATATCCCAAATTTTGTCATTCTGCCGAACCGCTGCCTTTAAGATCCCAAACAACAACATTACTGCTGAAAGGAGGATGAAATTCTGCTGTTTGTAAGACTTAAAGAAAGCAATGATCTCAGATGAACCTTCAGCTAAAACAAACAAAATGCAATGAAACTTTTGATTAAGCGATTTGATGTCAAGTTCACTATTCGCTTCAATATTGCAAATAACATTATGGGGCATTTTACAAGGCTACGGTACTGAGTGAGTGAAAAATTGAGAACTATGCTAAAGTAATGGAAATTGTCAAAATACAAACTTCAACTTCTACCCATATCTGCTCACTTCAGCTTTAGACAGTTACCTCGTGTTCGCATGTTTTACATATGAGATACAAGCCACATTTATTAGGCATACCAACAAATGAAATTTCCAATATATTATACATAGGCGCCATCGCCATTCCAGAATCTTTGACATATAGATACAACTCCAGTAATAATTACTTGACTGTGTTCGCGAACAACAACTCGGTGATAATAACGAGTAATTCTTTATCTTTGCACGCGTGGGTGAATATCATTTTAACAACGATCACTGTGGTAAAGTGCCTGATACGATAATGATGCGTTTGATATTCTATCCTTTGCTTGCTAATTCCTGAAGGCGAAAAACCGACGCATACCTAAAAAAAAATTCCGATCAGCCAAAAATTTTGCTATTGCTTCAAAAACCCGTCGTCCCGTATAAGTCATATACGAAATTTTCTGTATTCTAGTCACAGCTGTATGATGACTGATGACGAATGAAGAAGATCGACATTGTAAAAAAGATTTCGCTATTCCGAGGTAGACTAGAGACATATGAATGACATTTTATGGCAACGTTACCTTCTTTTTTCAACTGACAAGGGAGTGACCCGAAGTCGAAATCGGCTTTCTGTATGAAATATATACCAGTCTAAAGAGGATCAAACTCTGATTCTAAAACTGTCTTTGTTATCTGCTAAGCACCTCTCTACGCTGAGAAGACCGTTTTTGACTCAAAAAATTTAACGCGCAACAAGAACAAGCGCAAATCTTGGACGAATTTGTTCCTGTCAGAAGAGTTGCAAGAAAACGTCGTCCAAGATTGCGCAAATGGCCCAGCGTTAAATATCAAAGCACTCTATGCATCAAAAACCTTCTGTCTAATATACTCGTACTAACACTTCTTTATTTGAGCGCTGGAACATAAATATTTATTTTACCTTGCTTTTGCTATCATTTTTCGCTCCAAAAAACACTCATAACTCAGCGTCTAGAGGCGCTTGCAAAAACAACGACAGTCTTGGAATCAGCTTTTGATGCTCTTCAGATTGGTTCACACTTCATTTGGAAAGTCCATTTCACTCTGGATCCTCGCCTAGTGAGGCATAGTTATGTTACAGTAACCATTTCCAATGTTCATGACGTGCTGCTGCTCAAGCGAAACAGCTATTTTTGTCCCAACTAAATTCACTGCTGTGGTCCATCTCATCTAATCCTGTTTCTAATTTCGTGCTTCAACGTCCGCAGTTTTTGGATTTTGATTTTTAACTTATTGTGGAATTGATTCTGTGCAAACGCTTGGGAGCCAGTTTGTAGAGCTTGCTTTACTATCAGAAGAGCCCCGAAGCTTTTTTTAAATAAAAAAGTTGGGTAGCTATTGAAATAAAAAGGGAAAACGGACGAAACCTATTGGACAACATAATAGAAATGTAAATGGTAGTTGACATAAAAGCTTAAATGAGCTCCAGCTTCTTGGAACAGTACATGAGAATTTAAGCTTGAACAAGGCCTCCTTCGCTCACTAACAATTTGCAACGACCTTCGCTAAAAATTCTTGTCTCAATCCCATGTTACTGACTATTTCAATCGAGCTGGGGCAAATTTATGTCTCACTTCAGCGCAGCTAATGCGAAAATCTTTATTCGCAAAATAAATTTCTTACGGTTTTTACGCTAGTCATCCTGACAGACCTTCATTACTTAGTCGTGCTGAAAAAATCGCAGTCTCCACAATTTTTATGTTCTGATGTCTCTCGTTGTCATAAAATAAGCGTTTCTAGCTTTTTTGCTGACGTCGCTTCTGCTTCTTGTAGGAGCAAATATGGTTGCTTTGGGTGAGTAATATAAAGTTTGAACCCCTGCAAAAAATGGGCACTAGCTACATAAACCTTTTTAGAACCACTCAACGTTCGCAATTTCTTCAAATGATCATATTATGGTTCTGCATTTGGTTTTTTATCTCATCTGCTAGGGCCTTCATGTAAACAGAATCTCACTTCTGCCTGGAGGCTGCTCTCAAATTATAGATGCGCTAAAAAGCGATGTTTGCAAAGCCTTCGGAAATGTTTGAAGCGCAAAGTGGTGATTTACATATCTTGTCATAGTAACAAATCTACGATGGTGATGCAAGCCCACATACCTCAACAAGCTAATACTGTTGGAAAACTCTCTTATTGTGCACACCTGGCAGACTAAGGACAAAGGTGGGTTGTTGAAAGCGCTATAAACGAGGAAATGATCATTACGACTATTTTACGATTTTTCTTATAAACCGAACATCCCCTCAAAGCTTGGTTTCGTGGGTATAGATAGATATCTAGCAATCGCAAATTATCACTTCTGCTGCAGCAAGGATGTACTCCCCCCCCCCCCGAGTCAGCTTTTCGCATCATTTTAGTTCGCCTCTGTGCTCAACGCTACAAGTTGGCACAAGAGGATTCTGAGATGAGTTACTGACTTATCGTTGGAGATAAGCAGCAGCTAGTTAACACTCCTAGACTCATCATCTCTGGAAAAAATATGCTTTGGATTTTTGAACCTCATGTCAGATAATTCTATTAAAACAGTCAAAAAACCCATTTTCTCACACGAATATGACCGCACGAAGACTGCAAAGCGAGCTGATTTCATCAAAACTCTCGCATATCCACCGCTACTACACGTAAACACAACTCGCCATAAAGCAATCAGCCTTCGCTTCATGGCTCTTAGTGACTCAAATCTGGCATTTGCAAAAACCACGACGACGCCCTTATTTGAGTTAACGACTATATGGCTTGCTGTTTGCTGCTCAATGTTCCGCAAAGAAAGCGGATCTGTGAACAGCATCGTTACACAAATTCCCACCGTAAATCGTTATGTTGTTAGTGATCATCAATAGTAATTTTGAGCGGTTCCAGTGTTTACGCACATATGATACAATTTTTCTTTCGTACGGATTCGAGACTGTCAAGCTACAGACATGCTCTATTGAGAAACGGAAAAGGCTCTGCAAGGGCTTATCAGTGGCAACAGATTCAGAATGTAAAGGAAAAGGAGAAGCTGATGAAAAAGAGAAGAGCTAGGAAGAAAGTAAAGCAAAGACAGCGAAAGAGCACGACGAGCACGTGCAAAAGTGTAGGAGGAATAAAGAAAAGAAAGAAGAAGGAAGGAAAATGAAAGGAAAAGAAATAGTGACAGAAAGAGAACGGAGAAAAGGAAAGATTTCCGAAGAAAGGGTGGAAAAAGGGGAAAAAAGAGTGACCAAAAAAGAATAGAGCGGAAGACAGAAGATAAGTTTTCTCCTGGATTTCCACAAATGAACGGAGGCTTATCGAGGTAAAGATCATACGACTTTTTTGTTGGTTTAAACTGACAGCACATTGCATTCACTCTCCACCAAGGCCGAGTTCTTGCGCCGTTTATATGCCATATCAAGCGCAATAATATCTAAGATCTCGTCACTTTTAAATCTTTTCTCAAGTCAAATTCTGCTCCTGTAAAAATTACCTCAATTTGATAACCACCTTGTAGGACTCCGTGCAAGACACTTCAAGTCTCAAAGGTCAGCGCACCTCTATTTTCAACTGCATTTTCTCCAAAAAGGTAAGAATTAGTAACCAGTTTAATGGAGAACCATTAACCCGATAAAGCAAGACTTTTCACAGAGGTGGAATTTGCACGAGGGGCATACACTTGCAATATTTCACAATGGGTGAGTATTGCTAAATGAAAGTTGGTCAGCTGTGGGAGAATAAATAATGTATAAGAATCAGAGAAATCACGGCACACTGCGAACTGCAATCACTTGAGTTTGGTTAAAGTCTTTGAATGTGTACTGACTTTAGAAAGATGAGATGAAGTTTACTGAAGGCATTCCTAATGTTTCCTTTGCTGATGGTTCGCAAAATGTCACATACACAGACAACTGCTGAAAAGTCGCGTAAATTATGATTTCATTCATGGTACGGAACGTCTTTCTGGCTTTACTGCGGCGATTTCTGAATAGCTGATTTAAATTCACGAGTGGTTAAGCTTCACTGAAAAATGAATATTTAGCTCACAAACAGCGTTATATGACTAATCTTCACGAGAATAGCTAAAGAAGAAAGATAAGAAATCGTTCTTATGTTGGAAACAAAATCTGATTTAGAAAGAAGAAAATAATTTTTTGTACTTTGATAACATTGAAAGAGAATAGACATGTGGACATTTTTGGTCAATGTCTGCATTCGTGCTGTTGTGAGCTATTGGTTGGCTAGGTGGCAATTGTTAGCACCTTTACAAGGCTTAGCCTATATTTGGTGCTCAATGGAGGAAGCTACTCTTGATTTGCATCTTCCTTCGCAAATACTGCGTTTGGTGTAGTGCTTTACACCCAGTGAGCGCGGATCGCTGACCTTCAAACACGTTTCGATTCTTGCTGCGCATATCCAATACCTACAACTATGAAAGACTTCTCCCACAATGGCACGATACAGTTTTAACAGACTCCTCTTCTTTCGGCTTACTAATACAGAGGCCGCCATAAACGCCACAGAATCCAAGTGGAAGCAAAAGCAGCGACAAATTCATTTCCTTTGACGAAGGACGCGCTCCTGAAAAAATGAGTCTTTCCTGATTGAGAACAAGCGAAAAAATTTCTTCATAAAAGGCAAATAATTTGAAGGGTCTTGTTTTTCGTAGAAGATCGGAGACATTTGCCTAGAAAATCAGAATATTCCGATCTCCTACATACCTTATTTTACTTCAATACACCGACCCCAGTAATGATGAGGCACCTACAGCAATTTGTGCAGATATTCAAGGGACAAACAAATCATTTCGTTTTAGGTGCTCATTGTGGCCTGACAAGTTTAACGTTCACAAAGGAAGCACACATATTTTTAGTCACATTGAGAATGTAAAGAGGAAAATTATCTCCAGATGTCTCTTAAAAAGCGACTTTAAACCTTTTTACCCAGGCACGAGGTAGGCAAATGTCAGGCTGTGAATTGTTTTGGGTGGAGAAGGGGATATCGTGAATTTACGTTTACATGTACATAGACTCTCTCGACAAGTTGCTACACGTCTGACATGCAAAAAACACTTTGTTGCTCGCGCGTCATCTTCAAAAATCCAAATTTTCTTCCATTGAATTGTAATCAAATGTCTCGTTCACAGCGCAGACATAACGGTATGACTAAGAATTTGGAGTATAAACATACATGGATCAGGGGTAGCATAGTACAGAGTATTGTGAAAAATTAAGAAATAAAATGGCTTCTTTGCAACGCACAGATGACGGCATGGCACGAAATTTTATGTGTATACGCGCAGTACGGCTGAGGAGAAACATATGAAAAATTATATTAGGTTGGTAAGAAAGTTCTCGGACATTTTCAGAAAAAATCTGCTATTTCTCGAAACCTGTACACACAAAATGTACATCAGATAGGGGCACCATTCGATAGAGCAAAGCAAGCTCTACAAGATAGTATGCAAAAGTTCGCACCAGCTTCGACCCACCGTAAGTTTGCACCCAAAATCTGAGTCGTACTGAAATTCAAAAAATCGCGAAAAATTCATATCTTTGTTCAAACAAATCCTACGGATCTCCAACTTGCTAACAAAAATTGCAGTCCATATCAGACACTCATATGCACCGTTCCTGTAATTTTTCCTCATCGAAATCGAGAAAACGAAATTTTTCATGCTTATATAAAAACGAGGCTGTGCTGTTTCCACCCACGTAATTGAATAGTACAAGCTCTCAGAAGTATAACCGTAGATTTTCGGCTTTTTTCGTAAGCCCTAGTCGTCAAAAATATTGATTTTAGCATGGAACGGCTGAATGAGGAGCGCTCAATTCGGTAATTTTCGGGAACTAGGGCCTGTAGAAAGCTGAAAATTTACGGTTATACTTCTAAGGGCTTGTACTATTCAATTACATGGGTGGAAACAGCACAGCTTCGTTTTTATATAAGCATGAAAAATTTCGCTTTCTCGATTTCCAGATGAGGGAAAATTACAGGAACGGTGCACATGAGTGTCTGATATGGTCCGCAAGTTTTGTCAGCAAGTTGGAGATCCGTAGGATTTGTTTGAACAAAGATATGAATTTTTCGCGATTTTTTGAATTTCAGTACGACTCAGATTTTGGGTGCAAACTTACGGTGGGTCGAAACTGGTGCGAACTTTTGCATACTATCTTGTAGAGCTTGCTTTGCGCTATCGAATGGTACCCCTATCTGATGTACATGCGTTAGGTTTCGAGAAATAGCACATCTTTTCTGAAAATGTCCGAAAACTTTCTTACCAACCTAATACAAAACCCATATGAATAAGGAGCGTGATTTTATTCTTAATTAGATGGACAGATGCCCACGTAATGCTTACCTGAGTTAGGCAAAACTTGCAGTTCAAGGAAGTTGTTTAAAATTTAATATATAAATCTGTTGTACTCCTAAAGTTTAGTGTACAGGGTGTCCCAAAAAACTGTGAACACTGTTTGATCGTTAATAACTCCGTTGCTTTCATGCCCTTCGTCGAGCTTGAGGCACAGTTCTGTAGAGCGAGGTTAAACTTAGATTTGTAGCATGGAGCGAATCACCGTCTAGCACGTGGACCTATTGTGAAATATGCCATTTGACAAAAAATTTTTCCAAAAAATCTGAAAAATCATGTATCAGGGTTTTTGCGCACGATTCCATTACACAACTTTTTACGAGTGTTTTTAGCTTTTCTGACGGTGTGGCACAATTCTGACAAATGCTGGAAATTCATTATTACGATTTAGCTGGGTTAAACTTGGAAAGAAGCACCACAGTAAAGCGGAAATTTCATATTTGATCGCAGCCGCTTCCATTGCCATAGTATGAAAGTTTTTGGCTTGTTTGGTTTTGTTCCGAGAAGAATATGGCCTCCGATGGCCTAAAATCCTTGTCGAAGTTCCTACCGTAATCCTACAGTAATGAAGAGATCAATGGTTTGCGCCGTACTGTAGATCTAAGTTGAACCTTGCTCTATAAAATGGTATCTCAAGCTCGGCGAAAGACATTGGAACAAGGAAATTATTAAGAATCAAACAGTGTTCACATTGGGACGCCCTGTATAGTAACATTTTAATTCCGAAACTTCTCTCCTCCTTGTCAGGATCCGAAACAGCGACGACGCCGATCCTTTGGAGAAAGAAAGTGCGCTCTACGAATAATCTACATAGGTGGCAGAATCGAGTGGGAAATCGTAAAAGTTGTTAAAAAAAAAGCGGTCTTTTCACCAATGTCAAATTCCACCCTCGTACTAGGTCGTGGTCCGGAACCCACTGGGTTCGTTGATGGAAGGCTACTGAACTTCAGTACTGCTTGATCCTATTCTTCAAAATATAAATGGACTGATAGAGTCACTGGAATCGGAAAGCAACGTGCACAAGCTTCTAAGATAATGATCGGAAGTGATGGAAGTTACGAATGTAGTAAAATCATCACCTAAATTGGATGCAACGTTTATATATTTTCTAGCAATTGATTGTTTTTGAGCTACATAAACAGCGCCATTACTGCTACGCTAATCGAGCAGTCATGAAATGTATGTATGTAGCAAGTGCATTTGATGTGGGTTGATTAAACTATTGGATGAGGATAATCAAACAAAGCAGGACTGAATTTTGAGTTCGCAAGAAGTTAACTGCACTGTGCAAACATTCGTACATCATAAATCCTTATCAAATTATGGCTAAGCAATTATTATATTTAGGACCCACACCTGTCAGTTCACTAAAATAGTAGGAACTACCACAAGTCCATTCGACTGCTGATTTCATGGACTGGTTAAAAGTATTGGCATTTTTTAACCAAGAAGTAATAATCAGTTTTTTGCTTTTATTAGATATTTCTAATTTTTAGTTTGTCTCGGAGAAGATCAAAGTTGTCCAGCATCAGCTTGTCCCTATTCCAGCCACTGCAGCTTCTTGCGACGTACCTTGACCAATTTTTCTTTTGAGACATCTGCATCCAAGAGAGACTTTCTGGAATACTTTTTTTAGCTTTCATTGCAAGAAAGTTGGGAAAACGGAAAAAGGCAAAATTCAGGAAATAGCATTTTGAATAAATGCACTTTTGAGGTTATGCAAATGTAGACGAGAGCAGTAGATATTGAATGTATCAAGTGAACGTGTCCAAAACGCACTAAGGGAAAAACCAAAAAAACAAGGAATTCTGCCAGATTCCTCGCTTAGGTAAAGATAACTTCACAGCTTCCTCAGCTTTAAATGGGTTTCAGGCTGTTTCGTGACGTGACGCCGAAATTTGAAACTGCGCAAAAGTAGCAAGATACATTAGCATTTTTACCTGATTTGAGCAAGCTCTCAACTTTTTTGCATTTTTTTTGTACGTATTCCTTCTTGCTCCTTTTTGTGAATCACTCCCTTAGATATAAGAGCTTTGTTGCTGTTTTTGTGTTAAATCTACTCATTTTTCTCGCATATCGCGTTTACGCTAAAAGAAACTTTTAGAAATACCACGATATTTGTTTAGCATGGATTTGCAATCGAATATTTCTACATCCCTCATTTTCCAATAAAGTCTAAAGATGCTCATGCCCCCCAACGCCCACATCTTGAGGTGAGAATTGTGCTTTTCAATTTTTCAAATGAGGGCTACCAAAGTCTTTCCTCTCTGCACTTTGGCAAGTCTGAAGACGACTTCCTACGTGGAAGAGAACTATAGTGAAGGAACATCGGGTAAGAAAAAAGATTGATGTAATTCTGCCTTTCTAAAGCACGAAGATATTCGATAGTATTAGGTTAATCTGCTCGATTCTGGCATACACCACTGAGAATCACTCGAGCTTTCAACCAAAACATTCCTAAAAAGTCCAAACGTGAGCCGGGTGGTAACTTTTGTAACATTGAAATATTTAGCTTACATACGTAATTCAAAACATCAAATTCAAAAAAGAAAATACATAGTTCAGGATTTGTCTATCGATTTTATCTTGAGCATGGTATAGATGAGTTCGTTCCTCAAAGAACTATTAAGTTGGCTGAAAAATAAGTTCGGCCGTTTTTAGCGGTTTGTGGAGGCGTCACAAATCAGTTTTTGTATTTAAGCATTATGTATTTGTATGTATTGTGCATTTAAAGAACTATTGGAAAGAGCAGATTAAGGAAAAATGGAAGTTTAACTCTGTTTCCTCAGAAATAATGTTTCTAATAACGAAATGGAGCATGAAAGAAGAATAGTCGAATTTTTTCAAATTTCCAGAAAATCATGCTCCGAAAAACGAACTGAACTCAGGTGTAAAATGTAGATTCGGTACTCATACAACAATCATTAAATCTAACCATTTGCCATAGATGGTCAAACTCGAGTGATTTGGAATGCCCAAAATTTGACTTTCACGCGCAAATGCCTGGAAATTTTCAGATTTTTAAGCGCAGAAATGCAAAGAAGCAGGTAACAATTTCCATTGTAGTTCGCCATCTAGACAAAGGAGGCTGTGTGTATCCAACCACCCAATCCTCACCTGTGTACTCAATACGGCTGGGAACGAGAATCAGCAAATCAGAAAAGCTATCTTTAGAGGTCTGATCATATAAAGGTATAACTGTCATTTTCTGGCAACAAAAAACCTTGACTACTTGAACTTTGAGAGCGAAGGCTTCAGGCTATTTTCTCACGAAAAAATCTTAGCTGAATAGCTGCTAGGTAAACTGCTATGAAGCTTTGAATTAAATCGTGAAAACTGCGGACAAAATTGGCGCAAAACTGCACAATACCGGGGCCCGAAAGGAGGGAATTGATAAACAGCTGATTTTGGCGTGGAAAGGAAGAAAACAGATTTTTTTGCAAAGTTTCTGACTTTCCTTTAAAAGCTGCTCAAGGCAAGAATTTATTGATTTGATTCATTGAGTTCATGTTGCAACCATTTCAGTTTTTTCATGGAAATTCCGTCAAAAATGTGTTTTTGTTTTATCCATGCATGTGCTAGGTGAAATCCTTGACAGCGGTCATCATTGATTTTGCGATAGTGGTCGCTATCACAGACATCAGACGATACAGCAAAAGTATGGCGCTAGCCGGTGTTGAACCATGGTCGCGCGCTTTCAATTCCAGTCGCTTACCTGTTCGACTAAACCGCTCAAGTGTTCCTTTTCAAAAACATACCTGATTATCATGATTAGAAAGCGATTCGCATCCGGATTAATAGCTCATTGGATGCTGGATTGAGGCGTCCTACGTTCACGTAGGCCCGCACCAGTCGAGTTGCACTGATGGGGGGTTTACTACGGGCCATTGTTAGAAGGCCCTCTTATTGTGCACCCTTGCAGATCAAGAACAAAAGTGGATTGTTAAAACCGCTATAAACGAGGAGAAACAATCATTATGACTATTTTTCGATTTCTTCTATAGTCCAAACATTCTCCCAAAGTTCGGTTTCATGGGTATCGATAGCATTCTAGCAATCGCAGCAAGGATATACTCTCTCCCCGGGGCAGATTTTCGCTTCATTTAAGTGCGCCTCTGCCCTGTGCTCGACGTTAGAAGTTTGCAAAAGATGATTCTGAGATGAGTTACTGACTTATCGTTAGAGATAAGCAGCAGCTAGTTAACACCCCAGACTCATCATCTCTGAAGAGATATAAGATTTTCAAGCCTCATGTCAGATAGTTTTCTAACAACAGTTAGAAAAAAACCGTTTTTTCACACACGAATATGACCGCACAAAGACTGCACCGCGAACTGAACTCATCAAAACCCTCGCATATCCATTGTAATTCACTAAACCTAAATCTATGCACTCGCCACAAAACAATCAGTTCACCGTATGGCTATTAGTGACTCAAATCTTAATCTTTGAGCATTTGCGAGAGCCATGACGACGCCCTCATTCAAGTTGATACCTATATCGTTTGCTGTTTGCTGCTCAATGTTCCGTAAAGTAAGCGAATCTGTAAACAGCGTCGTTACACAAGTTTCCAATGTAAGTTGTTTTTTGATGTTAATGATCATCAATAATTCTGAGCTGTTCCAGTTATGCACAAATGATAAAATTATTCTTTCGTATGGATTCGAGACTGTCACGCTACCTCCATGCTCTCTAAAGAAACGGAAAAGGCTCTGCAAGGATTTATCATTGCAGTAGGTTCAGAAGATAGAAGAAGAGGAGGAGAAGCTGGTGAAAAAGAAGAACTAGGAAGCAACTCAGCAAAAGAGACGAACACGCGCAAATTTGACAAGATGAAAAGCGCTAGAAGGAAAAAAAACAGAAGTAAGAATAAAGAAGGAAAGTAGAAGAAGAAAGAAAAGTAGTGTGACGGAAACAGAACGAAAACGAAAAGGAAAGAGAGGATTTTAGAAGGAAGTATAGACAAAGAGAAATAGAAAAAGAGTTGGCAAAAAAAGAGAATAGACAGATAGTTGAGTCTTTTGTTGGTAAACAGTTTTCGTAAAAAAACGGAGGCTTATCGAGGTGAAGATCATACGACTTTTTTTGTTAGTTGAACTGACAGCATAACGCATTCACTCTCCACCAAGGCCAAGTTCTTGCGCCGTCTATATGCCATATCAAGCGCAATAATATCTAATGTTTCGTCGCGTTTTTACCTTTTCTCAGGACAAATTCTGCTTTTGCAACAATTACCTTAATATAATAAACATCTTATAAAACTCCGTGCAGAACACTCCAAGTCTCGAAGGTCAGCGCAACTCTATGTTTAACTGCATTTTCTCCAAAGAGGTAAATTAGTGACCATTTTAATGGAGAATTATTAAACCAAAAAAGCAAGATTTTCCACAGAGGTGGAATTTGCAAGGGATATACAGTTGCAATAATTCACAAAGGGTGAGCTGCTAAAGTTGGTCAGCTGTGGAAGAATAAGTGATGTGTAAGAATTATAGAAATTGTGAAAATCTCACACCGCGGTTTTCTGCAATCACTTGAGCTTGGTTGAAATCTTTGAATGTGGACTGACTTTAGAAAGACGAGATGAAGTTTACTGAATGCATTCTGAACGAACGTTTCCTTTGCTGATGGTTCGCAAAATGTCACATACACAGACAATTGTTGAAATATCGGGTAACCTATCGGAGTGATCTCATCCATGGTATGTAGCGTCTTTCTGGTTCTACTGTGGCAATTTCTGATTCGTTGATTTAAATTCACAAATACTTCAAGCTTTACTGAAAAATGAATATTTAGCTCACAAACAACATCATATGAATAAACTTAACGAGAAAAGCCAAAGAAGAATTATAAGAAATCGTCCTTTTGTCGGGAACAAAATCTGGCTTAGAAAGAAGGAAACATTTTTCGTACTTTGAAAACATTAAAAGAGAATAGATACATAGGCATTTTTGGTTAATGTCTACATTCGTGCTGTTGTGAGCTACTGGTTGGTTAGGTGGCGATTGTCAGCACCTTTACAAGTCTTAGCCTATATTTGATGCTCAATGAATAAATCTACTCTTGATTTGCATCTTCCTTCGCAAATACTGCGTTTTGCGTAGTAGTGAGTTTCATTCAGTGAGCACGGATCGCTGACCTTTAAACACGTTTCGGTTCTCGGTACGCACATCCAATACCTACAATTATAGAGGACTTCTCCCACAATGGTACAATATGGTTTTAACAAACTCGTCTTCTTCCTGTTCCTGTTGACTGTAGAGGCCGCTATATAAATCGTAGTAGATGCCACATGGAAGCCAAAGCCCGCCATATACAACATAGAATTCAAGTGCAAGCAAAAGCAGCGACAAATTCATTTCCGTTGGCGATGGATGCGCTCCTAAAAAAATGAGTGTTTTCTGATCGAGAACAACAAAAATTTATTCATGGAAGGCAAACAATCTATAGGGGTTTCATCTTTCGTAGATCGGAGACATTTGTCTTGAGAATCAGAATATTTTGATCTCCTACATACCTTATTTTACTTCAATACACCGACCCCAGTAATGATGAGGTACCTATATCAATTTGTGCAGATTTTTGAGGGAGTAACATCTCATTTCGTTTCAGTGCTTATTCTGGCCTGACAAGTTTAACGTTCAGAATGGAAGCATACATATTATTAGACACATTGAGCATGTAAAGAGGGAAATTATCTCCAGATGTCTCTTAAAAAGCTGATTTTAAACTTTTTTATCCCGAGCCCGGCACGAGGTAGGCAAATGTCAGATTCGAAATCGTTTTGGTTGGAGAGAAGGCGATATCGTACACTGAGAAGCATAGTGCAAAGCTGTTGTGTGAAAAAGTGTGAAAAATCAAAAATTTATGCGAATGAGGCTTCTTTGGAAATTCCCTTTTACCACAAAATGATAAAGTGGCTCGCTTGCCACGCACAGATGACGACCTAGCACGAAATTTTGTGTGTATACACGCTGTGCGGCTAAGGAGCAACGCATGAAGAATTATACAAAACCCATACGAATGAGGAGTGTGCCTAATTTTTTTGTAGATTAAGTGGGCAAATGCCCACGTGCTTACCTGAGTTAGACAAAATTTGCAGTTCACAGAAGTTGTTTAAAATCTAACATAAATTTGTTCTACTCCTAAAGTTTCGTATATGGTAACATCTTGATTTCGAAACTCCTCTCCTCCTTTTCAGGACCGGAACAGCAGCGGCGCCTTTCTTTTGAAGGAAGAAAATGCGCTTTTACCGAACAATCTACGATGGCAGAATCAAGTGAGAAGTCGTAAGAGTCGAGTGACAAAGGCGAAGTCTTTTCACCGATGTCCAATTGCCATCCTCGTGCTGGGCCTTGATCCCGGAACCCACTGGGTTCGTTGGTGGAACGCTACTGAACTTCAATACTACGTAGAATCCTACCATTCAGAATATAAATGGAACGATAGAGCCACTGGAATCGGAAAGCAACGTGCACAAGCTTCTAAGATTATGATCTGCAAAACGTGGAAGTTACGAATGTCGTAAGAAATTATCACCTAAATTGAATGTAACGTTTATATATTTCCAAACAATTCATTGTCTTGAACTGCATAAACAGTGCCATTGCATTCATGAAACGTATGTAGCAAGTACATTTGATGTGGGTTGATTAAATTATTGGTTAAGGATAACTAAACAAAACAGGACTGAATTTTGAGCTCACGGAAAGTTGACTGCACTGTGCAAACATTCGTACATCATAAATCCTCATCAAATTACGGCTAAGCAGTTTTTTTAGTACCCATACCTGCAGTTCACTAAAGGAATCAGGAACTGCCACAAGTCCATTCGACTGCTGATTTCATCGGCTGATTAAAAGCATTGGCATTTTCCAATTAAGGAATAGTACTCAGTCTCTTTTGCTTTTATTAAATATTCCTGATTTTTAGTTTCATGTCTCGCAGGAGACCAAAGTTGTCTAGCATCAGCTTATGGTCTCTGTTCCATTCACTGCAAGCTCATCACTTACGGCGTGCCCTGACCAATTTTTCTTTTGGGACAAGCTGCACCCAAGAGAGACATCCTGAAATATTTTTTAGCTTCATTGCAGAATGTTGGGAAAAGGGGTGAGAAAAGCAAAAAGTCGAGAAATAGCATTTGATTAAATGCACTTTTGAGGTTATGCAAATGTAGACGAGAGCAGTAGATATTGAATGTATCAAGTGAACGTGTCGAAAACGCACTAAGGGAAAAACCAAAAAAAACAAGGAATTCTGCCAGATTTTCTCGCTTAGGTAAAGATGACTTCACAGCAGTGGCGTACCCAGGATTTCGGCTCGGGGGGGGGGGACAAAAAATTTTTTCAATGAAGGTGCAAGGCGTTAGCCACGCATTTAGAAAAAATTTTTGGTACCCTTCTTAAAATTTTCGCGGGCCCATAACCCCAAGATTTTAACGCCCCCGAAAAAATTTTTTTTATAAGGCTAAATTGAATTGTTAAAATTTTTTAAAAATTATTTTAATTATTACAAGTACTAGGTCATTCCGAAAGTAATTTCGCTTTTTTCAAACGGGCGTCACATTTGACGAAATAAAGGTTTCTCGAGAGATCTTGGCAGCATTCAATGCAGCATTTCATTCTCTTTCTAATGGTTATGAATTTGTTGCAAAACAATCAATGAGCTTTCAGAAAATAACAAAAATCTGCGACCCATGCTTTTTGAGATAGTCAAGTTTCATGATTTTTGAACCTTTCATATCAATCCTCAGAAGGAGTTCAAGTAACGATTCGGTGGAGTAAACCTTACAGAATACAGTGCTACTTTTTTCCCTTTCTCGGAGCTCGCCGTAATTTTTAAAAGATTTTCTAACAGAACCATCGGATTTTGGCAGGCCCACCTCAGCCACAATCGCATCAAACATCATAATTTTTCGTAATTTGAAACTACCAAGATGGTATTATAAGCTAGCATTAATTTTACAAAGCAAGTGAGGGTTTACGGGTTCGAAATATCAGATTTCGAGTTTTTCGGGTACAGCCTGGGGCTCGTTAAAAAAATGAGTTATGATGATTTCTCCCCGGAAACTAAACGAATCAAAAACAAAAAACATCTGTTAGAAAGAGGAGAAAATGCTGCATCGAATAGAGCGCGAGCTGCTCTTCTGTTGATGTTCTACGAGGATTTAGCTGTCCCAGTATGGAAATCGGTACCATCAGTAAAAATTCTGTTAAAAATGTATGACAAGCTATGGAGAGGACAAAAAAGTAGTGCTATATTCTATAAGGTTTACTCTATGGAATCGTCACTTCAACTCCTTCCGAGGATCGATATGAAAGTTTTGAAAAATCGTGAAACTTGACCATGTCAAAAAGCATAAGTCGCAGATTTTGGTTATTTTCTGAAAGCTCATTGATTGTTTTGCAACAATTTCATAATCTTTGGAAAGAGAATGAAATTCTGCATCGAATGCTTCCAAGATCTCTTAGAAATCTTTGTTCCATCAAATGTGGCGCCCGTTTGAAAAAAGCGAAATTACTTTTGAAACGACCTAATACTTTTTTTAGAGGCAGTGTCCCGGCGAAATTTCGCTCTTTGGTTCTTCATCTCTTCGGAGCCTTCTCGCCATGCTGAAGTCATATTCGAGCCTTTCAGCACTTAGAATAGGCAAAAATGACTTTTCTCGAAGCTCCGTGTCTGAGTTCGCTCTAAGCTACGTGTAAGAAGTGGGCGGAGTCCGGCAAACTTTCGGAGCGAATTTTGGGCTTTTCAGAAACGCTTTTTCGCTCTAGACTTCATAAAGACTATCTGGAGGGTCTAACATTGGAACACTATGCCCGGTACCCATCATTTCGAGAGGACGCTGCCTTTAAAGGTAGTGTCCAGGCAAACCTGGGCGTATGGGTTTCTTGCATGGAAACTGTCAAGGGGGTCTTAGTTAAGGCATTGCCCAAACGGCATCGCAAATCATTCATTCACGGCTGAGAAATCCATCCCTAAACACCCCGCGGCTGCGCCGTGACCGTAACACTAAGGATGGGTCCCAGCGCGAAGGTAGTGTTAAACTGAGCGAAATCGTTTTCGGGTCATGGTCACGGCGCAGGTGGATTTTCGGCGACGGATTTCTCAGCCTGAGCGATTTGCGCTGCCCTTGGGCAGTGCCTTTGTTATGGCTCCCTCATCAATTTCTAGGCAAAAAACCCATGCGCTCAGACTTGCCTGGACACTGCCTTTAAGCTGGATCAGGGCTCGGCACAGCTGGCAACGGGTCACGCTGGATATCGTTTTTAGGGCGGAAAGCAAAGGGGATATCCTTTTTTCGGGGTCCGCGGCGGAGAAGTGCCGCAAGAATGCCGCCGGCATGCCACCGGCAAGCTGTCCATCAACAAACAAAGGCCTCGTTCTCAGCCAAAATGCAATAGTATGACACCAAATTTGGGGTGTGCATGCGCGTTGTGTGACCGGAACTATAGCCCAAAAATTTACGAAAACTTATGTGAATGAAAGCTGTGCCGAACTTTTTTCTAAAATTAGCTGGCACCGTGCCAGCTGGGTGCCAGCTGAGCTAGCACCGACACTTTGCTCACATAAGTTTTCATACTTTTTTACATAAAATGTTTCTACACTGTAAAAGTTTACACACAGAGAAGAAACATTTTCATAACGTCTTTCCAGCGTTTTATAGCAAATTTATCAGGTTGTCCCATAAGTTCCGTCCGTTTCAATTTTCAATCGCAATAAGTCATGAACTTCTTGGTTTTAGACAGATTCCAAGGTACCATTTGATAGAGCAAAGCAAGCTCTACAAGATAACTTTCTTGCTTTCGCACCAGTTTAAATCCATCTCAAGTTTGAAGCCAAAAACCAAAAAGATCCAACCGCCCGAAAAATAAAGAAAAAATCGTAACTCCGTTTAGAAAAATCCTAGAAAATTCCTAACTTGCTCACAGATACCCTATCCACATCAGACGTTTATATATACTGTTGCTGTATTTTTTACTTAAATAGAAATCGAGAAAACGAAAATTTTCGTTTTTTCGATTTCTATCTAAGTAAAAAATACAGCAACAGTATATATAAACGTCTGATGTGGATAGGGTATCTGTGAGCAAGTTAGAAATTTTCTAGGATTTTTCTAAACGAAGTTACGACTTTTTCTTTATTTTTCGGGCGGTTGGATCTTTTTGGTTTTTGGCTTCGAACTTGAGATGGATTCAAACTAGTGCGAAAGCAAGAGAGTTATCTTGTAGAGCTTGCTTTGCTCTATCAAATGGTACCTTGACGCCTGTCTAAAACCAAGAAGTTCATGACTTATTGTGATTGAAAGTTGAAACGGACGGAACTTATGGGACAACCTGATAAAATTACTCATTCAGCTCCGCAATCGAAAAATCGGCTTCTTCTGCTTCTCAAGATGTGATTCAACCACATAAAAAGCTCAGAAATTTGTGAAAAGTGGTTCCATAAAATCAGCAAGCATGAAAACCCTACTACATAGTTTTACAAAATACAAAAATAATGACTTGTCTTCAAAACTGGTCAAAGGGGACTTCGTACGAAATTTACAAGATCAAACGGGACTTCGTTTCGGAATTTCCCTGGTGCCAGCTCGTGCCGAACCCTGAGCTGGATTGTGATAGATGGGTATGCCCGCCAATCTGCAGCAAATTGCAAGCATAATGAATGTTGAGAACTGTTTCTGTTAACTATCGCATAATTATTTGCTGCATATATCGTGATTGTAAATGTGCATTTTGTACCTTGTTCTTGGGTATCGTTACGTGTGGCCGTCAATTGAAAAACATCGTGCGCGACAGGCTACCAGTCACGCACTCGGGGAATTCTGCCAGCATGATTCGCAGCACACATTTCAGATAGTTTGTTAAGGTACACTGGCTATTTCGAGTTTGCCACAAAACTTATAAGATTAGCCCTTTAGACGATAAAAAGACACAAACTCAAGAATGTAGAAGACTGATAATAAAAAGCACTGGTAAACTAGGAGTATGAATCTGACAAGTTTTCTGCACTACTGCTACCCGCGCGCGATTATCGTAGCGTCGTATTTTTTCGTCTTACTGTTGCTGAACAAAAAATTAATCAACTCTGAAATCTCCTCCAAAATTTCTATTTAAATGTAATTTTTTCCTTTGAAACGTTATGCCTCCGTTTTTCTGAGGTGCTGTCAATCAAAGACAGTGCTTTATCTAATAATGTTAATTAAAGGGCAGCCAACATGAACGTTAGCTTTTGTCGCTGTATGCGTTGTGTAGGTCAAATCTTTCTGCCTATTTTCACGTTATGATGGTATTGAAGAATTTGGAAAAAACGCTGAGGGCTCGCTAAGCCCTAATTCTTACTGTAAGACACCATTTTCAATCCAGTGAAATACATATCGCTCCAAAAAATAAGACTTTATGGCTGCGTTCATACTGATTTCGAAATCCGGGAATAGTTCAAGTACAGCGCTCGAACTGAGCCCTGTGCTGGAACTGTTCCCGGATTTCGAAATCAGTATGAACGCAGCTTATGCGCGGCATACTGACAACAGCAGGACTACAGTATGCTTATTTCCAACTATCCTTTATCTTGGCATACTCCCACGTTACTTTTGCTGCAATTTCACATAATGTCGTTTCCTTCCTGTAAAATTCCTTCGCTTTAATGCATTAGTTCATTTAAAAACCAATGTCATCGTCTATTTTTTTAGGTGGTCGTAATTTCTTTCATACCCGCATTTGCGTATGTTTCTGTAAATCTGAAAAAAGCTAGTTTCAAGCTGTTGAAGGTAAGTAATCAACTAAAACATTTTTAAAAATTTTTCTGTTTTCAGTCGGACTCATATTCTCAGGAACATCATGAGAATGTGTAAGGCGATGGTTGCGTTCATTAAAAATGAGATGAGAGTTCCCTTGAAACGTTTCTTTCTCTTTTTCTTTCTTTCGTTCATTTTTTAGTCCTTAGCCAGACCTCCTCTGATGCGACGGCCGCACTTCTCCATCGCGCTTTTGTTGGTTCACCCCGCCCTGATGGGACGTTTCATCCTCAACCGTCATGCTCATATTCCTTTCTAGTCGCCGAAGACTTCTTCTTCCCAATCCGTTGTTCGCTCTCTCGCAAGTAATTATCAAGGTTTTCGATGAACACGAAGTATTCAGGAAATTGTCTAAAGGAATCGGATTAGCAGTAAATGTATCACATGGATCCTTTGCTGATCCCACAATGTTCCTAGCCAAGATAACTGGAGACTTCCTGGATTCCGACGAGGTAAGTATTTCAAACATAATCTGCGGTTTTTATATTGGTGTTCACCAGTACAAAACTTGATAGGCTCGTTCCAATCCTGTCGTTCCCGCTATGGCATTGGCTAAGCTGTTCGCGAGCGTAATCCGCACAATTTAAGGGAAACGTGTTTTCAAGCGCTTCCTGTCACATTTAGTAGTGGACCTGGGGGCGATATGTATTTGAATAGGGGTTCCTTTCCTCGTCCTGAGAGTTATAAGACAGACGGTCGTACTATCATAGCACAATTGAAGACCTCTCGAAAATACGAAAGTCAGAGTGGATAGTACGCCCGCAAGTGCAATTTTTGCTCAGTCAAGAAAACTCCAGCGGTGGTCTGTGGAGTTTCCAAAAGGACAGTGAGCGAGTTTGGAAGCGTATTCAAACGGCTGCCCTGCCCAGGAAGAGCTCGAAGTAACGCGCAAACAAAGACGAGAACAGGCGCTGAAGAGGTCTAGAGTGGTTTGAGGCGAGCGAATAAGGGAGCTTATACATCAAAAACTGAGAAATGAAGAGGAGGTGACCGTCGCCAACTCCACGCAGACTTGCGCTCAGCTTATGAAAATTTCAAGGTGTCACGCACAACGCTCCATCGTCTCATAAAAGCACTCGGCTTTTTATAGATGAAGAACACTGGGGTGAGATTTATTTTTGAAACACAGTATCTCGTTCCGAAAGCGCAAAAAATACCTGCGCTTAGTGGCAGAGGCTAGAGAAAAAGAGGAACGCCCTATCAAGATGGATGAACCTGATGGGGGCATAGTCAAGAAAAGGAGGAACGGTAAGAAAACTCCGCGATTTGCTTATTGAGAAGTGCTGGAGCGTTATTCTTTTGGAAGGACGGCGGGAAAACAAGGGGCATCGCGCGATCGTGATAGCTGCACTTGGAGAGAATGGTGTGTTTTAGGTTGGTCCAAAATATTCTTGAGTGGCCGTAGAGCGGGTGATATTGATTACCATTAGGATATGGATCACAATGGTTTTGAAGGGTGGTTGAGGGATTCGATCCCTCACATGCTGACGTGGGCCTGCGTGCACGTGTTAGTATGATTATGGGCAATGATCCATACCACTCCAGGCAGCTTGAAAGCGTGCCTACATCGAGGTGGAGCAAGGCGTTTATCATAGACTGCCTGGATTCAGAAGGTGCACGTGGAGCAAAGCTGAGATTGTGGAAGAGGAGATTCTAATTATTAGCCAAGTAGCAACGCTTGTAGATTTTCGTTCGGTTGAACAATTTGTAAGCTCAAATTAGAGTGGACATTTCACGCCTTTATAACTTTGAGCAAATATACGCGGAGTTTAGATTAACCTCATTCGATTTCCGCCGTTCTACTGCTGTTTGGATCTAGTGGAAAAATGCTGGTCCCAACTAAAGGCACATTCAAGGAAATATGGGAGATAAAATGGTAGGATCAAAGAGGTAGGGGCATACTTAGTTGCATGTTGTAAAAGTAGGCAACCTCTTCATATTCGCTTAGGTGAGAAGGAGGGCATTGACGTGGATAGAACGGATTCCAATGAGCCGGACGCGCGCCTGGTTCCGCCATATTCGAAGAAAAGAATGAAGCGCGAGATTAGCTCATTGAAGAGACAAAAAAGGTTCTTTTTCTTCGTCTGAATCGATGTCCATTTCAGATGACTCTTCTGTGGAATCAAGCGAATTCGAAAGTATCTCAGGAGAAAACGACCTCGCAGACAATCCTGATCCTAATTTATGATGTATATGATGAGTGTGGTAAAGACTGACATCAGTTTTTGGCGAAAATCTTATTGTGACAGTCTGGATAGTGAACTACATGTCGCCGAATGTGGGAGGGTCCCGCGCGGACTTTTTGCTGAAGCGCACCACCGTGCATGCACAAGGGTGCATTTTCGTTGCAAATGATCGCTGGGACCGCTCCCTTTCGGGGACATATAGTACCTTGCACAGTCTTTTCGGGGACATATAGTACCTCGCACAGTCTGAGTTATATAATAGCATAGGATGCGAGAAGGGAAGAGAGGGAGCGTGAAAAAAATTTGATTGTCAGGAATGTGATAAAGCACTCGCCTTGCAAATGATTTTTCAGAAAATAAGAAAAACGTAGGTAAAAATTACATGCAAAACCAAAAAACTCATCAAAATTCAACAACATAGCTACATATGTACAGTAGAACGTCAATTAATTCGTGCAACTTGTGACGAACCAAACGGCTGTGGGATTGGGTGGAAATAAAAGAGACCTCACGTATCTTTATCGGCCCAAATAGCTGGAGATTCCATATGTCAAAATCAGCTTAAAAGAGTGTGGCTGCCTATCCTTCAAGATCGTCCTCTTTCACCAACGGAACATGTTGAGAGGGGTCTAGATGCGTAAATGACATTAAGCCACTCTAAAAATTTTCATGAGAGAAAATATAACGAAAAATCTTGATCAAGGGTGCTAGAACTGATGTGATTCACAACAATCGGAACAGCCAGCAACCTTGTTATACATCCAGCAATTGTGGTTAATGACAGCTAAAAGGAACTATGATAGTGCAGACAAAATAGTATGGTAGTAATATAAAAGTACTGAAATTATGGTGAAATAGTATGGTAATAGTATAAAATAGTACATAAAATAGTAGTTAGATACTCTACCAATCATGAAATCAAATGCTGAACGCAGTGATTTGTTCGTGGCTCTCCTCTAAAATAGGATGAACTTCGCCAAACCTATGGAAAAATAACCCACTAGAATATTTGGTAATTTCTCGACTGGGAAGTGATTCATAAGACAATCCAGCATTCGTTTACAGTTCCCAAGCATTTAGAAGGTTCAAGATTGAGAAGCTGTCCATCACTAGCAACATCACAACTATTTTGATATTCCGATAGAGAAGTTTGAGAGAAAGATTTAGCTGTCTCAATCATTACCAGAGCGGCCCAAATATACCAGTTTGTCAAGCAAACCGTCCCATGAACACAACATTTTCAAACAATTCAACGACCAGAACGTGAGCAAACTGACTAAGGTCCCCAAGCAAGGTCACCTCAGCAAACTACATTTGGCACACGTTTTGGAATCGAAAAGTAGCACTGGAACAAATGCTTCATAATTTTGATTGTCTGAAAGTGACTTTGTTCATCCTAATAGATCGCTATAGATGAAAAAGTCCGTAGCAAAAATCATAGCTGAAGCAGACACAGTCTTTAACTTGGCAGAATGGGAAAAAATTGGGAGAAAAAAATGACTTGATTTTTGCTAGCCGACTTAACACCAGAGTTATACTCGCTCAGATTTCAGTGTCAGAATCGGCTATTTCAAGTGTTGTGCCTGTCAGACCAGTTACAGACTGGAACAACGTCGACAGCGAACTGAAACAAATTAGAACCATTTTGAAAGTATTTACGTAGATACTTTTAAAATTCTTTTTTTTATGCTGAATGATTCCACAGTGTTCTTTTGATATCCGCACCTTGCTCTAAATACCGAATTATGCAAAAATACATGAGCCATGATTGAGCCATTGAGCCTGCAATTCTCACAGACAATGCATATGAACTATGAAGCAGTAAACAACGGCTTGTATGGGAATATTTACGAAATTATGAGAAACAAAACATATTTTTATGCTCTCCTAGCTTTTTAGAAATCCTCTAGTCATGAATTTATTCATACCGTCGTAAATTATGTTGTTGTTGTACCTTTTGATAATAAACTTATCAAAGAAATTGAGGATGAGTAAGCAACAGCACAACTATTTGGCCTTCTGCGTGGTAAAAATTTATAGCAGAACTAGCGTAAAATGAATTTTTTTCTTATGCTGTTATCACATTCCACTTGGCTGCTCACGTCATGTATTGAAATATTGATGTTCGTTAAAAATTTCACCAATCTTTTTTAAATGTAAATTCGCGTGGTAAAAAATCGATCGCGAAATTTTCTCAGTATAACATTTGCTGAGGCGCACTTTTTTTCGTACACAAATTTTCAAAAACCGCCAATATGAGTAAGCAAATTACCAATTTTCACCTAATTTAGGACGCATTTGAATTCAACAAAAAGACGAGCGCTTTCGGCTTGAAGTTCAAAAAATGAGAAGGGCTTTAGGCTAGGATTACCCTCACTAGACACTTACAGAGCTTGTCACTTTTGGACACTCAAAACGTCCATTTTGAAGTAAGTGAAAACGAAATCTTAAAATACGGGTCTGGCCAGTGGAATAGGGTTCTACTGTAAAATTCACTCGAATAGATCTTACTTACTTACCTGGTTCGGGTTTCAAAGTCAAAATAGAATTTGAAGCTTGAAAGCGAAGGTTGTGCTTGTCCCTATCATAACTGAGATGCATTTTTCAAGAAATGTGATCGAGTTATAAAAAGGTGGGTTACAGACTTCGCCAACGTCCTTTCCGCGAAGATCAACAGACAATCAATTTTAGTGTTGCAATAGTTTGATGACTGTGATATACTAACAGTACTAAAGAAGTAGCGACTAGGCGCACTGTACCTAAAAGATCTCAAGAACGCGAAACTAACCTTTGATTCAACTGGCTTGGCGGCTAGAAGGCGGGACTTTGACCCTAATTTAGGCCGCTCGTGCCCGTTCAGCCTGCGCCTCCCTCGCGCGCTTGTTGTCTAATCATTATCTAGCCTTAATCAGGCCACGAAGCCCCGCCTTGCAGACGCCATGCCAGTAGAATCAAAGGGTATCTTCCTTTTCGCATGCAAGATGAATTAAATACAGCATATTACAAAATTCTCTATTTTACTATTTTTGTGGAGAATCCTCCTATAAATCGATGCGCATAACATTTGTTTGATTTGAGAAAAAGCCAACAAACTGCAGCATGCAAAAGCATTCAAAGCCTGTTGAGGAGATCCGCTGGCTAAAACGATGGAAATGGCTTCATGTTCTGCAATTTCAGGACAATCCTGCAGGACCGATGCTGTAGACTATTTTTTTGATGACAGGGGTATAGAGTGACAATTTCTCAGTAGCTTGTATAAGCGTCAACAAAATGAGTGGATCACATATCTGCTAAAAAGACACACTTAATGAAGGTTTTAGGCTTATTTTCTGGAAGCAAATTCAAGTGCAACGACTTTGTGGGGGGGGGGGGGGGGGGAGTGGGTGGGGAATTAGAATGGAATAACTCATGCGATTATTTTGTCTGATGCTCTCATCACTTTATGTGTGTAAGTTTCCACAAAATATCCCAAACTAGCAGACAATATTTGAGCTGCAATTGCGTTTTTGCTTACATTCCGAGTGACCTACCGCAGGCAAAAATCTAAAAATGTTTGTGTAAACACCCGCCAACCGTCAACTACCGTAAACGAGCACTTTCATATATCTAAAAATGCCCTCGCCGAGGAGTCAAATGCATTCCTTAGGTTGAGTAATCATCCACTCTGAATCAAGAGAGATGCGACGCAGATTTCGGTGAACTCCGGTGAAGTCCGGCGTTTTGACTAGTCATGAGCGGGTATGGAAGCGAAGAGATTGAAGAGAAAGCAGACAAACAGGCCGTAGCCGTGACGCAAAATTCTAGCGACGTGAACTTTCACTCCGCCATTTTGGCCCATTAGGATTGGGACAGACTGTAGGCGCTTTGTCAAGATGAGAGATTCTTTGCTTAGTATTATATGATGTATAAATATAGCCTATCTCTTACTAATTATTTTTTTGCATAGATGAAAAACTTGCTGTATTTATGAATTATAAAGGAAACTATAGATGAATTTGATTATTCAGCCGTAGTGATCGTTGATATTATATAATAAAATTCACACGACGTGTGTGAATATAAGAAATCGCGCGTTGTTACCACAAAATTGTTGTTTGCGAACGCCGTTGAATAAAATTAATTACTGGGGTTGTTCATAACTTGTCAAGGATTTCAGAATGACGATGATGTCTGGATTGGAAACGTCAATCGTAAGTATGGATATAAACAACGTAAAATTTGTTTGTATGACATGCAAATACTTGGCGACCATGATATCTACAATGTCAGTAAATGAAAAAGCATCATCTAAATTATTTTTTCCCATTTGCACATAATTTTTGGATTTTTTTAACAACTTAAATGAGCTCTGTGAAAAAAAAATTCACTGCCGCAATTATTTTGAAAGACAATCCATGATTTTTTCCCAAAGGGTCTGCCAAAGCAACGCCCAGTTGTTCGTAAAGGATTTTGTCGCTCCCCTCTCACCCCTTGGAAAATATTCTGAGAGCTCCGCTGGTAATAGGCGAAAGTGAATCAGTAGCCATTTTGGATCCGGCAAATTAGGCGCTTAATCGGAATTTTCTTGACTGTGCTTCCTGGTGAAGGTAGTAAGAGTGGTCCACAAAAAACCACCAGTGGCTGACATTATGATAACGTCTGTGTTAGGGTCTTTTTTTCGTTCATAAAGAGTTCTGGAAATTTCCTCGTTCGAAATTTGTGCACCTGCGTGCTCCAAGAACATCAGACATGCAAGATTAAATGCTTATGAGTCTTTTCAAGTATTCAGCACGAAAAAAATAGAAAAAAAGATGCAAAGCTAGTTTATGGAGACGAAAAAAACAGTCAAATTTAGCAGAACGCTTTCTAACCCCCGCTTATATTGACTGATTGTAATCTGTGCAAAGGGCATGAGCTCTTCTAAAATCTCGATGAAGTCAAAAAAAAAACGCCTGACATATAATACCGCTCGTAATTTGTGAGAGTAATCACCGCACTCCGCCGAACTTCGCTAAACTTCGCGTTGCATCGCCTTATCTTGCTTCAGAATGGACGAATTCTGAATCCAAGCGCACCGTTCAACTCAACTTGACGATCTTTTCTAAAATGAAAGTAGCTGTTTGGACGCAACCCTCGTTCAAATTACACGGATCTTTCGTCATTTTTGCTTACGGTAGGTTGCTCGTTGTGCAATGGATAAGCACTCTAAATGAGATCTATCATGAGCAACAATATCCGAGAAATTTGACCAATTTGCGTGCGCGAACAGGCACTTCCATATTTTGGAAGGTGCGACTTTTTGAGCTGAGTTGAATGGTGTCTTTGAACTCAATTCGCCCACCATGAAGCAAGATATGGCGATGCAACGCGAACTGCGACGAACTCCGGCGGATTACGGCGATTTTCTCACAAGTTAAGAGCTGTATTGTACTCCACAGCGCTGCTTAAAAAGAAGTAGGAAGAGTGTTTCTTGCAGCGCAGAGCCTATATATGGACTTTGGATCTTTCCATACTTCTAAAAGATCAAAAATAGCATCGTTGGCCACCGCCGAAAAGAATGAGAACGGGAAAAAACGTTAATCTCGCGCAAAAGTGACATAGAAGAGTTGAGCCAACAAAATGAAAAGCGAAGAACGAACAAGCGAATGAACATGGACTTTGAACTACAGCGAAAGAGGAGGCAGATGTTCCACATTGTTCTACTCCGAAGAGTATTTCGCTTGGTGAAAGAAATGAGAGCCCTTACGTCTGAAAAGGATTCACTCGATTGGTCCTTAGCGGAAGTGCACTAATTGGATCGCACTAATAATTTACATCACGTGGTTAGGATGACATCAAATCTAATAGAATCATAATATTCATAAAAACATCAACTGTTCGCAAGAAAAAAGATTATGATACCTCAAATGCTCATCTATCGTCGAGTCATTTGTAACTTAATATGCCTAGTGCACAGTCTACACCCTAACTGACGAACAGCAAAACTAGAACATGCTCATTTCCTGTGATTTCTCCTTCATTCCTTACTTCTCTTGTTTTTATTGGTTACATGTCAGTTAGTAGAACACATTTCTACACTTTGTTGGACTAGAAAATGTTTGACTGGGAAGTTACAATTATGGGTGCCGTCGCTAATAGGGTATAGTGTGCAGTCTCACACATTAAGTTACAAATGACTCGGTTATATATTATTGTATTCATAAGGTATTCTCAAACAAAACAATGATTCAAAAAATTCGAAAATTGTGGCTAATCATAGAGATAATCGATTGGCACTTCCTTGGGATAAGTAAATGTAAAACTGTATTGCTAAAATTCTCTAATTTTGTAGGGTCCTAGTTAATTTTCACGACATTAAGAAAACTGTTGGTATGTTTTTTTCACCACTTTATACCGCTGCTGTCCGAAAAGGGATGTTGCATTGGAAACCAGACAATAGATTTTTCTTCAAAATATGTTGCAACGACAAACTTGAAGTGGAAGAACTGCAGGAGACTTGAACATGAAGGAATGTATCTCTGAAGCCATAGAATAGTGTGCTGTCTGCTATCTTGCTAGGAGTGTGTACCAGTGTGAGATCTTAAAATATTAGATCGGTCCGAAAGTTTGCGCTGTTTTTCAGACCCATGCTCAAACCACTTAAAATGAAAATAGGAAAACGCTGCAAGCACTGTCCGATGTAGAATTTCTCCCCCTTTCCAACGGTCAGGATTTGTCCAGATTCCTTTAATGTCCTTCCAATAATCTGCAGGAATCTCCAACCCATGATTTTCAACCATCTTCAGTTTGGCTACTTTTGAAAACTTCCATTTTTACCCTTTGGACTGAACTCGATAACAGTTGGATAGAATAGACAAAATGCAATACAATACATTTTTTGTCATCTCTAGCTGGCTTCTCAAAATTTTTGAAAATATTTTTCTGATGCTACTAAATTTCATCTTTGGGCATCTCTCCTCACAGCAATAAACAACCTGCAACCAAAGTGTCGTTGAATGCAACTTTTACTCCTCTTTCTGAAATACTTCTTTCCCTCCTGAGTTGTATAATATTTGAGGATAAAATCATTATAACTATTGTTTTCAGAAGAAAATTCGGAATTTAATATTTCAAGCCACTAAACGCTCAATTGCTTGCTTAGACCAGTGCTAAGTCATAAACTGTTTTTGAAGCTTCTAATTCCGAGGAATTGTCAGTGTAAGCGATTGTGTATTTCGCTACTTTGCAAAACTAGGGGCTTTTAGAAAAATCATCTTAAGAAATGCTAAAGTTAGTTTATGAAGCCAGAATAGTTCATTATATTGCATTTTGTTGACTCTATCCAATTGTTATCAAAGCTAGTCCAAAAATTGAAAGTTGAAATTTTAAAAAGTAGTCAAACTGAAGATGGGTAAAAATTATGGGTTAGAGGTCCCTGCCGATTATTGAACGGACGTCAAATAAATTTGGACAAAATCATAACTCTTAGAAAGAGGAAGATATTCTGCACCGAATAGTGCTTACAGCATTCGCCTATCTTTCAAGGAGTTTGAGCATCGGTCTGAAAAACAGCGCGAACTTTCGGGCCGACCTAATATAAAACTCAGTATTTTAGCCATGAGAATTTCGAGATAATGCAAAAGCGTTCTCCCATTGCAGGCGAAGCGTTGAACTGATTTCGAAAAGGTGATATGCTCTGCTCCACTTATTTTAGATTTTGCATTTCGTGAAAGCGTAGGCAAGCTAATTTATGCCCATTTCGTGAGGCATTCAATTTTCAAATCTCGTCGCATGCAAACATATTTGCTTATGAAACTACAGAATATACTGAGCAAGAAAAGTAAAAAATACGTGGCTCACACCAATTAGTGACATCTTCATAAGAGAATGGTACAAGCTCTAAACGTAAGCATTTTTACTACTTTATATTTTTTTAAGGTTAGCGATGATAAGTACTTGTAAGAAGAATACTTTTGCAAATAAGAATGGAGACACCTATGGACTGAATAGCCAAACAGGACACGATGGTACAAATTTTTAGCAAGAAATAGGACGGCAAGGTATACATGGGACCGCATGCATTAACATCTTCGCTGGAGAGGGGATCGCAGCTCAAGAGAAAGCTTCAAATTCTGAAGCTCCAGATATCTGAATTTCACGTTGTTTACCTATCCGTAAGTATTACTATCCTTCACTATAAACACATTAAACAGGAGCGAGAAGCTGTACAAGCCGCATTCTCCAGTCTTTTCTATGATCTCTTGATGATCCCCAGCGCCCGACCGTTATTTCTTCAAGGTCATTTTTTTCTTTAAAGTTGTTCAAAATGTGCCAAAGCTTCACTAATTATCCAACCAAACAGTGCTAAACATGTCTCTGATAAGAACAAATGACATGTAGGAATCATGAAATTTGCGATGAACCACAAGTCGAAAGTTGGGAGTGTCGAAAAATCCGATGTTGCAAAAGCTCGTTTGTTCCTATCAGCAACATGCACAGCACTGTCGGATTGGATGAACAATACAACTTTGGAAGATTTTCGTTAACATCGAAGAAAGAAAAATAATTTTGAAGAAAAGACGGCCGGCCATTGGAGATTGTTAGGGGATCATACAAAAAGCTGGAAAACATAGATTACAGCTTCTTGCCCCTGTTAAATACGTTCATAGTGAAGTATGGTGAACATACTAGGGATAGGTAGACAAGATGTCCAGATATTTGGCTCTTCAGAATTTGAAGCTTTCTTCTAAGCTGCGATCCCCCTCCCCTGCGGGGATGTCAGTGCATGCGGCCCTAAGTGCAAGTTCGCGGTCCGCCTGCCCCCAGCAATTATCTGAGGGCTCGTGGGTTGCTCCGCTTACTGAGATATGGCAATTTTTGTGCAAGTAAGTCTTGGCATCGATGGATCAGTTCCGAAAATATTTTCGCAGATGTCAGCTGTATGGCTTCCTCTTGAAGAATATCTACATGAGAGCAGTAACTCATCAGTCAATTCCGAATGAGCAATGGTCCGCCTCGCTAACTCTTGCGTCGAATGGTTGTTTTTATGTACACCGTCACCGTCTGTACACTGTACACCAAATTCTGTAGCTTCATCAGAAGCATAATGTATCTGGCTTTACGCACCACTCCTTTCGTAAATATATTCTTACAATGTATGCTGTAGTTCACCTGTATCACCTGTATCCCCGTTGATCATCGTGTTGCACGAGCGGGTACCAGTGATGCCTCCATTCGTCCCTGTCTCGGGCGATTGTTGACCAATGTTTACTTGTCGCACCAGGAACACGTGGAACGCTCTGAAGGACTTCATTAAAGGACTTCGTGAACATATCTGACCATCGCGTCGGCGGTCTTCCTCGTTCGCGTTTGACGCCCAGTGGTATCCAATCTGTTACAGCTCTCGTCCACCGGTTGTCGTCGAAACGCATTACGTGCCCGGCCCATCTTATCTTGTTCTGCTTGGCGTACGCGGCAGCGTCCCTGATCTTCGATCGTTGACGTAGGGTAGAATTTCGTAATCCTTGCCTCACTTGCGTGAGTCGATTCACTCCTAGCATCACTCTCTCAACAGCTCGTTCGATGACGCTAACCGCGTATTCATCCTGGTTTCTCATTGTCCATGTTTCTGAAGCGTGCGTCAAAGCAGGAAGAACCGTCGAGTTGAAAAGGTGGGCGCGGAGCCGGATGTTCTTGGTCTTGTTCACTACGTCCTCAATTGTCTTATATGCTCCCCATTCTGCACGTTTCCTCCTGCTCAGTTCCGGAGCTAGATCGTTCATCATATTGAGTTCACAACCTAGGTAGGTGTAGCTTGAGCATTCGGTGATGTTCGTCCCGTTGAGCATGAAAGGAGCATCAGGCACTCTTCCGTTCCTCATGAACATCGTCTTCGTTAGATTCAGCCGTAGGCCGATCTTTCCACACACTTCGTCAAACTGGGCCAGCATTTGTTCCGCCTGCGTGATGCTTGGTGTTATCAATACGATGTCATCAGCAAAGCGAAGGTGGTGTAGCTGCCGGCCGTCGACTTTCACTCCCATGTTGTCCCATTCCAATTTACGCATGACGTTCTCCAGAGCGGCACTGAATAGTTTCGGCGATATAGTATCGCCTTGTCGCACGCCTCTCTTCACGTCAATGATGATGTCCTTGTAGAATGGTGTTATGGTGGTTGTGAAGTCGTTATACAGCTCACGAATTATCTTGATGTAATGAGTCGGAATACCTTGATTGCTCAAGGCATCGATGACGGCTTCAGTCTCAACCGAGTCAAAGGCCTTCTTCAAGTCGATGAAGGTGAGACAGAGCGGCATCTTATACTCTCGTGACACTTCAATGAGCCTTGACACCGTGTGTATGTGGTCGATCGTGCTGAATCCTCTTCGAAACCCAGCTTGCTCGCATGGTTGTCCTTCGTCCAACTCTCTTCAGATCCTGTTGAGAATGACTCGCGTAAAGAGTTTGTAGACTACAGACAACAAGCAGATAGGGCGATAATTGCCGATGTCGCAGGGATCTCCCTTCTTGTACAGCAACACGGTTTTGCTGGTCTTCCATTGCCTTGGAACCTTGCCTTCCGTCAGGTACCGCGTGAAGAGCCTTGCCAAAGTCTTGATGAGAACTGGCGAAAGATTCTTCAGATGTTCTGGCTTAATCCTGTCGGGACCGGGTGCTGTACGGTTTTTCATCGACATGATAGCATGACGAATCTCGGAAGGAAGAACAGACGGTGCGACATACTCGTCCTCCTTGAGATGGCATGGTGGAAGGTGGACGTGGCTCGCAAAAAGATCCGAGTAGAAGTCGTGGATGACCTTCTCCATTGATCTTCGGGAAGCAGTTATGGTCTCGTCAGGACGACGAAGTGCGGTCATCTTTGTCTTGAAGTTGACGAAGCTTCGGCGGGCGTTGCGTATACTTCTTCCAGCCTCCGCGGCGTCAACCATCACTGCTACTCTTCTCTCCTTAAGGTCTTCTTTTATCGCTTCTCTGCATCGCTTCGCAAGCTCGGACGTCAGTCGGTAGTTGCCTGTGGCTCGTGCGCGTCCACGTTGGCGTATCAGCTCCAAAGTCCCCGTGGTGAGACGCCTTCTTGTACTTCTTAGACTCTGAGCTTCCTTGGCACAACCGTGGAGATGTTGTACGAACCGTTCGTATTCTTCGTCGATGTTGTCCATCACGGTATCTCGCCATGAGCCGGATATCGAAGAGAACAGATCCCAGTTGGTGGTATTCATGGGACGATGTTTCCTGAACTTGACGGCTCTCTCCATTCCGCGGAAAGTAGAATTTGGCGCACAGGAGACGATGGTCTGATCCCGTGTAGAACTTCGGAACAACAGCGACGTCCGTCAGGCAGTACCTTCTGTTGACGATGATGTGGTCAATCTCGTTATGGTACTCTCCACCGGGCGATTCCCAGGTCCAGCGTAGGGAAGAGGGCTTTTGGAACTGTGAGTTTCCATGGATAGTCCTCGTCGTCATGATAAACTCGGACAGTCTCTCCCCTTGTTCGTTCCACTGCAAACCATGGGTTCCGATGTGAAGTTCCTCAGTCGACCTTCTAGTTCCGATCTTCGCGTTGAAATCACCGACGATGATCTTGTAGAAGGTATGATCTTCTCTGTAGAACTTCTCCAAGTCCATATAAAATTCCTCGAGTTCGTCCTCGTCGTAGCTGGATGTTGGGGCGTACGCAATGAAGACGGTCAAGGCAGGGATTGATCCACATCTTGATATTCGCAAACGTCCGATTCGAGTTGTAAGTTGTTCGAACGAATCGATGTTCATGGCCAAACTCGTGTTGACAAGGACTCCCACTCCACCTACTCCTCGACTGTCGCATGTTCCTAGAAACAGTTCTTCTCCAGTCTCAAATGTGGCGTTCAGCGGGTGGTGCCTCCTTGTCTCGGTCAGTCCGATGACGTCGTACTTAATCTTCCTTGCTTGCATCATGAGATCTTCGATAGATGCGTCCGATGCCAGCGTCCTCGCGTTGTAAGTACAGATCGTCATCATAGTTCGTCTCGTTTTCGGCAGCCTAGATCGCCTTTCAAACCTTGTCCCCACTGGCGCTGCCTTACCAGTGGCTCTTCCAAGATTAAAGGAGCTTTCCATATTATCACTGTGTCGAACAAGAATTTACTCGCAGGGATAGCTTGTTGGGCTCAAAACCCCCGCGAGGGACGATCGGAGCTTATTTGTTGGAGGCGACTCCGAACTCGCCTCCCCACACACCTACCCGGGAAATTAGGACGCAAGCTTTAAGTGGAGGGAGGGAGTCCGTCCCCTGGCTCCGCTTGCTTATGAGAGCAGGCGCGGGGTCGCTTTTGGTCGGCGATTATCCCCCTATCCGCCACCTGGGGACGCCCCACGTAGCCTCGCGACTAACCGGCTGTGATCCCTCTATGAGGGAGATCCGTGGATGCTGTAGTTACAATAAATTAATATGTTCATAGGGATTTGTATAGCGTATTTTGATGGTGAGGGAGGGGGGGGGGGGAGCGAAAGCTGAATAACGGAGAGGAATCGCGCCTTAAACATTGTGTGATTGACGCATATCGGTCGGTTGTCGCGCCTTTCCGGTTAGCGGGGGTATCCATCGCGGTTGATTATAATTGACGCCACCTTCAGCGCCGGTATCTGTGCGACCGCTGACCGGTGCGGGTGTCTGAGCTGCGCCTCATGCGCTCCACAGCTGATGAAGCCTGCGTTCACCCTCCAAATTTTGTGCACTTGTCCGGCAGTATAGGCGATCCGCGCTGCGCTCGGAGAGCTATGCTGTTGCGTCCATTATGATAGTTCATGTCTGGAAGAGGCGCAGAAAGAACTAGCGGTGGGAGTGCACGAGAAAAGACGAGTGACGCGCAATGCAAGGTCCGGCAGGGCGCTTTCACAGGCTCGACATCGTCTTTGACTCAAAAAAGCAAAGGGGATGTCGTAATTGAGGTCCGGGGCGGAGCTCCGCAAAATGTTTAATTTAACTGCTAGAGAAATGCGCTCAAATATTTATTCATTGAAGTATCCATGAAAATATTTTCTTCACAAGTTTCGTCAAAACTGGGCTGGGAAATTATGATTTATGTACTACTAAAGTTTTGGCCATACTTAACCCGTGTCACCCGTGTTACCGGTGTTACTCCCCAGTCAGTGATATTGTGTTTCAAAAGAGATTGTCGGTGATCATTTCACCAACAGCAATAAAAGCGGTAACAGTAGTGACACCAGTAACACGAGTAACACTGGTAACATTGGTAACAACGGTAACACGGGTAACACGGATAAAGTATGGCCAAACCAAACCAGTAGTGCCATTCAAGCATTTGTAGCGTATTACTCTGAGAATGACTGCCCTGTTTAAACGGTCTGAAGGTGCTGTTGCCACTAACTTGCATTTTATTTAATGTTTATGCTAAGAAATTACATAATGACTTTGAGAGAGTTTTCGCCGAAAGGAAACATGAAGGAGATGAGATTATTGTGCGCTTTTTAAGAGACGAACAGCTTTAGGAACTGCTCTGTTCTCAGAGAGATTGTAAATAACCTCTCAAATTTCATTTTTCTTGGGTCCAAATTTGAAATCCTGTACCACATTACTGGAAATCATGTCCTGACTCACAAAATAAGCTGCAACGAATCATAAAACTTGCTTACAAAAGTATCGTCGATCCCCAGAAACCACCGCACCCACGCCGCGACGCCGTTTGCTCGACGCAATTCGATCGCATCACCAGCTTTTCTCTTTCCAGCATTTCTTGAAAGTTTTTGCAGTTTTTGCTCTTTCGACATCGAAGGTCTACGACAGCAAAGCTCCTGCGAAAAAATTTTCTCCGCTATAGTTGACTTTGCCGCATTGAAACTCATACTCCTTTGCTATTTGCTACTAAAAGCTCTTGACGTTGGCAAGACAAGCCTGGCAGCCTCATTCTACTTGAGCTTTTTGTTTTTTACGATGAAGGTGCCTTCATGATGATTTGTTAATGCTAGCAGCAGCTGAGAAGAAATCTCAACTTGCTCATTGCACATTCCCAAAAATGTAATAACGTATCTAATTCATCATCCCATCAACTGCATTACTGCAACGGAGCTTAAGTTAGTGTACCGCTCTGCACTCTTTAGTGAAAAAATTTGTTTCAGTATTGCATCCTTTCAGAAAATACCACTAACCACCAGAAGAGAAAGCGACGTTAGATTTGGTGGCTAATAAAAAGTGATCGGATTTAAAAGGAATCGTCGAGAAGAAGTTGAAATGAACTCAGCCCGCTCTGAATGATTGTTCCCTTCCGCTTTATTTCGTTGTACATTTGCAAGTTTTTCATATTTGTTTCGTGTACATTCTTATTGCTTTGCATGGAGAAGTTTGTTCACTCATGTATCTGTTTATCTTTGCAGTCCGGTTTTCTCCCGGGTACTATCAAATTTTCATAACACTTGACTGATTGGGGTTTTTTTGCAAACATTTTGGGATTTTTAGATGTTGAAAAGGTTGAACTCCAAGCTCGAATATGAATCAAAAACTTCATGCATCTGTACTGTACAGCAACTCAGCGAGCAGTTCAGTCAACAAGCGGAGTCGACCAGACATGGACCGGTAATTCTTTCAATGGTATTTTGCCTGAGCCCGTTCTTCCAATGGTATATTTATCTCGTGTATTTTTTTTCATAGCGATGCAGGAAGCGAAAGCGGGACAAGCATAACGAGATGATTTCTGAACACTGATTATCATCACCTAGGCCTTATAATGCGCAGGACTCCCTCAATCTTTCGGTATGTTTCGCTATTATCTATCGTTATTTTCTGCCGAAGAGGGTATGTTTCAATTCCGACTCTTTTTTGATATCATCACTTTTACTATTATTTCTTCTACAGGTGGGGGATATTTTAATGGAAGAAGTAACTGAAGGCGATTTCCTTGGACTAGAATTTTCGTCAAGACAACGACGACTTTCTCGAGGATCTAATCACAGCACTGAGAAGTCAGTTTTCACCCAATTTTTTCTTTGAAATTTAGTAGCAAAGTAATCTCATGCTTTATTTTTACTTAATTTCTTGATTTCTTGTAATTTGCAATGCTGCTGGTTACCGTAACCTAAAACCAGGATGCAGCATGGCTGATTGCTGTCACTTTTGTTCACCACATGCTTGTTCCGCATTCAAACCACATGCTCCACGTAAGCAATCAAGATAACACCATCTTTGCGCTTCTTACCTGTCAGGTGGTACCGACCGTAGTTTTTCGGTTTCAACATTTTTTTCGAGACTGGCTGTTTACTGGATTTTTGTAATTTGCAGTGGCGTCGGGATTTGTTGAAAGTAGAAGGAAAAGATGCACCCCTATGTGCGCAAACGCGGCCGCGTCCATAATTAGCTATTTGCCGAGAAGAATTCGTTTGAAAAGAACTTTGGTAATTAAGATCGCGTTTGTTTAATAAGTCACATTTTCACCTACAGAATTGAGCACCCGCTCGTAAAAAGCAGAATAAATTTGCTTTGTAACTATAGAATGTTTACACTTCAGAATTACAATCTTGAATGAACACAACCGTAACTTACACCTCTCGCAGTTTCAATTTCGGTGCTCTTAGCGTTTTGCTTGAGGACCTCTATCGGTACATAAGGAAGATCTGCGATTTCCTTCAGAAAATGATCCTTTTGATGCGATAGTTTTTTACCCAAATTGCATTCTCCACAGTTTTGCATTTGTTTGATGGTAGAGTTCCACTCGGCGCTGCCTTCGTAGAATTGTAGCCGTACAATCATGGCTCATGTGTTTTTGCATAATTCGGTATTTAGAGCGAGGTGCGGATTTTAGAAAAAACTGTGGAATTGAGCACGAAAAAAATGTGTGTGTTGTGAGTTGTGTATGTGTCTCTTCGACTCATTTGTGATTTTGTAGAAATTAAGCTGAAATCTTGACCCAACTTTGAGCTCTCCTTTCGAGAAGCCAAAGAACAAGATGGCGTGTTGTCGGAAAAAACCGGCACGCGCGCAACACCGTTTGATCGGCGCATTTCAATCGCATCGGCAAATTTCCTGTCTCTAGCCAAATTCTTTGATACTTTCTACTGTTTATGCTCTCTTATATTAGGTTGTTTCAAAAGTAATTTCGCTTTTTTCAAACGGACGCCACATTTGATGGAACAAAGGTTTATAAGAGATCTTGGAAGCATTCGATGCAGAATTTCATTCTCTTTCCAAAGGTTATGAAATTTTTGCAAAACAGTTAATGAGCTTTCAGAAAATCACCAAAATCTGCGACCCATACTTTTTGAGATGGTCAAGTTTCACGATTTTTCAAGACTTTCATATCAATCCTCAGAAGGAGTTTAAGTAACGTTTCGATAGAGTAAACCTCACAGAATACAGCATTACTTTTTTCTCATTCTCGTAGCTCGCCGTAATTTTTAAAAGATTTTCTAACAGAACCATCGGATTTTGGCAGGCCCACCTCAGCCACAATCGCATCAAACATCATAAATTTTCGGAATTTGAGACTACCAAGATGGTGCTTTGAGTTAGCATTAATTTTACAAAGCAAGTGAAGGTTTACGGGTTTGAAATATCAAATTTCGAGTTTTTCGGGTACAGCCTGGGGCTCGTTAAAAAAATGAGTTATGATGATTTCTCCCCGGAAACTAAACGAATCAAAAACAAAAAACATCTGTTAGAAAGAGGAGAAAATGCTGCATCGAATAGAGCGCGAGCTGCTCTTCTGTTGATGTTCTACGAGGATTTAGCTGTCCCAGTATGGAAATCGGTACCATCAGTAAAAATTCTGTTAAAAATGTATGACAAGCTATGGAGAGGAGAAAAAAGTAGTGCTATATTCTATAAGGTTTACTCTATGGAATCGTCACTTCAACTCCTTCCGAGGATTGATATAGAATTTTTGAAAAATTGTGAAACTTGACTATCTCAAAAAGCATAGGTCGCAGATTTTGGTTATTTTCTGAAAGCTCATGGATTGTTTTGCAACAATTTCATAACCATTGAAAAGAGAATAAAATGCTGTTTCGAATGCTGCCAAGATTTCTTAGAAACCTCTGTTCTATCAAATGCGGCGCCCGTTTGAAAAAAGCGAAATTACTTTCGGAATGACTTAATATAAATAAGTCTCTTGCACATTTTCATAACTCGTGTAAGTAACTTTCGATTCCCTTGTGTGCAACCACAGGAGGGCCCGCTAACCTCCTCCAGAATTTTAAACTTTTGCGCACTCACACAAGATGACTAGACAGATGAGGTCCTATATTTGTAGTGGATAGAGGGATGGGGATTGATTGCGAATTTATCGCATTGAATATCTATCTTAATTAGAAGTTGGCAAATGAGGTGGAATATTATTATAGTTTGTCACACCAGTGACGCTTTTTCAAATTTTTTGAATCCCTACAGCCAATTTGCCTTCAATTGTAGGCCTGATGCTGTCTAAGGTGTGCGCAAATTTATTTGTCCACGTATTCTGCGTTGCGATACTGAATGATCTCTGCCATTTTGGTCACATCCTAAGATCTAGGAACCCATAATGATGGTATACGGACTCCTTTTCATGCGAACAATGCCTCTGCTATACTTCCTATTTATAAAAACATTATTGAAAGAATTCGAAGGGAGAAGTTTGGGCTTAAGCTTTAGATCGATGTCTGAGTTTGCTTCAGCAACAAAATCTCAGATCCTTCCTTAATGCTCACTTCGCTAAGCACTTAAAAGATAGATAAAGTTCTACGGTTTTCAACCCAGCTGACAAACAGCAGAATTTCTTACGTAGATAGTTTTGAAAGCGAGAAAAAAGCATATTAAGAAGTAAAAGTAAATTTTGAAAGTTTCTTCAAGCCAAAAAAGCAGATAAGCAGTTTATTTTTAGGAGTACGACACGGTCGACTGGAGCAACCGTTTTACACTTTGGCTACGTATTTACATGAAAGATTTTGGGAGCTGGGAAGTACTTTGGTAGTTAAAACGTTTAGAGGGGGCTGACTGCAGTCTTCAAACGTGCTTTTTTCGAATAGTCAATACATAAAAGCGAGGATTTGGTCGCAGTCATTAGGCTGATATACAGACCGCTATACAGTGCTGGCCATATAATTTGCTCTCTTTTGTTCAAAATTGTCTGAAAAGCCACTATTCTGTGTGCAAACTAACGTCATATCATTGACCAGGACGGCTCCCAATTTCATTGATTTTGGCACGAGAAAAATTGAAAAATTTGAAAAAGGGACTTCCAAGGCTGGCCACAGCTATAAAGCCACCTCTCATTTCCAATCAGTATTACGTTTTTTGAACCTGAAATTTTTTGTGCATATACAACTTCAAAATATAAAACGTTTATCACACTTGGAAGCAGTCGCCTTGTCAAAAAGGAGATTCATTCTGCATTTTTTGCTTCAAAATGTATAAAAAGTTATAACGCTTGGAAAAGCTGCCTTTTCACCGAATTCTCAAGCATCTGTTTGACTCGGATGAAGGTCCTAAGCTTCGCCGAGCCTTTGCAATGAATATGGTGAAAAGCGTAGGAGTCAACATGGCGTAGTCGCTCATATTGATAAACGAGCCCCAACCTCACTCCAGGTAGACGAGTTTTCAAACCGCAGAAATTGAGTTCTAATGCCCGAAAAGCTCTGTCACGTGCTCAGCACGTCGTTTATACAACGATAGGCTCGTGCACATAGCTTGAACGTAATCGCAACTCTCAGGAATTTGGTTCCGACTTGGACGCCTTTTTTCCAAAAATGAGTGGTGGTCTCTGTCTGATCATGGCACACTCTGACCTCTCGATCGAGCGGAAAAGCGCTCAAAACTTCAAAATTCTAGTATTCCTGACAGTTTTGTAAGACCTGAATTGAAGAGGAGTTCAAAGCAGTAAAATTTGAAGTCATGTGAGATGCACTGCGCACAACCGAACTGCAGACAAAGCGTTCTGAGTTCAGTGCTGCAAGTACGTCTTTGTAAAAAACCTGACAGCTTATGCATGAGTACGTCACCATGCAAACAAGGTGTCAACTTCCAACCGAAAATTTTCGCGCGTCATAAATCGAGTTTTGCGTCTCAGAAGCGTGCTTACACCTCGGTAAGATGAGGCTCGTTTATCAGTATCAGCGACTACGCCATGTTGACTCCTATGCTTTTCACCATTCTCATTGCAAAGGCTCGGCGAAGCCTAGAACCTTCATTTGAGTTGAACAAATGCTTGAGAATTCGATGAAAAGGCAGTTTTTCCAAGCGTTATAACTTTTTATACATTTTGAAGCAAAAAATGCAGAATGAATCTCCTTTTTGACAAGGCGACTGCTTCCAAGCGTAACAAATGTTTCATATTTTGATGTTGTATATGTACAAAAAATTTCAAGTTCAAAAAACCTAGCACTGATTGGAAATGAGAGGTGGCTTTATAGCTGTGACCAGCCTTGGAAACCCCTTTTTTAAAATTTTTCAATTTTTCTTTGGCCAAAACCTATGAAATTGGGAGCCGTCCTGGTCAATGATAAGACGTTTATTTGCACAGAGAATAGTGGTTTTTCAGACAATTTCGAACAAAAGAGAGCAAATTGCAGTGATTTTTAGGGTGGCTTTATAGCTATGGTCAGCACTGTATCAAAGTCTAGATCATTTCAATGACAACCGTTTAAGTTGCAGCTTTTTCAAGTGAATCTAATTTTCTTTACCCCGAGTAGATCACGTTTTTTACCCTAAGTTCATTATTGCCCGAAAGTCAAAATGCTTAACTGAGCAACTGCACATAACCACATAAAACTCATATCATTTATTCACTACTAAAGTACAATCATATCTCGCGTTTAGAAATCAAGAAAATAAGATAAGGAGAAGACAGCTATCACATGACGTTCAGAGGTCACAGATTGATTCATAGGTCAATCTTAAAGGCAGCGTCCGGGCAAAATTTCGCCTCTCATGTTTCTGCCATTCTGGGGCCTCTCCGTGGCCCTGATTACAGTTGTGAAGTCCAAATTGTCCAAACCCCCCCCCCCCCCAAAAAAACCCGATTCTTAGGGACCCTCTCTTCAAGGAGCGGAGAGTTTCGGATTGCTCGTCCCCGTCGCATGCCACCTTGAGGAGTTGCACTGCACGGATGCAGTTGCATTGCAGTGTGCAGTGCAACTGCAATGCAACTGCACACCTGCGTAAGCACTCGTCCTCAGAGGTGGTTTGTGATACGAAGGGGCGGTTTGTGATACGTATCACAGGCTCGTATCTCCTTTTAGAGACCACGTCAAAGGATCAGGCCAACGCAGATCGGATACTCATGGGCCCCTCTTTACAACTATATGCTAATTTGGGTGGATGGATCTTGCCTGGACGCTGCCTTTTAAATCGTGACAAGGCGGCGCTTACCCCGTTGCATCATGGACGCGAAAATGCACGTAAGATGCAGTTTCCACTGCATTTTCCTTGCCTTCGTCTATTTTAAAAACATTTTACATGCAACGATAGGTAGATTTTGTAGTGACTGAGCTTTGCACAAGATGATATTTTCGTATGGGAGCTAGATGCTTTCGTAAAGTTTGGGGGCGCGCAAAGACCACAGTCAAATGCGTTACCACGATTTTATGGTTGTCCATATGTTGAGAAATATGGCTAAAAACCTAACTCTTATTACACGGGAGCCAGACTTTGACTGGAAACGGAAAATATTTTACAACAACATTCTAATTAACTTCGCGATTTTAACTTTACCGATTAATCATATGGTGGTAGTCCAAACTCTTCGGGACGAAATTCTTCAAGAGTATTAATCACTTTGGTCACCCTAAAATGTAATAAACTTTCCATCGAACAATCTTATGCATAAAAAATAAACTTCTATGATTGAGCGTTCCGACTTACCCCAGTCGCATCACTTCTTCACGGTGCTCATCGGCAGGTACCATTACACACCTCATTCCGGCTGCAATCGCTGCTCTACCACCATTCGGAGCATCTTCAAAAACCAGAATGTTCGATGGTGCTGCAGGTTTTTCAGGAAACCTGCGGATAATTGAATTTATAGCATTATCTATTTTAATAGAATGTATAAACAATAGAGCAATCCCATTTGTTCCAGAGTTAGGCACTGCGACGCATGTATGGGTACAAATATGGGTACAAACCCGCTACCACTCGCTCCTCACGATTTGTGAAGCTTCATGCAATTAGATCTATCGAGGCTTAGTCCAATATCCAACAAAGGCGAAACAAAGATGTCCAACTGCGCTTTTTAGCAATCTTAGCATAAATCATGTACTAGTTTTGCCGTCTTCAGTGAGACGTTATCAACTTATGCTCAACGAAGTCAATGTTTCGGCTTCTTGCCTTGAATAGAGCCTGATAAGCCAGATGTACTAATGAAACAAACTCTCAGACGCGAACATCAGAACTCAAGATACTATATCAATCCATGACTGGTATTAACACCAAAATAGAATCACGAACAATTGAAACTTAGCTTGGATGAGCAACTAGGGCTGCACTGACCAATAAAGCCGTCGTGTCTCAAAGACGAGAGAATTTAGAGCAGCTTTTCAAGATGTACCTTGACAAACATTTTATTTTGAAGGGACACGTTTGCCAAAAGAACTTCCATGCTCCGCAATGCGACCGATAGAAGTCCAGAGGACTGAGCGAAGGTTGCAGCACTCTTCCCACAGTGCCCAAATAACCCCTCCTTTTTCCTTTTCACCTTCACAACCTCAGATGTGACTTTTTGAAAAAGATCATCCTGTCCTAAAGAGTTTTTATATTTTTGAAGTTTGTAGGGGCGATTTATGGCTGCACTTTTACAAGCACACGTAACTTGACGGGGGATGTTGATCTGACTGGGTCTATTTGAAGTGCCTAATTTATCTACGGGTGAAGTGTTTGGTTCCAAATTTTCATTGTAGCAGGAGAAGACTACAAGCTTAAAATAATCAAACCAAAAACGGAGCGAAGATGACGGAGTTACGCATAAATCAACAAAACCTCAAGCAGCCTGATTTTCGAGGGGTTCTGCTTGACCTCATAAACTCTATCTCCAAAGACGCTTCTTCAGCCAAGTTTTGAGTGATTTACTAGCAAGAAACCTCGAAGATTTTGCAATAGATGTTTGAGCTTACCTCAAATTGTTTCGGGCTTGTGGTGATTGTGGAGTTAAAGCGCTCGAGAAGAAAAACGCAATAGTTAATTTTGGCAGCACTTCTTAACCAACTACTTGAAAACAATATGAAGTGTAATTTTGAGCATAAATTGATAGAGAGTATTACTTTGTTATGAATATAAAGAATCTGACTTCTTCCACTTTACCAAGCTGATCATGTTCATAAATCATATTGGAAGTTAGGAAACAGCAGAGTTAGAATGGTTAGTGCTCCATGTAAAACTACAGTGCTGAAGGTCACGGATCCAATTCCACCTCTAATTTCTGCGGCAAATCCGCCCACAAATCCAGCGCCAGACCCTTGCAAAGATGCCACAAGCCGGCTGAAAATACCTCGTTGCATCAACAGCGCAGACATGTTTCATAAAGTAACTTGAGTATAGGCTAGGGTGTCCCTCGGAAGCAACGCGCATTCGAGCCCGACGGATGTGATTATGAAGAATTACCGTTTCGGCTAGGTGAACGGGACAGCTAAAGCTAGTTCACCAGAGGCAACATCTAAGGCATCGCAGACTCTCCGTCTAACTACCATTGATAAGAGTAGTCGATGTAGCCTGATACAAGAAACGAATTGAAGCGGAGCAAAGTCACGCGACATCGGAGATGGATATAAGTTCTTCACTACGGTGCCACTTGCACCAGAAACGGGGTTGGTATAGCAATCTCGGAAACTCTAAGGAGCAATATAGTTGACGTTGAGCGCATAAGCGATCGTCTGATGAGCATCAAGATAGATACCGGGAAACAGGTCCTACGAGTTATCAACGCCTATGCGCCACAAGTCAGATGTAAGGATAATGAAAAAGACGCGTTCTGGCAGGAGCTTGATGACCACATCAGTCCAATTCCACTGGATGAGACACTCCTGCTAAGAGCGGACCTCAACGGACATGTGGGACAAAGGCGAGAAGACGCGGGAAATGTCACGGAGGCCGCAGTTAAGGAAGCTGAGCGCATTTTAGGGTTCACCGCAAGTCATGATCTGGTTTTGGAAACACATATCACATTGAGAAGGATGACCACCTTATTACCAGTGGCGTACTGAGGGGGAAGAGCAGGGGGGGGGGCCCTCCACCGAGGATGGATCGCAAAATTTTTGAAAGTTAATTAGATGAGTAATAAAAATGTGCAAGAGACTTATTTATACTTGTATTAAAAATAAGTAATCAAAATTTTTTTTTGAATTTTTTAAAAATTTAATTTAGCTTTATGAAAACCCCTTTTTTTGAAATTTTGGAGTTAGGCTCGCAAAAATTTTGAGAAGCAAATCAAAAATTTTTTCTCGGTGCAGAAAATTTTTTTGTCGCCCCCCCCCCCTCCCCGAGCCGGAATCTTGGGTACGCCACTGCTTATTACATATACGACTGGCGACCGTCGGACACAGATAGACTGTTGGGTAATCCGACAGCGTGACCTTCTAAACGTAAAGGCCTTAAAATTCTCTGAGAGCTGCATACCTCAACATAAACCCACTGCTTCTGGACATCAAAATAGCAACGAGTAGATATATCAGGAGGTCCACGTAGAGACCAGGTCACGCATAAAATTGTGGAGATTGAGGACCAACAACGCGGCGAATCATGCACTGCCGATAACTTTACCGAGTTTGCAAGAAAATCCGGAGCGATCATGGGCAAACTTGAAAGGTCGAGTTCACTAAGTGAACACATGATGGAAAGTACAAACCGGGAAAAAGAAGGATAGATTGAGAAACTGGGTGGTGGAAAAATGAAGCACAAATGTTAATAAAGGACAAAATGATGCGTACAGGCGATGGCATCAGTCAAAATCGGAGGCCGATCGTCAGACATGCCAGCAAGCCAAACACGCTGCGAAGGCTTCTGTGAAGAAGGCAAAGCAGGTGTACGTGAAACAGCTCTAAGAGCAACTAAAATCTCGCGAGGGAGAACATGAGATATACTCGATAGCGAAAAGGAGAGAGGAGCCTACAAAAGATATGGAGCACTTCCTACAGATAGAAGAAAACTTGGAAGGACGCAAAGAAAATCAGGAAATCAAGAAAATCACGGAAGAGGAAGTATGGCTAGCCATATGAAGAACAAAGAGTGGCAAAGCGATTGGTCCAGACATACCAAGCATATTATATCCAAAAACTATTGTTAGCAAGTCGCCTCGATCAGGACATAAGGAGCAAGAGGATGCCTCGATTGGTATATTAGCAGAACGACCCGATATGGAATAACAAAGGAGACATAGCAGACTGCGCATCCTACCGTCCGACTGATGAGCCACACTCTAAAAATCTTCGAGCGAATAATCGAAAGACGACTGCGAGATATCATAGAGTTGTCATCGAATCAGTGCGGATTCGTGAAAAGAGTAGGTACAACCAACGTTATAACTCCGCTTGGATAGTTATGAAGAAATAGAGAGAGAAGCACAAGGAGTTGCATGCAGCTTTCCTGGACCTAAAGAAAGCTTCCGACAAGGTGCCCCGTAAAGTTATATGGTGGGCCTTGAGACACATGGTACCTCAAAAGAGTACTTCAGCGAATAAAGTTGCTTTACCACGATGCATCAAGCCACGTGCAAACAGTGAGGGCAATCGAAAGAATTTTAAATCAATGTTGGAGTCACCAAGGTTCAGTTCTTCCCCCTTGCTCTCCACCACTGTAATGAACGCCGTGATGGAATCACTCAGATGTGAACCTCCTTGGACACTTCTCTAAGCGGACTATGTGGTCTTGATAGCACGTACCAGAAAGGAGGTGTAAGACGAGGTAAAACTGGAAGCATAGGTTAGAGTTGTGTAGCTTGAAGCTCAACACCAGGAAAACAGAAAACAGAGAAGTAGGGAAACAAATAGGTAACATAAGCGTCTTTGGTGAAGAGCTTAAGAAGACAACGTCATACAAGTACCTAGGCAGTCACATCAGCTGAAAGAGGCCTGCAAGAGCTCGCAGGTAGGATGAACAAAGCGTGGAGGTTGGGATTTCACAGGGGGATAGTGAGCATGCTGATTGCTAACACGGCGGGAACAGGGAATTGGCATGTAGAAGTGGGCTTAGGAAATGGAGAACCCTGACAGGAGTTCTGTGCGACAAAACAATGCCAGTGCACTTCAAGTACTGCCTGTATCGGACCCTTATCCGTCCAGCAGCACTCTATGGGGGTGAGTGCTGGTTTTGTAAGCAGGAGGAACGCAAGGTCAGTGTTATGGAAACAAGGATGTTGCGATGCACCCTAGGAGTCACACTGAAGAACCACATCTGCAATGACACTCTACGAGCCAAGGGGAAGGAGGCTGCAATGGCCCATAGAAGATGCAGAAGAAGAGATTAAAGTGGTACGGGCATGTGCGCAGAAGGGAAGGAAGCCACATTACGAGATCAACCTCAACGGGAGGCACCAGGTTTTTTGTATTTCCACAGAATTTTCCTTCCCAGCTGCCTTTTGCTTATGTTCACGCCGATTTCGCATGACACCTGGGTTACTATTTGATGTTTCGCATTCTGTAGGCATGCAGATTTTCAAGATGTTTTGAGAGTGAGGATTCCGATGATAATAGTGATAGGATGTGATATATAAGCACGCGGTCAACACCGATAAAGACTTCCGAGCGCAGTGTGTGAACCAGGTAAGAGAGTTAGGAGTAGACCAAGATGAGGTGGATGGACAGAATCAAGGCCGACCTGCGAGAACTTTGAGTAGATGAAGACTTTCCTTAGAGAGAAGAACATGGAGAAAACTAATAAGAAAAGCAGACATAGCATAAGTGGGACAAATGAGAGGATAAATTTTTAGGCGTTAAGAAACACTACAAAATGTAATAGGTACTGGTTTTAGAGCTAGTAAAGGTAATTTGACGTATCAGTGGATTACATACCCAATTTATACACAGCAAGCTCTTTGGTGACCTTTCAGTATGCGAAAATTAGATAAGAAACTGGAAGTCGGAATTTGGTTGAAATTTCGATAGTGTTGATCAGCATGTTGTTCACGCAGCCACTGCTTCGGTTCTGGTGGAGTTGTCATACTCAAAAGTTCAACGTTTTTTTCCTTACCACCTCGATCGTAGTATTTAATTTTTTAGACATACTTGAGCCCCCCCCCCTCAGTCTTGCCCTCCGCCCCCCAAACTACCCTCAAGTCGGGCACGCCTGACCGTACAATCAACCCTGGTTATGTATAAGACCTATAGTCTCATTTTGGTGTCTGTTAACTATCGATTCCGAACAACACTCTGTTTTCTTTCGTTTGGCTAATAGGCTCCACTTCGGAATTTTCCTTTTACGTTAGAGGTCGAGCGAACGAACCACGATTTATTGGATTTAGGTATTGAATTAGATACAAGCCAGCTGGATTGATTTGCGGTTGCGTCAGTAAAATCTAAGGTACCTTAGGAGCGGAGAAGCACTCGCCGTGCCATCAGGCTTAACGGGCCTCGAGACATCTGAAATCTGATCCTTGACGAAGGCGGTTGATTCCGTGCAAAGTGATAGCGGCATGTTCGAGCATTTTCACCATTAGAACTTGTACGCCGCGCACGTCTCGCGTACATGAGCGACCACCTTCTTTTCGGACCACTTTGTGAAAGTAAACAGTAGTAGTTAACTACTGAGTAAAGTAAACAGCACAGTATTGGTACCACGCGAGGGCATAGCTCGCCTTAGATTTCCCTTTCAGTAAAGTTTGATATGGTGTTTGCTTGTCAATCAATCCAGCTTCTCTTTGTTTTTGTGCCATTAGGATAAATATCAGTAATTGAAGTTCGTCGCACGCTAGGCCAAATAATGGGCTAAATTGCATAGTTTTTAGCGAGTACTGGCTTCTCGGATGACATCTGGGCCATTCGGGCCCATCGAAAGGCCAAAACCTCCAGATACCTATTTTGCACTCAATATTATTTGTGCTTTAGCGACGTGGAACAAACCTAGCGAATTCTCTGATCGACTGCGCGAAAGTGACTTCGAAAGCGACTTCAAGGAAATTATTTGCCAACTTCTGCCTTTTTACTTCGCACACATTGATTGCTTCCCACGCGCTTACATGATTTAGTTGCTTGGATCCAGCACCAAACGAAAAAGATCATTTATAGCTTTTCGCCACAAGCTGCTAGCTCTATCAATTACCTGTTCATCGTGGCTAAAAAACCATCCGGATAAGGCTTTCCATGTTTGATTTCTTCCATATCGCCAATAAACACCTGAAAAGTGTTGTTATTGATAAACTTTTATAAAAGTTGATTAACAAGCTGCTACAAGCAAGATTTGCTTACTTGTATTGGAATAAGATCCAGCCAAGCTTTGTGTGGCTCACGACGAGGTCCGTACTTTGAGCTACGAGAACCCGAGCATAAAGCAGTCGGTATCCCTATGCGATGTCTGAGTTTAATGGGCACTTCCATATACACATTTAAAAGTCATAGTATACCTTTTTTATGCAAATGCCGAACCAATCGTTCAGCGCCGGGCATAGGCTTGCATTGAGCATACATTTTGGTTAGCATGGAGTCGTACTCTTTTATGTACTGTTCGGGTGTAATCTTGTCTCCTATATTCAGCTGAAAATCCATCTTTACCCAGGTAATTACGAAAATCTTCTCACCTTGTCAATAAGCCAAATGAAGGCCTCTTTTTCTTTCCGACCCATCATATCTAAACGTCATATTGAAAAGTAGTGTCACAAACCGAAAAGCTCAGCCTGAGTAAACGTAATAACGCACGTGATGCCAGCTCAGGAGTAAATTCATGGCCAAATCGACCTAGTATTTCTTTATGAACAGCCTTGTAGCATGGCTCCGTATCGACAAGAAGTCCGTCGAAGTCATATATAACATGAGTGATCGCCATGTATCTGTAACAAGCTTTGACGCAAAAACTAAGGACGGTGACACATGACAGACTAGTAGCGGTAGCGGAAAAAGGCGGGGGAAAGGAAGGGGAGAGAGTTTTAAAATTGCGCAGTGACTTGTTAAGCAAACGCCAGACTTATCTGGTTCAACAGGTCACTCCAGTTTACCTCATTCGTTATTAGTCAAATCACTGAGTCAAACAACGGATTAAAGACAGTGGCCTGGAAAAATTGTGACTATGAGCTTTTAACACCTACATGGTATTCTAGATCAGCTGAGTTCGGGACTATGCTTTAAAAATCTAAAAAGTGCTTTCTGGCGATTTTCAGCCTTGGAGATTTTTGATGGGGCTGGGCGAGCGATCATTGTCATAAGCAGCGACTGGCTGCAGGAGAATGTAAGCCCACCCACACCGGCGGTGATTGGAACATCGCTCAGGCAGCCAATCGCGACTTAGTTAACGATCGCTCGCTCATCCTCTCCAGCAATTTCGAAGACCGAAAAACGCCATAAGAACATTCTTTCACTCTTAAAGGAAGCAGCTCGCCAAAACCGAAAATCCCGAAAGTTTGACATGGTTGCTTGCACCCCAAACATGAGAATATAGCAAGTCCGAGCGCACAGCATGCTGCCCTTGCCTAGAAAACTTCGTAACACGCAAGCCATTCTAATTGCGCGGACGAGCTTGCGGTTCTCTTTGACCCGTCAGAGGAGGCATGCCGCAATGTTGTAACTACGAAAGTCCCGCGACGATTCTACTTCTCTAACCATGGCGGGACGTGCCCCACTCGTCCAAATTCAAAATGGAAGGCTTGATAAATGGTGCTTTTGTGCCATTTTCGCGCTCTTCAAGGAGGATCTTCGGAATCAGCGCCTCGAATTACCCCAGATAAGCAAAAAAACTTGGAGTCGAAAATCTGCCGAGCCGTTGCCTTCAAAGCACAGCCCAAAACTCAGGGCATTCAGAAGGCCAAAGAAGGATGGAAAGCAGTTGCAATTTTTCCGGACCATTGCTTCTAAGAACCGCTTGAATTGGATAAGTATGGCTTTTACTTTACTCGCCAAACATTACAACAATTTTCAAGATTTTTATTCGTAGTGTTCTTGTGTAAACACCCCCTCCTTTTCCAAATCAGGTGGGAGATGGGGGCAAAAGTAATACTGGGCCATTACTACTGGCTCTCGTATGATTTGCATTGCGGTGCGAGAAATTCGCGCCGACCGTGACTCCCAATCGTTCCTCAAAAGGGTAAGGTGCTGAACACTAAGGGCCGCATGCATTAACATCCCCGCTGGGGAGGGGATCGCAGCTGAAAAGAAAGCTTCATATCCTGAAGCTTCAGATATGTGGATTTCACGCTGTCTACCTATCAGTAAGTATTCCCACCATCTCCCATTATGAACATATTGAACAGGAGCGAGAAGCTGCACAGCCGCATTTTTCAGCTTTTTTTGTGTGATCCCCTGATGATCCCCGGGGGGGGGGGGGGACGACCGTTTATTCTTTGAAGTCATTTTTCATTCTTCAAATTTAATGAATACATTCAAAGTTGTATTGCCTAATTCAACAGCTAAGCCTGTTGTTGATAAGAACAAATGTTTTGGAGTCATGAAATTTTCGATGAACCACAGATCGGATTTTGAGGGTTATCGGAAATTGTGATATTTCAGAAACTCATTTGTTCTCATCAACAATATGCTTAGATTGTTGGGTTAGATAATCAGTGCAACTTTGGAATGTTGTCATTAACTTTGAAAAAAGAGAAATGACTTTAGAAAATGAAGACGATCGTCCCTCAGGGATCATCACGGGATCATAAAAGCTGAAAAATGCGGCTTGTATTCTGTTCAATATGTTCATGGCGAGGAATAGTAGGAATAATCACGGATAGGTAGACAAGGTGAAGTCCAGATATCTGGAGCTTTAGGATACAAAGCTTTTCTTTCAAGCTGCGATCCCCTCCCCAGCGGGGATTTCAATGCATTCAGCCCTAAGGCCCGTATGCACGTACGTTCCCGATGGGGGGGGGAGAGGAGGGAGGGATGAGAGGGGGGATCTGAGAGGGACTGGTCATATTTCGCTCCTCTACGTATCTGTAATCTTCTTTCTCTGTTTGTGCTATGAACTATTTCGTGTGATTTCCTGAGGGATCCCTAGTGGATCGTCTCTTCTTTGAAGGCAGTGTCTCACCAAAATTGGTGCGGGTCTTTTTACGTTAGAGAACTCCTGAACAGGCGATTGCCTCAAGTACGACTTAATTCGGACCCTTCTACGCCGAGAAATTTGCCCTTAAAGTAGGCCGCAAAGCGCGATTTGGCTCGTCACCGACACTTCCGGTGTTTCCCCTTTACGCCTTTCAACATGTCTCTCCACGTCCACCTCCATAGTGTTGTTGCCACTGTGGCGAAGCCGGGCTAAAAAGGCACAACTCGTCCGCGTTGTTTCTTTATGGGGCCTTCAAAAAAGGGGTTTTAATGCATTTTATGAGATTTAGATCCGCATTGAGTTAGAGAGGGACGAAAAGGCTTAATACGCAGCAGAAATTGTGTCGCCTTGTCGGACCCCCTTCCGAATTAAAATAGTCAGGGGGCGATGGAACAGCTGCATCGTCGTTGTACAGTCCTTGTAACTGTCGGCTGACGTAAGCTGACCACTCCTTGATCGACTAACGCAGATAGGATGGCGTTGGTTTCGACGCTGTCATAGGCTTTCTCGCAGTTGACGAAGGTTAGGACGAGAGGCAGTCGATACTCCCGACAGACTTCCATGACCCTCGAACCTTCTGAATGTGGTTTATGCAGTTGAATCCTTTGTGAAATCCAGCTTGTTTCTGGGAATGGGTTTCAACCAGTGTATTAGTTATGCAAGCGAGAATAATCTTCGTGAAAAGATTGTACAGCACACTTAGTAGGCATATTGGAAGGTAGTTCTGAAGATCCGTTCACCCTTCTTGAAAGAAGAACAGTTCTTGAAGTAATTATTTGTATTCGTATTCTATAGCCAATAACCAAGATTGTTAATGCGTTTATTCAGTCAGGCCAACGTTTCGGTACCCTCACCTTCGTCAGAGCCTCGGCAATCTTCGAATCAGGGTTGAGCAACCATCAAACACAGCGTTAGTGACTACTAACTGTGCAGACGCTGCGTATTAACAATCTTGGTTATTGGCTATAGAATACGAATACAAATAATTACCTCATGCCAAGATTAATCGATAATCAAGCTTGGACTTAGTTCTTGAAGTTCTCCACTATTTCGGAAACCTTTTAAGATGTCAGGTGCGAGAATCTCTTGTAGATTTTATCTTCCAGCTCGCAAAAATGCGACGGAAATGGTCTGGTCCTTGTGCAGTGGACGTCTTCATGGTCTGAATTGCCGTGCGCACTTTAGCAGGTAGAATTTGTGGTCATACCTCTCCAGTGGGAACAACCAGCACCGGCAGGAGTGTTGATGAGCGAAAGAAATTCGTGTTGAAGTTTGTTGCGATAGACTTTATCTTTTATTGAGAAGTCGGAATACCGTCTTCGTTCAATAGTGCAGCCGCGTGATATTCATGGAGGTCCTTTCGACACTTCTTAAGACATCGTCTTCCTTCGGCTACCAATATCTTGGCTTGCCTGTATTTTCTGAGATTCTCCTGCAAAGCTGTTCTGCGACTGGCGTTGCCTATCAGTCACTCCTGATGGGTTGCATTCGGATACTGCTTCAGATATCTTCTTTTGAGCAATTCCTTAGTGTGCTTCGAGACACGTTCCAAGTTCTTGCCGGAAGTCACTGAGGCACTCTCCGCAGGCTCGCAATCCTTTCAGAAGCCGGTTGTAGTCGTATATGGGTCTTTCTCAACAGGCCAGTCACAAATATAAGCTTTCCAGCCTGTTACTATATAAACCTTTCTTTCTTATTGCGGGATTTTGACAGACTTTTTTTCCAGCTTTCGTCTGAAGCGTATCTTCGCTCAGCGATGGTCGGTGATCGGAGCCATCGCAGAAGGATAGAACTATAGAGACATCTAGCAAGCTCCACTTTCGGTTGGTGAGAATGTGGTCGATTTCCGCGTGACGTTCCGTTGGGCGATTCCCATGTCCATCGGCGATGTTATCCATGAAGATGGAATTTCTTCGAAAAAGTCCTATGGCGAGAGAAGCCCAACAAGACGGTTGCCGATTTCATTCCGGAGCCCATATCCAGACATCCCGATTTTGTATTCTTTTTCTGATAGCATCCCGATTTTTGCATTGAAGTCGCCCACAACAAACTTGTCGAAGAACTTTTCGTTGCGGACGACTTCCTTCACGTCTTTAGAAAGCATCTAGTTCTAAGTTGTCAGCAGCTGATGTTGTAGAGTAGCAGTTGATGATGCTGATGGTCTTCGAAGTGGAGGTCATAGTCGTAGGATGGCTAGTCGAGGTGAGAGGATCTCATGCAAATCGACAACATAGACGATAGATGATTGGACGACAAAGCCAGCGCCCCCGTTTCGTGATGGAACCTTTTCACCGCGAACGATGAGGGTCCCATCACTCATTTGTCGCATGTCCTTCTTCCTGGACTTCGTTTCCTGCAGAGCGATGACGTGATACTTGATGTGTGGTGCAGTGTCGAGAAGAGCGTGGAGGTCAAAGTTTGTGGAGACTATCCTGGATTGTAGGTGCAGAGCATGAGGCAGTCTCTTTACTCAGACAATCGCTGGGGGCAGGCGGGCTTCGGAAAAATAGATTGCTGATTTTCCGCACCCCGCTCGCGGATTTTTTGGAAAGCAATCAAGACTTTTCGGAAGACCGCTTGCTGAGTCAGCGGATTTTTGAGAGACCGCCTGTTGAATTTTTTTCGCTCTTATCTTTTGCAGATATATTCCTGAATCTCTGAGAAATCGAGAACTCAGCAAGCGGTCTTCCGAAAAGTCCTAATTGCTTTCCAAAAAATCCGCGAGCGGGGTGCTAGAGATCAGCAATCTATTTTTCCGGTGCCCGCCTGCCCCCGGCGATTGTCTGAGTACGGTGTCTTCCGGGCAGACGTGTCATTTTTGCTTAATCCAAAAGGCGGCCTGAGGACCCTGACATCGTTGTTGCTACTACCTGTGCCATAGGCTGGATCCGGTGTGCACGGTTTCTTTCTCTTCTTCTTGCTGATTAATGAAATTTTCTCCTACAAAAGCAGACCTACTAGGCCCACCCTTGACTTCTGCGGGTGATCCCGAATGTGCAGCGGGGAACGCCTAACGACCGGAAGGTTCAGACGACGGGGAATCTGGCCTGGCCGGCTCTTAATTCCTTCACAACTTAGGAGGCCCTACTAGAGTACACACTCGGCGCTGTGCATGGCAGTTCGACACCAGGTCGCACCCCCACGCCACGTTGAGGCGCCGACCATTGTGGAGGTCAAGTCATTACTGAACTTTGAATTTAAAATTCGAGAAAGTCCTGGTTTCCAAAAACTGTAATTCATAATGCCGGACTTACCGTGTGCAGAATTAGCTCGTCTTCGGTGCAAATTGAGGGCAAATTAGCATTACTACCAGTTCATGACCCTCATAAACTTTGCCTGCACGTGGCGGCAAGCTGCCTTTCGGGGGATGTAGGTTCCCTCACGTCCCCATCGTAAGGTAAGTATGAAGCCTCAGGATAACTACACGCAGTAGTGGTTGTGGTAAATATGTGCACTGACACATTTGTATATGAGAGTGGATTGCATGAAAAAACGAGACATCAATGATTGAACATGGGGAGTTGCTAGGCAGACCCTCAAGATATGACAGACCTCTGAAAGAAAATTTTTATCATTGCACAAATATAAGCCACTTAAGCAATGAGCGGAGACTTTATCTAGCAGCAGCTCACGAAACACTTTATTTGATGATTTGGTGACAGAGCTCAAAGCATCTTTGCATAGCAGCTGTGTAACAGCACATGTCAACAGACGTTCGGCGAAGAACGTAATTTCTATCAGAATCAGATAGAAGTTTCAGATAGAATACCAAGCGCAGATCACAGATTGTAAAAGGCCATATAGAGTGTTCAAGAAACGAGACATATATCACTTAAGAGTTGTTCAGCGCCTAAGTTTATAATTACCAAACAAAGAGATGAAATAGTTATAGGTCACAGATAACGAAGCTAAAAGCTGATTGTAACAACTACTGAAAAGCTTTAGTTGGTTGGTTGATTCGAGCACTATACATCACCATAATCGAGGATGATCAGCAGGTCAAACGTTGGGTGTGAGGCACTGACCTACCATCGTATACGTACTGTAGGCATAATAAAGTGGAGCAGATTTTCTGCTTGATATAGTGTGCTTATACAGCGGTAAACTGCGTTAGAATTCGTGAGTGAACAATTAGCCACGTCAGTAACACCGATAACTTGCTGGCGCAAATGGCCAGCGTCAGGAGAGTAGCTATTTCCTCACGCGCAGATTTCACCGCATTTGCTGTTCAAGCACACTATATTAAACAAGAAAATACTCGACTGTAAAAACGCTTCAAAAGCATAGCATCATCCGTAGTTAGCATGCCAAATAACTTTGTCGACCCAGATTTATGAGGTTTTACAGATATTGGGCCACCCAAGTGAAGTAGTCATATTCAAACATGTTAACTACGTGCTAAGGTGAGTTGGCTATTTCTTTTTTTGCATCTAACAAAAGGCACTTCTCCTTCTTTGCTCACAGCAGAAATTTCTGATTTTTCTGAAAGCAGACTAATCCCACTTCAAATAACGGCGATATTATCAAATCACTTGAGCCAAATCTCCTTTGTCCTAGTTTTCGCTTTCGGTGTCACGACTCGAGAAGACCAATCAAGCTTAAATCGATCTTGTAAGAACTACAAGCTTTAGTCTATCATACACATGTGCAAGGTTTATCAACTGCAGTGTCAGCTGCGGTTGTGCACCAGCATCTCTATTCCTATGCGAAAATCTGTACGTCTTTTAAGGACATTTCTTTGATCACTTTCCCACCGCGAGAAAGGGGAAGGCGGAGCCTCAATCGATTGGATGTCATTAGAGAGCATGTTCGCGGAAGGGGTGCAGAGTCTCGCGCGGGAGTGGAGGTGCTCGTGTACTCGACGCTTTAATTGTAAGCCGTGTATTTTTGCCGGCTCCTCTCGCGATCTTAGCGTGCTGTCGTGATTTAATATGTTGCATTCGCATACTTTCCCTTGAAGAATGATTTTGAATGGAATCTACGTGTAAAGAAAAATGTCTATCGCAAAGATATAAAAAGTATATTCGTTGAAGATAAGTTAATGGGGTGCAGTCTTCTAAAAAGCCACAGCTTTTTAGGGGTTGCGCCACGCTTAGCTAACTTGCCTCCAAGAAAACTTTTGCATACATATATGTATAGCTGCCCAATATCGCAATTTTCATAAGAGTTATATGAGCCTGATTTTCTTTGCTATGTTTGATACTTGCTGGATGGAAACAGAACCACTGAAAGCGAAAAATGGGACAAGTAAAGTTTTGGCTGGCTCCTAATTCGATATTTTGGCGATAATTTGAAGAGGGATTTCTCATATGAGCAAAAGAGTAGTGCTGTGCACTGAGTACAAAAAATAAGTAATTCACCTCTGAAATAAAGGTAACATGTTTGAAAATAACATTCCACGTGGGGCCCCATATTGGGAACTTTCAGAATTCATTAAAACTTGGCTCCAAGAGTTATCTGACATGCTAATTACAAAATTATCTAGTGCTTGAAATTATCTACTTGTTTGTGGGCCACATTTCTTGCTCGACAGTGAAGATCAGTAAAAAGCAGGCATTTCAAACTCTCCGGTTCGAACCCCTCAAGGATCTTAAGAACTTTGGTTGCACTGATAAACAGATAACAGATAGAACATCAGATAAAAAAAGGCTGATATGAAGAGGTAAAACTGTTCAAAGTACATATTTTAGCAACTGCACTTGTGAGCAAAGTGCAATATCCGGCACAAACGCACTGCACACCAGCGGCTCTAACCGCTTGAACTCCATTAGGCGAACCTGCGATGACAAGCAATGGGATGGATCAGCTGGGGCATTGCAAAACCTGAAAAAGGCGATGAAAGTACCAAGCTTTTGAGTCTGAATGGTATAAATGTGCGCAAGTTTCATATGAAGATATCGGCAAGTACTTTATGTAGTATGTCGAATGGGCCAAGTACGGCCATTTCTGGTAATTAGTACCAAAATCGCTCAAAAAGCAATCACGTAATCTTTACTTCTATTAGGCTGTCAAGAAAATAATGTCGGTTGTCATTTGCTTGCTTTAACAAAGCAACCAGACTCAACCCAACAAAGGATAAGGGGTACTGTTCGATAGAGCAAAGCAAGCTCTACAAGATGGCACTCATATCTTTGCGCCATGCTCGATCCACGGAGAGTTCGAACTCAAAATCTAAAGATTTTCAAATGCCCAAAAAATCGAAAAAAATCAGATCTTCGTCCAAATAATTTCTACAGACCTCCTACTCGCTCACATCAATACTATCGATATCTGATATCCATATGTGCAATTGCCGTATTTTTTCCTTGACTAGAAACTGAGAAAACGAAAATTTCCCTGATTTTCTCAAAGCAATGCTGAGCCGTTTTTGCATATGTAGTTCTATACTACAAGCCTAGTTAAGCATAACTGTAGGTTTTCAGCCTATTTCGAGCGGTACTTTTCGAGAAATATCGATTTTAGCACTGAAACAGAAACGAAAAAATCCGAATTCGTTATTTTTCGAAAACTACCGCTTGGAATGGGCTGGAAATCTACAGTTATACTTACCTAGGCTGGTAGTATAGAACTACATATGCAAAAACGGCTTAGCATTGCTTTGAGAAAATCAGGGAAATTTTCGTTTTTTCAGTTTCTAGTCAAGGAAAAAATACGGCAATCGCACATATGGATATCAGATATCGATAGTATTGATGTGAGCGAGTGGGAGGTCCGTAGAAATTATTTGGACAAAGATCCAATTTTTTTCTACTTTTTAGGCATTTGGAAACCTTTAGATTTTGAGTTCGAACTCTCCGTGGATCGAGCATGGCGCAAAGATATGAGTGCCATCTTGTAGAGCTTGCTTTGCTCTTTCGAACAGTACCCCTTATCCTTTGTTGGGTTGAGTCTGGTTGCTTTGTTAAAGCAAGCAAATGACAACCGACATTATTTTCTTGACAACCTAATAGTTCCAATGGCGTAAAAAATAAAACAATTTCCAGAAAATCATTCTAAAAGACATAGAAGGGCCCCAAAAAATGGGTGCGAGAATGAGTGGAAGTCAAAAAGCCCTCATGCATTCGACGACTGCAGCAACACTCATCCTGTCTTCCCTAAGTTCGTCTAGCGCTATTTTATGTTGAAAAGCGTTCTATCAGCTAGGTAGACATCGGAAACTGAATATCTTGAATGCATGTTTTTTCCAAGGAAGTAATGGTTTTATAATCACTCAAAGAAAAGGCAAATGTGAAACTGACTCACTTCTTATTGTTGTGAAAATTCCATCTGGATAGGGTTTACCTCGTTTAATTTCCTTCTCATCCGCGCAGAGCACATGAGAAGAATAAATGATTTAACGTTATGTATTCAGAGGCATGCACAGTTTTCATGGTGCCTTTTGATTTGTGAAAATGACTAACTAATAACTTGACTAATGCATGCAACATTCAAATGGCATAGAGCTATAGGCCGTCCGCGCATGACGCGAAGAGTGCGCAGTTTATGCATTGTGCCAAGGCCCGGCAGGAGGTTGCGTTTAGAAATCAAAAACTCCCCTTTTAGAGCCTAACGTTTGTGTGAGGTTAACGCAAAACTTTGCGAGCTGCATGAACGCAAGAGTGTGAAAGAAGGCATCAAACAGCCAAATCCTACCTTTATGTGAGATATAAAGGGAGCATGTGTCTTTAAACATTGAAAAAAGAAAAAATTAAGTCAAGTGAGATGCACATCCATAGCCTCATAAAAAACACTGGGATGTTGACTGTGAGTAGTGTAACTAGATTGTCCGACATTCAGAAGTAGCGAATAAGCTTCTTCGTTGTTGATCATAAAAGCGTCCTCTGCCCAGTGCAGTTCCCCGCGGTTTTTAGTAGCCGTCTTCTTGCCAGCGGTAAGCCATTCAGCATGAGAGACTCAAGCTTTCTGAGATAACCGGGACATCCTCACTTGAGAAGCAGTGGTATCAACGCAGAGTACTCAGGCAATAGCAGAGCGAAGCCATGGAACGGAGACGTATGGATAATTGCAGGCCAGTAACGGAAGACAGATGAAGTTTGGGTAAAATAACAACTTTAACACGTTTCGGACCGCGAAATCGCGCGCGGCGAAAAAGAGTGTAACTTTAGTCGTTGGCCTACAAAGGGACCTTATTAAGCAGATTGTGGGCTACATCTGTAATCAGCATGCCAATTAAGCTCCATACTCAAAGTTCTGAGTAAATCCGAAGTGTTTGAATTTTGTCGCCTGAGAGAGATTTTTGTGCTTTCTTGAAAGATAGGAGTGAGAACTCAGTTTCAAATAGTATGCAAAAGTATGTATGTTGTGCACAGTACACATCATTATTAACTACGGTTTTTCTCTCTGAAATACAAGCAGGGAAATGTTGCGACGTCGCACGCGTCTTTCGCGTTGCCGCATTTCGTTGCAACTGTTGTTTGATTTGTGCTCATATCTCCTAAATAAATATCGGTGGCACAACTCTACAGAGCCATTTGAAAAGTAGAAGCTTAGGCCTTTGACTTGATAACCTTGGACTAAAAGAAAACCTCCTGTAAACGTCAAAAAGATCCTTCAAATCAGGGTGCTGCACCATGTGCACGTGTTAAAGAAAATCAGAAGCAGTCTTGATACATCACTGAATATAATGGCAAAAAATTGAAATGTGAGGAAGCACAGTAAATGCCTACCGAAAATTTTTGAAGTGCTCTAGTTTAACTCTACTCTACTTACTCTCTCCTCTACTCCTAGACTCTTAAAAGTGGTCGTCTCATATTGTCGAAGGTAAAAAAGGCATTTTCTTTATAAAACGATTTTGTCCTTCAAGAAAATCAAGCTCAGAAACAAAGAAAAAACAAAAATTGTACGTTATGGAAATTACATGAGTAAAGTAAGCGCCGTGAAGGCATGGGCAGCTTTGAATGTGGCGCTACATCGATTATTAATGAGACAGAAGCGCTCTATGTCTGCTACTGATCTACCAAAATCTCCAAAAGGAGCTTTCTTCTGCAAAAGAAAACAGGCAAAATCCATACCAGCTCAATATCAAAAGTACATACCTTCATCGATACAAAGGTTCTTCTTTAGTTTTTCATGTGGACTAGACCCGCAAAAAAAACTATCCGCTAAGTTCCAAATGCTGGAACAATTGGAATTTTAGGAATGTTAAGACGATTAGGATTTGTGCCGAAAAAAATTGATCTCTATATTATCGTCAAGAATCCCCGATTCATGATTTCGCGTTACATTCGCGCCGTTCAGGGCCCGGCAAGAGGTGGGCAAACGGGGTTTTCCAAAACGAATTCCCCTTTGATCCCAATAAATCTTACGAATACCCCCCTTGAGCCCAAAAATGACGTTTCGTGCTTCTGCGACGAGACTACCGGCCACACTTCGCCTAAAAGCGCTCAAAAGCGCCAAAATTGCTCAAATTCCTCAAATTATTCCTAAGCTGTATCAAAATAGAAAACAGGAAGAAAAATAAGCAAGAAAAATGATTAAGGAATGAGAAAATATCAAAGAAACGCAGTCATAGGAATAAGAGACGCCGTTCCCGCGCGTATCGATTGACTGGGGCGCGCTTTCTGTCTTAGAAAGCTAGGCTGCTGATGCGATTTTGGGCTCTAACAAGGAAAAGAGGAGGAGTTTCGGAACCAAAATTTCACCATGTAGTAAACTTTAGGTGTACAACAGATTTATGTAAAAATTTTGAAAAAAATTATGTGAATTGAGAGTTTTGCCGACCTCAGGTGGGAATTAGGTCGGCAAATGCCGACCTAATTTGGAAATTAGTTAAGGAAACTCTTCATTCACATAAGTTTTTCATAATATTTCATACTTTATTACTTAGTCCTATTGCGCATATACACACCGAAACCCGCGCGATTTCGTTACCTCTGCGTTGCAAACGAGCCATTTTTCCATTTCTTTGGTAGCGCAAAATTTTCAGGAAAAAGTTTGCCACAACCTTCAGTCACATAATTTTTCAATGAAACTCCTCAGTTAAGCCCTGCAAGCCCGTGTGCATGTACTTACCAAGTTTCATACCATATCGTTCATCTGCGCTTTCCAAACGAGCCGTTTGAATTCACATCTTCATTTACCAGTTTTGCGAAATTCTCGGAAAAAATGCTAATTACTCGTTCCGTTCACATAAGTTTTTCATAACTTTTCATACTATGTTTCCACTAGCCTCTCTCCGTTCGCATACAAAATTTGGTGCCATATCGTTACACATACATTGAGAACTAGTCATGTATGCAGTTACAAATAGCATCGCTTGGGCGACGTCGCGCGTGCGGCAATTAGCGACGGCGCGGTTTGACGCGCGCGAACTCCAGTGTTCGCCTGTTGAGGCACATAACATGTCAAGATAAGTAGCGAGCATGAACTACCAATTTTTTTCCGGGGCTCCGCCCCGGACTCCGCAAAAACGATTTCCCCTTTGCTTTTTTGGCCCCAAAACGATTTCCAGCTCGTCATTTGCCGACCTCGTGCCGGGCCCTGGCGCCGTTCATTCTCGTAGCAATCTGTCAATGTTTATCACTATGTTTTGGAAAAAGCAATGGTTCAGGGGAAGCCGAGGGAAACGATGGGGGGGGGGCAAGGAAGAGGGGAAGGAGCCAGCCCCGTTCCTGACTGGTGAGGAGCCTGGTAAGACGGTAATGGTGTCATGGTAAGGTAAGGATTATGGTAAGGTAGGGTAACTTTCGAAGGGTTTGATTTGTTAGATATTTTTACGATGTGTCAAATTCGTAGTATTCCAATGTGCTTTGTGTTGTCAATAAATCGTAATACTTGTGCAATGTGTACTGAATCAAGAAATCGTACGAGAACAGTACGAATATGGTGCATTGGCCAAACTCGAAAAAGGCCGATCGATCAGCTACGGATGTGGAAGAAACCGGTAAGGTAAGAGCAAGGCAGCGCCAAGTGCTCCGGAAGGGCTCAATAAAGCACAATGCCTTTTTCAACGCTGTGCCTATGTTGCAAGAAAATTAAAGAAAGATGAAGACGCTTCACAAATGTGAGTACAGAAAGGTTACAAAGATGCAAAATGACAAGAAGGACTTGATATTAGAAAACCTCAAAAAACAAAAATAATTCTCAAAACAGAATTGTTTTGCGAAAAATTTATTGACGCGCAAAGTACAAATATTAAAGGATTCTTACAAGATGAGAATGAGATAAGCACACAAAAAACAAAACAAAACAAGAGCCAGTACAAAAAAAAGTCAAGCCGACAAGATTCTGAAGACTTGCTTCATTCAAGACCACCTGCGATTGACGATTTTCGGCGTAATGTCCATTTCAGCTTTTGAAAAGGGGCAAAGCAGACCTACTCGACAACTTAATGAATTAGGAAAAATTACAAGAAGCCGAACAATGTACTCAGCCATAGCAATTTCCCACGGTGAAGGCTTAGAAAACTTTTTGGCAACAAAAGCGTCTTGGTAAAAGCTTTGAGCAGGAGACTGGAAAATAAGAAAGAGAACATATGACATTTTTACAGTGAATGTGTTAACAACATCATTAGTTCTGAAGATAAACTAGGAAAGGATGGAAATGTGAAAGGTATCTTTGAGCAATACTAGGAAGAAAAAAGAGGCGATTTTTGGTTGACCACCCTCGAAGTAATTGACAATCTAAAAAAGAGGATGTAGAACTTCAGTGCCAAGAAGCTTTGATGAAAAAAGAGCAGGAAAAACTCAAACAGGTTGGAAATAAGATCGAACAACTGCCGCGAGTCATCGTTTGTTTGAAAACGAATCAAAAATCCCAGATTTTGACGGTAAAACAACAGAGTGACTCATTTTGGGAATTATTCGAAGAACTAGTTTACAAACAACTCTATTCTAACGAAAAACTATTTATTCTCCTTCAATGTTGCAAAGATAACGCCGCGAAAACTTGAAATGATACCGAGAACAGGGCCATATGAAACAACGATAAACCAATTAAAACTTCTATGCCAAGATCCAAAAAGAGCCATCATGACAATGATAAGGCAATTAAAGAACATGAAACAAACGAGAGACGATGCTTAAAAACACTCTCAGTAATGTAGAAACAATAATTGCGACTTTACACAGAAAAGGTGAGTGCGTCGATATTATGCAAATGATAGGTATGGTAATCGAAACATTCCTCAAACAGTGCAAGAGGAAATCCTCTAAAAAGAAATTGACTCAGGCAAAAAATGGTCTTTGGCAGAATTCTTGCAAAATATATCCCTTAATGCAAAAAGACATGAGCACTTGGAAAACTGCATACAAGAAGAGAAACCAGAGTATTCGATGTTTTCAATACTAAAAGAAATACTACATGCATCGGGTTTATAGAAATCATTACTGCAAATTGCACAAATACAAAACCGCTCTGCAGGAAATTCAGCCTCAAAATAACCGAAGCATGCTGGAAATTCTTCAGCCCCAAACATCACACAAAACTGTGTGAGCGCCTAAACTGTCCCAAATGTGGTGGATAGCATATATAATAGTTTGTCGATATAATCAAACGCCACAAAACATCTATACACACATTACAGATAAATCAAGAAGATTTTCCAGTAGTTCAAGAAGATTTTTTTAGAAATCCAAGAAGATTTTCCAGAAGTATGACAAAAAGAACTATCCCTCTCAGAGAAGCAACGTTGAGAACACGCTTTAGCTTCAGTGAAAGGACGACAGTCGCAAGGATTTCGCTCAAAGCATTTACGTGAGATGGAGAGACCAGCATAAAGAAATTACGAGTAAACTTCGGAAGGGAAGAAATTATAGGCAACCAACTGTCATGTTCTGAGGAGGTAGATATACAACAACAAGTTCGTCTCATGTCTGTACCTATCCAAGTACTTAATCACGGTAACGGGAAACTAAAACCGTTATAGGGTTACTGGATTCAGCAGCAGATCAATCATTTATCAAAAAAGCCTAGTTAGTAGATTATCGTTGCCAGCAGGAGAGCCAGAAAAGGTAATGAAAATAGCAATTTGGAGGAAAAGCTGAAGTACACCGAGTAAGAATAGTAACAGTAGGCCTCTACAACAATGAAGGGCAGTGCATAAAAGCGAGCTTGCTCACACATGACAAATTCACCACGAGCTTAGAATTAGGCATGCCTTGTACCCAGAGAAAGATATTGATCGAAATGTCCCAGGCATTTTAAACGTATTGCTGCAAGGAAGTATTTATCCGGAAATTTTCATAGGAATTAATCACTTCAATTATATATTAGAATCTAACGAACCTCTCACACGGTTATGTCAGGATTGGTTGTCACCCACACCTTCGTACCAGTGATTTCAGGAGTTCAAAACAGTAACAGTATCGGATGTGAAATCACGACAATATACAATCAGTTTTTTTGCTCAAGTTCTAATAATCAACAACAGCAGATAGGCACCCCTGGTACACATCAGAATTATTCAGAGCTATGGAGATATTAGGAATTGGCACAGAAGAACTAATGAACGAAGAAGAGAAAACAAAACGAATCTTGAAGAAATTCTACTCTATAGTGAAAATAGATGATAAGAGATTATATGTGTGCTTCCCTTGGAAAGCAAATAAGAATAATCTCTCAGAATATAAAGTGTTGGAAAGGATATTATGACAAAATAAATGATCAACTTTGAAAGAACTTTATTGAAAATGCAAAAAATGAACCAGAAAGGGACATCCCTGGTATTATATCCCACATACAGCGGTGATAAAGATGGCAAGTGAAGCAATCAAAACTAAAATAGTTATCGATGCATCGTTCAAAATGACCAGTCAAGCCTTAATGCTGTGATACATCAAAAACCCTTGTTTCCGAGCCTTATACGCATTTTATTTAGAGCTCGCATCGAGAAAAAGGTAATGATAGCTGATGTAGAAAAGGCATTTCACATAATACTCTACGGATCAGAGAAACACTCGGTAAGATTTCTTAGGTTAAACGATACATCAAAGCCACCCATAAACGGCAATATTCGAATACTTAGATTTTGCCGATTACCCCTTGGCATAAATGCCTCACCTTTCTCTTGAGTATCTATCTATCTATCTGAGTTATCAAAACAGAAGGATGTAAAAAAGGAAAATCATGACGAACTTCAAGCAAATTTATATGTTGACAATGTTCTCGTGATCGATGAAACAACAGAATCTTTGATTGAAAAATAAAGTATGCAAGCAAGCTTTCAAAAAAAATATCTAGATACATCTACAAGTAAATCTCCAAAAATACTTGGAATATCTTGGAATCCCAACACAAATAATCTAACAATGAAGTGTAAATTGAGATATTCAGCAAACTGTACTATACTGTACTAACTATATAAGAAAAGTATTGCAAAATATCTATGCAACCCTTGATTCTTTAGGATACCTCTTCCTGCTACTACTTAAAGCGAAACTTCGACTACAAAAAACTTGAAAAATCTAAACCAGTTGCGATAAAGTACTAAAATCCGAAGAAGAAAAGCAGTGGCAAAATATTTGTAATAAAACGTCGGGATACCTAGCAACAATCCCACGTTCTACTACACTAGCGACCCTATGGGTCGCTAGCAAGTGGGTCGGAGCAACTATAATACAGTGCCGGACAAAATTATAGGTCCACACTAAAAAATGCTATAACTCACTCTGTTGTCAATATTTACCAGCCTACTATCAGTCATCAAAACGGGTCTCGTTTTCGTATGGTTACTCAAGAAAAAATCAAAAATTTTGAAAAAAGCAGAATTATATGTCCACCTGGAGTTTTTACTGATTAAAGCACTTTTTAGCTTTCGAACTTTTTTTTAGGTATGTACACATTCAAAAGTGTTGGACATCTGCTTTAGTCAAGCTGTGTCATACCTCCAAAAGGACTGATTATCTGCTTTTTTTGCCCTGAAAATGCTTTCACATCGCTCTAAAAACCTGCGTTGAGTAAGAAATTCTGCAGTTTCTCAACTGGATTGGAAGCGACGAGGTTTCGTCCACCTTCTGGATGCTTTTTGACGTGAGCATTGAGGAAAAAGTCTGACTTTCTACTATCGACACAAATCCGACATCGACATTACTGCAATCCTGAGCTCAAATTTCTGCCTTCAAACTTCATTTAAGATGTCCTTAGAAGCATTAACTAAAGTAAAGGCATTGTTTCTACGAAGAGGAGTCCGTATTTCATGGTTACAACTTTGTAGAGATCCTAGCACTCAAGTATAGTTACTAAAATCACCCTGCAGAAACTGATGCGAGAAGCACCAAAGCTTACTGTGGCTTCGATCATATTTTTCAGGAGAATCTTGTGCTAAAGTACAATACAAGCTGTATCCGCTATCCAGTAAATAGATCACTGTCAAAAATCTAAGTGAGGTAGCACTTGGCAAGCTATTTTGAAAGTGAGTAACACCATCATTACGCTGCACAACTCGAGTTCCGACAAAGAAACGAAGGGGAGGTTTGTGATAAATTGTGAATATGGCGTACACTTTTCTTTTGTGTAAAAAATGCTTTTACAATATTGTGAGGTTATAATGATAACGCATAAAGGGTTTTAGGGCAGAAACTGAGGCTTAAGATCCCGATTAAGTCGATGTCGGATTTGATTCAGCAGCAAAAAGTCAGATTTTTTCCTTAGTGATCACGTCGAAAAGCATCTAGAAGGGAGATGAAACCCGTCGCTTCCGATCCAGCTGAGAAACTGCAGAATTTCTTGCTCAACGCAGATTTCTAGAGCAAAATACGTGTGAAAGCATTTTCAAGGCAAAAAAGGAAATAATCAGTCCTTTTGGAGGTGTGCCACAGCTTGACTAAGGCAACTGTTCAACGCTTTTGAATGTGCACACACCTAAGAATTCGGAAGCTAAGAAGTGTTTCAATCAGAAACTTCAGATGGACCTGTACTTTTGACCAGCCTTCAAGCCTGCTTTTTTTCAAAAATTTTGACTTTTTCTTCAATAACCATACGAGAACGAGACCGTTTGATGACTGATATTAAGCTTGTAGACACACGACTGTACCAAATTTTGGAATATTCTATTGAGAACAAAGTGAGTTATGGCATTTTTTAAAGTGGGCCTATGATTTTGTCCAGCACTATATCAGGTTTATTAGTGATTACAATTATTTCTACACACAGATTGCTTCTTTTCTGAAAATATATTTGTAAAAAACATTTTGAAAAGGGGAACTACTCGAGTAGCAATAAACTTCACAAATCATTCAGAAAGCCCTACCATTTCGGAACTCTGCCACAATCATGCGAGATCATGGAAAAATTTTTCAGTTACCATGCTTTCTCTGCAGATAGCCACCTTATGGGTCGCTAGCAAGTGAGTATGGCAAGTTCTAGCGCCTAGGTGACCCTACAGGTCGCCACTGAGAAGGGCAAATAATTTGTTGTGCCCAGTTTCCTTACATGTCGCTAGCAGGTGGGTAGGGCAGATAATTTGTAGCTTGTGTAACTCTACGGGCCGCCAGCAAGTGGGGGCAGATAATTTGTAGCACCCGTGACCCTAAGGGTCGTTAGCAGGTGGGTAAAGTAGATGATATGTAGTGCCTAGATTCCTTAAGGGTCACCATCGAATGAGAGCAAGTAATTTGTAGTGCCCAGATTCCTTACATGTCGCTAGCAGGTGGGTAGGGCAGATAATTTGTGGTGTCCCTACGTATTGCTAGCAAGTGGGAGCAGATATTTTGTAGATATTTAGGAGAGCCTAGATTCTTTACATATAGCTAGCAGGGGAGTAGGCAGATAATTTGTAGCCTGAGTGACCCGATCGCTAGCAAGTGGAAGCCGATATTTTGTAGCACTCATGACCCTCCGGATCTCTAGCAGTGTGGGCATATAATTTTTGGTGCCCAGTGACCCTACGATCCCTAGTATGGAATATTGTGTAGCACCCAGGTGGTACTACCGATACCTAGCAAGCGGATAGGGTAGATAATTTGTAGCCTGAGTGACCCTACGGATCGCTAGCATGGGGCAGACATAGTGTAGCACCCAGGTGATACTACTGATAGCTAGCAAGCGGATAGGGGGATAATTTGTAGCCTGAGTGACCCTACGGATCGCTAGTAAGTGGGAGCAGATAACTTTTGGTGCCCAGCGACCCTACGGATCGCTAGCATGGGGCAGACATAGTGTAGCACCCAGGTGACACTACTCATAGCTAGCAAGCGGATAGAGTATAGATAATTTGTAGCCTGAGTGACCCTACGGATCGCTAGCAAGTGGGAGCGGTTATTTTGGCGCCTAGATTCCCTACATATAGCTAGCAGGAAAGTAGGGCAGATAATCTGTAGCCTGAGTGACCCTACGGATCGCTAGCAAGTGGGAGCAGACAACTTTTGGTGCCCAGTGACCCTACGGATCGCTAGCATGGGGGCAGATATTGTGTAGCACCCAGGTGACACTACTGATAGCTAGCAAGCGGATAGGGTAGATAATTTGTAGCCTGAGTGACCCTATGGATCGCTAGCAAGGGGGAGCAGTTATTTTGGAGCGCCTAAATTCCTTACATATAGCTAGCAAGAGGGTAGGGTAGATAATTTGTAACCTGAGTGACCCTACGGATCGCTAGCATGCTGCAGATATTGTGTAGCACCCAGGTGACACTACTGATAGCTAGCAAGCGGATAGGGTAGATAATTTGTAGCCTGAGTGACCCTACGGATCGCTAGCAAGTGGGAGCAGATAACTTTTGGTGCCCATTGACCCTACGGATCGCTAGCATGCTGCAGATATTGTGTAGCACCCAGGTGACACTACTGATAGCTAGCAAGCGGATAGGGTAGATAATTTGTAGCCTGAGTGACCCTACGGACCGCTAGCAAGGGGGAGCAGTTATTTTGGAGCGCCTAAATTCCTTACATATAGCTAGCAAGCGGATAGGGGGATAATTTGAAGCCTTAGTAACCCTACGGATCGCTAGCAAGTGGGAGCAGATAACTTTTGGTGCCCAGTGACCCTACGGATCGCTAGCATGGGGCAGACATAGAGTAGCACCCAGGTGACACTACTGATAGCTAGCAAGCGGATAGGGTAGATAATTTGTAGCTTGAGTAACCCTACGGATCGCTAGCAAGTGGGAGCAGACAACTTTTGGTGCCTAGTGACCCTACGGATCGCTAGCATGGGGCAGATATTGTGTAGCACCTAGGTGACACTACTGATAGCTAGCAAGCGGGTAGAGTAGATAATTTGTAGCCTGAGTGACCCTATGGATCGCTAGCAAGTGGAGAGGCACATAATTTGTAATGCCTAGGTGTCCCTTCGTATCGGTAGCAGTAAATAGGGTAGATAATATGAGGCTAGGTTAAGGCACAGATATTCTCATAGTGTCAACTTTAGCACAAATTATTCTCCCATTTTGGTCGTTGTGCGCTCACACCATCAAGAAAACGAACGTATCAGATCTTTGGAAGATTACAAAATGGCTGCTTGTGCGAACAATTTTGCTATCCAAGAATAACTATCCATGCAAAGCAGCTCTTTTCCTCACACTCCAGTTGAAGCTCTCTCAAAGTTCCTCTTGAAGACTTCTGCATGCTCTTGAAACTTGGTTTTCCTCCACTTTTATGGAAGTTTTCTTCGAAAGTAGTAGTTGCACCTGAACTACTATGACAGTAACGCAAATTTTAATCAAGTCGTGTACGATGTTCAGCCAACAGGGGTAGAGACAATGTTTGACCGAGTTTCTAGAGTAGTTTGATAGAATTTTCTTGCAACAAAAGCATCGGCTTGGAGCTCCACCAAATCTTTTATATTCCATAAAGATCATCCTGAAGTCGTTCACAAATGTTCTCTGAGCCAGGTTTTCAGATGTTTTGGAAATCGCTGCAAAACAGGATATCTACAATGCAAAGACCCTTGTGAATATATTTCACTTTCTTCCCTAGACTCTTACCATTTCTAGCTTATGTAATAAATTCGCCTCTTTTAGAAACATTTTGAAAAGCCCTTCAAGTCCAGTGTCTTAGGAAGTTGGTATAAGATTTGTGCAAATAACGAACCTTCGTAAAAACTTTGCAAAGAAATGACTCGTTTTCGTTCCAGTATTTTGCCAAATTGCCAAAGTATTGTCAGATCCACAACTTGTGTCCAAACAGAATTTTTCCTCCTTCCAGCTGCTGTAACCGCAATGTGATTCATTGCGAGAGTGCAGAGATAATCGTTGGAATTTACAGCCTTTGATTTTTACCATGTTTTTCGCTAATTTTTGTTTTCATGTGAGACTTTAGGAGAGGTTTGATAGCAGGCAACTTTTTGCCATTTGAACCAATTTTTTGCAGCCATACGGCTTGTGTTTCAGAATTCCTGAAAATAAATTTATAGAGCAACATAATTTCACGCGGCGTACTTTAAGCTCGTAAAACACGAAGTGATAAGCAGTTCAAGTATCACGTAAGTTCTCCTTTTTCTAATAGTTGTCTTTTCATATCATGACGAGACAAGCGAAAACAAAACGACAATTTCCCAATTTCACTGGTGCACACTGGTATCCTAAGTTTCGAAATCTTCACAATTTGAGGCGGAAATCATCATTACTTTGTAAGGTTAGCAGTAGCAGTAATGTGTTAAGACCTCTATTCCGAAAATTTAGCAGTGTTTGTTGCAACAGGTTATGCGAGTTTTGAAACTCGAGACTTTTGGGAAGTTATTTAGCAAAATTCCAAAAAGGAGCTTAGAAAAAAGGAAAAATTTTTAGCTGGCAAAGGGTTTGCTTTAGCTGGTTATTGAAACTTTCCCAAAAGTTTCAGACAAAAAATTCGAAAAGTAGCGAAAGCTGGACCTTTTGAACAAAGTGTTGTACATCCCAGTGGTAATCAGAGCACTCTCTTAACAAATTACACGATTAATACAGCAACTGATAAGAGGAAGAAATTCCGTATTAAATACATTTCGAAGCGTTTGTTTATCTCTATAAACAGTCCCAATTGCAAATCACAAGCATCCAAAACCGCCGACCTGACGAAGTGCCAAGTGTCTCATTGCATAAACAAATTGACCGCAGCATCAAAACGGCTCCAAAAATAGTCATGCTGAACCGCGTAAACAATCTCAGGCGCCATTTCTGACACAGTGCCAAGTGCCCCACTACGTAAACAAACGTATCGTCAGCGTCAGAACCACCGGCAGAGCAGCAGTCGACAGAGTGTGAACCTAAATGCACCCAGAAAACTCTCACTCCCTGCCTTGCATTCATACCTAACCGCTCATTGATGAGTACGTTTTTTTTGGCGTGATAGCCGGGCACGCCTCTCATGCAACCCGACCACCTCCGCGCTCTCCCTACTCACTTGTCTAGGAAGGTGTGGCTAATAATCTGGAAATTGCACTCTTACCATTCGTTAATATATACTGATCACGTAAAACAACGTCGCGCTACAAACTACACACTTTCACAAATGCATCACTTCAAGCTTACGTGGCAGTCGTATATCTACGCGCTAAAAATTATGAAAATGTTGAGAATAAACTTTTTATGGCCAGACAAAAAATGGCATCAATCAAAAATAATTCAAAGATACATAAAAAGACGATGGAAACCTGGCACAAGCACAAACAGGTACATCTCCGATACATTTCATCAAAACAGAGTCTAGCCGATTGTGCCACAAGAGGTATATCAAGATATCAAATGGATAATTCGTTGTGGTGTAGAAACCAACCTTTCTAACATTACAAGATAAAAAGTGGCCTACATTTAAATGTAGTACATGGCAAAATGAAAAGATGGAAAACTTTGAGAGCGATAATGATGGCATACAAAAGCAAATCAACTAAAGACTAACACAAGTATGCGGGAATGTCTACGTCTGGAGGAACATTCAGACATTAAGAAATTTAAAGAACTCACAGCTTTAGTACTTAGAGCATTAAAAATGATAATTTTCAATAACTTTTCCCAGTTCAAGAAAACAAATTGAAAATGGCTATACCTGAAATCACAGCCATAGTTGAACAGAAACCACTTGCCTTATGCGAGGCCCATGACATTGAGGCTGCTGAAATATTAGGTGCACTAATAGATAAGTACGATGCTTTTGCAGCTTTTAAAAATGCTGCAGACAGAAATACGTCCAGTGCTTGGTATCTTCTGGAAAGAGCACTTCAGTAGGAACCGGGTCATGAATCCTTTTTGAGTAAATCTTATTTTCCAAGGAAAAAAATCCGCAAGAAAGTGAGAAACCCTAATTTTCTCATATTGCGCAAATATGAGGAAATTTGTTTTTATTGATAAAAGATTTTCAGATTGGTAAGTCGCAAGTTTCTTTGTTGGTCATTAAAAGGGAAAACTCCTCTGTATCCAAATACCAGACTGCTGTTCTCTGCATTCATTACAGCATGAAAACGAAGCTTAGGAAGTCAAAGAATTGAGCCTTTGGAAATTTAGCCATGTCAAGGCATAACTGTCTTTACTGAAGATAGAAAATCCCAAATACCTGACATGTGATAGAGCAAGCTCAAAGCTACTTTCCCACAAAGAATTATGGATGGAAAATAACAAGAAAATTTTATGTGAAGATTTACATGCGAAAACGAACTTATTTATTAGCCAACCTAGCTATCATAAAATTAATTCAAAGTGCAAAAAATAAACAAAACGGTAACTATCTAGAAATTAGACTATTTGAAGATGAACAGGAATTTTACGCTGCAACGGCAGAGTTGAACCAGAAGGATGGTTGAGACAAAAAAACTTATTTTTTCAGATCCACAACATCCCCTAACAAAAGCTATTATCAAAGAATATCATTGAAATTGTGGCTGTCAGGGCATTAGTGCTGCTCTCGCAAACACACTACGAGATTTTGGATATCAACGGGACGACAAGTGATAAAGAGTTGTTTAAATAAATGTGTAATTTGCAAAAGATGCAATGGACGACCATACTTGTATCCTGATTCTCCTTCCTTGCCAAAGCAACGTACAAATCTTTGTCGCCCATTCCAACATGTGAGAATCGATTCGGCGGGATTATTCCGCACGATGACTTAAGCAAAAAAAAATCAATGATGGTTTGTTTTGATAAACGACGATTTTCGGCGCGTAGAGGTCAACCGCAAACAATTATTTCCGATAATGCGACTTATTTGAAATTAGGAAGGGAAGTCGAATAATTACAAAAGGGAAGTAACAGTGAACAATTTGAAAAAATTCTAGCTTTACGAAAAACTCAAATTTATAACTCCCCTTTCCCCATGTAAGATAGGATTTTACGAACGTCTAATAGGAGCACTAAAATCAGCTTCTAAAAAAACAGTTGGTCGTAAAATCCTAAACAAACAATCCCGAACATCCCAATACTGAATTTGAAACAATCGTGATTGAATGTGAAGCAATGGTAAATTCAAGACCTTGACGTATGCCGGAAGTACAAAAGAAGATTCAATCATTTTACGCCCTATTGGTTTTTTGTCCCAGCAAGCGCAAGTTGCACAGCTGCCAATACAAAACAAGGCAATACAAGGCAATGGTGAGTCGTACATTCCATCGATTATGACGAAACCTCAGAAACCCCACCTCAGATATTACGAGAAGATTAGAACATTTCTAAACAATCTCTGGAGATTATGGAGCTACCAGCACCTATTTGAACTCAGAAATCATCACCAAAAGAGAATACGTCAAAAACAATTTTCACTCGAAAAATATCCAGAAAAGGTGAAGTGCTTTTTATTATAGACGACTACCAATCGGAAGGAGAACTGAACTTAGGGTCAGTGTGTAAATGATAAAAGACAACGATGGCCAAGTTAGAACTGCAGAATTATAAACTGCAAGGTTAATAGAATGTTTAGTAAACATGTTCATTCCACTAGCAGGGCCCGGCACAAGGTGGGCAAACAGGGTTTTCCAAAACTAATACCCCTTTGATCCCAGTAAGTTTTACGAATACTCCCTTGAGCCCAAAAATGACGTTTTGTGCTTGTGCGACGAGATTACCGGCCACACTTCGCCTAAAAGCGCTCAAAAGCGCCCAAATTGCTCAAATTCCTCATATTACTCAAATTGCTGTACCAAGATAGGAAACAGGAAGAAAAATAAGCAGTAAAAAGGATTAGGGAATGAGAAGATATCAAAGAAACGCAGTCATAGGAATGAGAGACGCCGTTCCCGCGCGTATCGATTGACTAGGGCGCGCTTTCTATCTTAGAAAGCTGGGCTGCTGATGCCATTTTGGGCTCCAACAAGGACAAGAGGAGGAGTTTCGGAACCAAAATTTCACCATGTAGTAAACTTTAGGTGTACAACATATTTATGTAAAAATTTTGAGAAAATTATGTGAATTGAGAGTTTTGCCGACCTCAGGTGGGAATTAGGTCGGCAAATGCCGACCTAATTTGGAAATAAGTTAAGGAAACTCTTCATTCACATAAGTTTTTCATAATATTTCATACTTTATTACTTAGTCCTATTGCGCATATACACACCGAAGCCCGCGCGATTTCGTTACCTCTGCGTTGCAAACGAGCCATTTTTCCATTTCTTCGGTAGCGCAAAATTTCCAGAAAAAAGTTTGCCACAACCTTCAGTCACATAATTTCTCAATGAAACTCCTCAGTTAAGTCTTGCAAGACCGTGTGCATGTACTTACCAAGTTTCATACCATATCGTTCATCTGCGCTTTCCAAACGAGCCGTTCAAATTCACATTTTCAATTACCAGTTTTGCGAAATTCTCGGAAAAAATGCTAATTACTCGTTCCGTTCACATAAGTTTTTCATAATTTTTCATACTATGTTTTCACTAGCCTCTGTCCGTTCGCACACAAAATTTGGTGCCATATCGTTACACACACATTGAGAACTAGTCACGTATGCAGTTACAAATAGCATCGCTTGGGCGACGTCGCGCGTGCGGCACTTAGCGACGGCGCGGTTTGACGCGCGCGAACTCCAGTGTTCGCCTGTTGAGGCACATAACATGTCAAGATAAGTAGCGAGCATGAACTACCAATTTTTTTCCGTGGCTCTGCCCCGGACCCCGCAAAAACGATTTCCCCTTTGCTTTTTGGCCCCAGAACGATTTCCAGCTTGTCATTTGCCGACCTCGTGCCGGGCCCTGTCCACTAGAGTTGGACAAATAAATAAAATAAATGAAAAATGAAAAACTAAAATCCTCAAGTGATGAGTCTGTTAAAACAGACAAAGAAAAGGATACATAGCGACCAAACGAAGTATCGTCTGGCGGAAAATCAACTAAGCGCGAGAGGCGACGCATATTCTTGCCGAGCACAAAAAACGACGTGACCATTACAACAAACAAGAAACTAGCGCAAATCACACCCTTGTTGCGGCGGCATTATTGATCATAGCGCTATTGATTGCCTCAAGCACAACCAAAACAAACGCAGCAAACGAGGAACAAACGGAAATAGAATGCACCAAGGGAGGAGTGGTAATATCACATACAAGTATACCAAAAATCTTAGAAATTTGCGGAAATGAGCACTATTTCGAGATAAAACTACCAGAGCAGTTATTTACAGTGCAATTTCCTCCTGAAATAACACTACATACTTGCCAAGTACATACGAAATTTTTTGAAGGTAATACCACGAAAACAACTTGGGCTCGTCTATCGAATCCTTACTGCGAACAAATAACATGCAGGTTTTGTACGGCAATGACTTCGAACCCAGAATGTTGTCCGCACACAGCGATAGGAGTATCGGCCTTGATCTCATACATAAGCATGATCACTATATAAATGTTGAAAAAAACAATGAAACGAGTCACGAGAATTTCCATTACGATTTTACGTAAACTTTGGCTGCTCAGATATATTTCTACAACGATACGCAACAGAAGGTGTTGTTTCGCTTGTAGTATAGATCAAAGGAAAAGAAGATGGTAACCATCAACAGTGATAATAATACTAGCTCTAAGCACAGCAACTTTATACGCAGCTCAGGCTCGCCAACAGAATATAATCGTTCTAACATCGATTGAGCAGTGCACTAACAATAATAATTGCATAACCTACAAAAGAGTTATCGGATTGAGTTCTTTACAGCCACAACTCAAAATATCGTTAAAATAACCTTGAAAGAATTTGTTTTACGATGCTACAAAGAGACACTGCACTTTACGCGAAACACAGATGTACGAGTACAATACCGCAAGAGATGTCCGCACATGGGATCGTGCAAGATAAAAAAAAGTGCAGAGGTAACTCCGGAAAGCAAAGTAAAAGAATCAGAAGGGCAAAGAATTGTTCAAGAGTTACTTACTGTTCTGAGTCCGAGACTAGGCTGCTCTTGCGGGTACCCCTCCTCAGTATGTCTTTCTTACAGAATATACCGCGTACCCTATTACGATTCAATATGTGAAGTGTTTGAATGCCCGGCATGGCACAAAAAGGTAACGATAATTTATGAAGAGTTCCAAGGCGGCAGACCCTCTAAGTACAAGGTGGAAATGACACCAGAGGTAACAAAAAAAATCAGCAATTCTATGATCACGATATTATCCATGAACTGGGATCTAATTACCCTATTTCCAGGTGTATAAGCCGCACCCTGTTCGCTTTAAAGGCGCACACGCCAAAAACTGCTTGTTACGATGGGGCGCGTTAAGTGAAAGCAATGTGCGAAAAAGAGACCGCTTCGCGAGGCACTTGCGCAGCGGCATGCTTGAGTCTGCTCGCGGTTAGAGCAAAGAGGATGCGGCTTATACACCTGAAAATAGGGTACATTGTTGTCGAAAATATCCATGAATAATATGTAATCTACAGCATATTTGAAAAAAACAAGTCACCTTTAGTTACGCATGCCAAAATTGTACAGCAACAAAATCTGATATTAAAGATACGTGTAAATGCAACCCAGCAGAAGATTATGTAAATTGTTATTGCGATATCAACAACGTTATCAACACTAGGCAACTTTTTAACATATTACCCGTTTCAATACCAAAAGGGGCTATCACAACCGAAAGAAAACAAACATGCCCACCGCAAGGAAGAGCTCAGCGTCTACAGAAATAGCAATTCTACTTGATAAATTTAATGGAAAAGTAAATCAAAAAGTTACAGATTTTTCGTGCAACATACGCTTGAAAGAAATTATAAGATTTTACAACTGCTGGAAAGAAGCCAGTAACAATAACGTGTTACGAATATCCAACAAGCTGTAACTCAAGTAAACTGTAAGATACACCATTTTTGACCAGCTGTTTTTAAGAAGGTAAAGAAAACGATATTCGAATTCATTCAATACGGCACAAAACGGAATCTAGCTAATGATCGTCGATGTTGATACGACTTTGCCTTTCGCTTTATTTACGCTCGAACTCGCTGAGCATTTGCTCAGATAGATCGCGCTGATAACTACCAAGAATGTCAACGCTGCGAACATGTTTACGGTATACAGCACGTAGCTTTGTAAACATCGAGGATGTGTGAAAAATCAGGAAATTCGAAGTTGAATAAGTCATTGCCTCATATAGTATTGCCCCATGCCTTTACATAATGGAGAAATGGTCTTATTCCGTTGATATAATTGAGCGTTCCTTTTATATGAAAGATCAAGCGTTGTTGACTGGACTTTACTTCGCATTGTTTTTTGATTTGTGCCGTATTGAATAAATTTGAATATCGTTTTCTTTACCTTCTTAAGAACAGCTGATCAAAAATGGCGTATCTTATAGTTTACTTGAGTTACAGCTTGTTGGATATTCGTAACACGTTATTGTTACTGGCTTCTTTCCAGCAGTTGTAAAATCTTATAATCTCTTTTAAGCGTATGTTGCACGAAAAATCTGTAACTTTTTGATTTACTTTTCCATTAGAATTATCAAGTAGAATTTTGCTATTTCTGTAGACGCTGAGCTCTCCCTTGCGGTGGGTATGTTTGTTTTCTTTCGGTTGTGATAGCCCCTTTTGGTATTATTTCAACGATATTTTGAGGTATCTTCCCGTTCTCTAGATGTAGGCAGAGTTCTGGCTGTAAAGAACTTAACCCGATAACTCTTTTGTAGGTTATGCAATTATTATTGTTAGTGCACTGCACAATCGATGTTGGAACGATTATATTCTGTTGGCGAGCCTGAGCTGCGTATAAAGTTGCTGTGCTTAAAGCTAGTATTATTATCACTGTTGATGGTTACCATCTTCTTTTCCTTTGATCTATACTACAAGCGAAACAACACCTTCTGTTGCGTATCTTGTTGTAGAAATATATCTGAGCAGCCAAAGTTTACGTAGAATCGTAATGGAGATTCTCGTGACTTGTTTCATTGTTTTTTCAATACTTATATAGTGATCATGCTTATGTATGAGATCAAGGCCGATACTCCTATCGCTATGTGCGGACAACATTCTGGGTTCGAAGTCATTGCCGTACAAAAGTTGCATGTTATTTGTTCGCAGTAAGGATTTGATGGACGAGCCCAAGTTGTTTTCGTGGTATTACCTTCAAAATATTTCGTATGTACTTGGCAAGTATGTAGTGTTATCTCAGGAAAAAATTGCACTGTAAATAACTGCTCTGGTAGTTTTATCTCGAAATAGTAAATTCATTTCCGCAAATTTCTAAGATTTTTGGTATACTTCTAAGTGATATCACCACTCCTCCCTTGGTGCGTTCTATTTCCTTTGTTCCTCTTTTGCTGCGTTTGTTTAGGAAACGGCCCTTTTGAACCGCTCGCGATCACGGCGCGCCTCTGATTGGTTAACATGTCCACTGCCATAACGAGTTAATACTCGTTCATTTTTGTACATCTTTCGTGTCCAACATGATGATAGGTTTTGGCACAGGTATATTACATGCTTCAAACTAAGATTTTCCCCGTTGACTGTAAATGCGACTTGTTAGCTTTGCCAGCGGCGCCACACGCGGCTAAACAGCATCGTGGCAAAGGGTTCAAAAGGGCCTACACCCCGTTTGTTTTGGTTGTGTTTGAGGCAATCAATAATCTACCATGTATCACTTATTACTTATCAGTTATCGCTTATCAGTTATCGCTTACCATATGTCGCTTAAAGGCAGTAGATCGGCAGAATGAGACCCGTGACAAAACAAGGTCACGGGGTAGGAGCCCCCATATGGAACCTATCGGCCAAAGTCCGATCTTTTTCTGCCATTTCTAACCCCCGAAATTTCAAAGCGAAAGCAGCGCTCATCTCCTGTCCTCTCCAAACCCGCCCACCCCATGGACGAGTGAACGCGAAGCCCGCCATGGCGAAGACGCAGAGTCGTTGCGGGACCTCATGTTTACAGCATTGCGGCTGGCCTCTGACCGCGGAAGTCACTCGTCCATGGGGTGGGCGGGTTCGGAGAGGACAGGAGATGAGCGCTGTTTTCGCTTTGAAATTCCGGGGGTTAGAAGTGGCAAAGAAAGATCGGACTTTGGCCGATAGGTTCCATATGGGGGCTCCTACCCTGTGACCTTGATTTGTCACTGGTCTCATTCTGCCGATCTACTGCCTTTAATACTTATCACTAATCACTCATCTTTTATCAATTATCACTTATCAAGTATTACCACTATGTATCAAGATACCAATACTCAAGGAAAACCAGTAAAGAAATAATATACACAGAGTCCACTATATAGAATGGAATGCAAGCACGACATTAAATGAACAATGATATAAGAATAACAATATGACACAAATACACAAAAAAGTCGCAGCATTCACCGAAACCTCTACGTTATCATCGCCAACGACGACTCGGAAGGATCTTCATCGTCACATGAATTTATGTATTGTATGTAAATGTGAATTTTTTTGTAAGAGACTTGACTGAGACTAATATTGTACAAAAGCAACAAATTTTTTTCCTTTTGTGTGTGGGGAGTGTCATGAATCCCCGATTCATGATTCGCGTTACATTGGTGCCGTGCATTCTTGTAGCAAGCTGTCAATGTTTATTATTATGGTTTGGGAAAGGCAATGGTTCTTAAAGCGGGAGCTGAGGGAAACCGGGAGCAAGGAGGAGGGAAAAGCCAGCCCGTTCCTGATTATTGAGGAGCACGGTAAGATGGTGAAGAATGTCATGGTAAGGTAAGGATTATAGTAAGGTGAGGTAACTTTCTAGGAGTTTAATTTGTTAGATATTTTTACGATGGGTCAAATTCGTAATATTTCAATGTGCATTGTGTTGTCAACAAATCATAATACTTGTGAAATGGGTATTAAGTTAAGAAATCGTGCGAGAACAGTACGAACAATCATCAGCTCACTTGAATAGATGCTTATATTCAGTGGATTCAGGGCCCCACAGTAGGGAACGTTACTGAACATTCGAGGTGTGTATGGTGGCTTGAGGTAACGGAATTCGCCGACAACACTTGCGCGTGGAAAAGCCGCCAAGGCGGAAATAAAAATGCGTCAACGGCCTTTTGCAAGCGCAAAGCACTCAGCATTACTGACGCAGCGTTGTGAGTAGCACTCGATCGAGAGTTGTCATGCACAAAACTTCTAAGAATAAGGGAAAATATTAATCATCATGAACAAAACTTCTAAGAATAAAGGGAGAATAGTAACCAATGTTTCACACAATCTTAGAAAGAAAGAAAATATTTATCTTATGTTTCACGTCAAATACACAATGCCAAGGAAAGCAAGCCTTGAGGCGTCAGCCATTGCTATCTCCTCGTTTGCTTTCTGTGATACAAGATATTATATTGTTACATACACATGACATATTTGCCCTAAAAATCAAGTCTGATTCTCGCGCTAGCATGCATCCAGTATCATAATGACATTAAACTTTCTAGAGATTGTGTAAAACCCGACGGCTTAGGCCTAGGAAGGTGAACAGAAACGGAGTGCTGTAGTGCATTCCTTTGAGATGTTTTGGATGGCCTACAGGCATTAGGCCAGCATATGATATGAAAGAGACCAAAAGATTGAACTCATGCCCAGAGGTAAATATTTTCTAATATATCCAATTGCACATTCATTTGTATTTGATATTTGACATTCAGTTTACGCCTGTTCTTTTCAAGCAAAGTGGAGCAAGAACGTGAACTTATTACAGTCTTAACAAAAAGCCAACCCACAAAGTTGAAAATAGAAGGGGAAATACAAGAAGAAAAGCTTATTATAAATCAATAATTTTATGAGTCTTACCTTTTGTGGCCGACCAGCAACCTGATACGGGGTTCCGGGCGCCTTCGAAGCGTTTTTGATTTCATAGCCTCATTACTTTCGCAAACTTCATGTTTCTGCCTAGAAAAGGGATTTCGCGTAACCAAACAAATAAGACGAGCCGATAAATCTCACGGTGAAAACGTAGGAGCAACCAAAACGACCAGAATTATGCAAAATAATTCTAGGTTGAGCTTGGGGTCAGACGCGCTAAACCTGGGGGGGGGGGGGTAAGACTGAGGGAAGGCGGTAGTAATCAAAACTAATTGTTCATAAAATGGAGGGGATGTCACGATTGAGTGAGATGAAGAAGAAGAGTGCTAGTCCAGTTAACATCATTACGATAAGGTTACCAAAAGTACTTGCTGTGTGGAGTGGATAAGATCTCCGTAATCAGCATAACAAATTACCTATACGAGCTCTATAAACCACCACCTATCACATTTTCTAGTGTTTCCTAACATTTAGGAAGCGTGCATTTCAAACATGATTAACTAGGTCATTAGTGACTGCTTTCTTGTGTTCAAAACGAAGTCATATCTTTGTCAGTCTATGGTAGAAATTAGATCTCACGTCGCTTGTAAAAAGTGGATCAGGAAGTACTGCCAAAATTTCAATCAACGGTTTTCTACCTTGCGTGCTTAGAATCTTCCAGGTTTGTGCTAGCGGATCACATACAATTAAGGTAAAAAAAGATTCTTTGATGATAAAGTTAACCGGCTTAGGCGCAACCCTTCGAAAGTCAAGGCTACCCTTTTGTAGCCTTGCGCCTGACCCCTAACATGTTATCAAAATCCATCGCTCCATTTTTGATAATAAGCTCATAGTTCCTTCTTGCTACAGTGAAAATTTGGAACCAAACACAAACATCTTAAAAAAATTATGATCCTTGCAATAAACCGATTCAGATCGAAATCAACCATCAAATTACCTGTGTTTGTAAAGTGCAACCATAGAAAACCGGTATAGGTTTCAAAAATCCATCCCTCTAGAAAAAGATAGCGTCCTCCAAAATGTCGCTCTCTGAGATCCCGCAGGTGAAAAGCAGGAGGAAGGAATTGTTTGGGACTTTCAGAGGGGAAAGGGGGGGGGGGGGATTGAAAAGACTTGTGCCTGACCTCTTGCTCAACTCTGAAAATAACACAGTAAAAGCTGGCGAATTCGAAACGCACAGGCGTACCATGATCGGCGTCGCGGCAGCGCGCGCAATTCGACCGCGGGGCGCGACAATGATCGCGAACTTGCAAAGATTGTTAGACAGTACGAACCGCGAAGAAACCTGCTTAACTATTAATAAAAAGTTACATATCAAGACACTTGCATTGTACTCAACGTTCAGGTTGGCCAAGGCATCAAATTTGTTATGAAACACATTTTTCGCAGAGCCCCCACACCGTCAAGCAAAATTTTCTTTTTCAAGACAGCTCTCTTCATACGAACCTATGATGTAAAAAATGGAAAACAGATTTCTTTACATATTTCTGTGCTTATGAACAATCAAAATGCTCTTCCTTAATGTAGGTAAATGCTCTTCTTTAGGTACATTTGATCAACTTCACTATTAGACAATTCATTTAACTGACCAGTAGCGAAGCAGCGTCCATTCAATTCCTTGATCCGCTTCATCCACTTTGTAGTTCGTATCTCATTAGTAGGCTAATAGCGAAGTAGATCAAGTAAATTAGTTGGATCAAATGGATCAAGTATGGTGCATGCCTTAGAAAACATGAGAGCGATTAGCCGTTGACATTTCTCTCACACCGCTAGTCTTTTCCACAACCATTCCATATACAATACCGCACATAACTCATCGAAAAAGTCGCCGGACTGCGGCGTACTTCGCCGGAGTGCGCTGCTGTGCGTCGGAGTGTGACGCAGTCCACTAGAGTGCAGCGAAGTGCGCCGCACATTAGAGTCCGTCGAAATACGCGCATCGCCATATCTCGCTCTAGAATGTACGAATTCTGAATCCGAGGACACCGTTTGATTCAGCTCGGCGAGGCGCATCATATGTTTGTATGCAGAAGTGCCACAACCTGTCGACGTACTGTACGGTAGGCAGTGGGTTTTCGCTCAGTTCTGAACATTTTTGTTTGGTTAGATTAGTCAGTGTGCTGATAACAACATCGCCATTGATTTGCTGTTGATGGCACATCGTACGGAATACTGTTGGAGTATGGTAAAGAGTCCTTATACTTTGATCGATTTGTTCTAAGTCCAGCTCAGAGTATCATGCGCTGATTGCGTAATTACATCTATTTGATGCTCAAGGCATAGTGGGCAGGGATCTGCGTTGTAATGTTATTTTAGTTGCGTTCGAAACGTTGCTTATTTTGTTTTCGCATGCTGCTCGTTTTGAACAGAAAGATCGCATGTCGCACAGGCCATTTGAAACGAAATGGTGTCATCAAATGTGCGTTGATGAGCTGGCCTAATCTGCTTTCCTTGTTTGCAGAACGGCTCTCTAGTAGAAGTTATAGGCGTTTCCATTTTCGCAAACACTCATTGTCACACCAAAAACTAGCGGTACAAGGACCCTTCATTATGTATCTAATAAAATCTTTGCTCTGAGTACAGTGAGTACACACAACATCATGCTCATGCTTTTTCGAATTGGTCTTCAAAGTAATATAGAGACGTAGCTCAATGACTCTATACTTCCAACCGCTCATAACTTCTCTCAGAGACTGGATCAGCAGCTAGGGAAGGTAGGTATCCTCATCAAAACGCCTAGTATATGCATTTTACCAGGACCGACAGTTGTGATCCTAAGGTCCGTAGTAGCTGTAGTAGCTAATATTCATTATGACGTTATGCTGTAGACTTCAATTGACGTTGTTAGTTGGCGCTTACTGATTTAACATATTTTCGTGAGCACGTGTTTCCACCACAACATACCGCAGCGCACATTGCACATAAAGGTTCAATAAGTATTTTTCAGTAGAGCTGTGTCTTCATAGCATTCTCAATAGAAAACTACTTACTACTACCTTCGTACTGAATATTAGCTACTACAGCTACTACGGACCTTAGGATCACAACTGCCGGTCCTGGTAAAATGCATATACTAGGTGCCTTGATAAAGATACCTACCTTCCCTAGCTGCTCAACCAGCCTCTGAGAGAAGTTATGAGCGGTTGGAAGTATGAAGTCATTGAGCTACGTCTCTACATTACTTTAAAGACCAATTCGAAAAAGCATGAGCATGATGTTGTGTGTACTCACTGTACTCAGAGCAAAGATTTCATTAGATATACAGGGTGTCCCAAAAAAATGTGAACACTGTTTGGTCTTTAATAACTCCGTAGCTTTCATGTCTTTCGCCAAGCTTGAGGCACCATTCTGTAGAGCGAGGTTAAACTTAGATTTGTGGTATGGAGCAAATCACCGATCGCCTTTCATTACTGTAGGATTACGGTATGAACTTCTGGCATGTGGATCTATTGTGGAATATGCCATTTGACAAAATTTTTTTCAAAAAATCTGAAAAATCGTGTACTAAGGTTTTCGCGCACGCTGATTCCATAATACCACTTTTAACGAGTGTTTTTAGCTTTTTTGACGGTGTAATCACTTTTTTGACAAATGCTGGAAATTCGGTTATTGAGGTTCACCTGGAATAACTTTGGAAAGAAGCATCACAGTGAAGTGAAGATTTCATATTCGAACTCAGCGGCTTCCATTACCCATTTATAAAAGTTTTTGGCTTGTTTGGTTTTGTTCCGAGGCAGAATATGGCTTTCAATGGCTTAAAATCCTTGCCAAAGTTCCTACCGTAATCCTACAGTAATGAAGAGCGATCTACGATTCGCTCCATACTAGGAATCTAAGTTAGACCTCGCTCTACAGAATGGTTCCTCAAGGTCGGCGAAAGACATAATAGCAAGGGAGTTATTAACGATCAAACAGTGTTCACATTTTTTGGGACACTTTGTATAATAAGGGTCCTTGTACCGCTAGTTCTTGGTGTGACACTGAGTGTTTGCGAAAATGGAAACGCCTATAACTTCTACTAGAGAGCCGTTCAGAAACAAGGAAAGCAGATTAGGCCAGCTCATCAACGCACATTTGATGACACCATTTCGTTTCAAATGGCCTGTGCGACATGCAATCTTTCTGTTCAAAACGAGCAGCACGCGTAAGCAAAATAAACAACGTTTCGAACACAACTAAAATAACCTTTTTACGCAGATCCCTGCGCACTATGCCTTGAGCATCAAATGGATGTAATTACGCAATCAGCGCATGAGAAATACTCTGAGCTGGACTTAAAACAAATCGATCAAAGTATAAGGACTCTTTACCATACTCCAACAGTATTTCGTACGATGTGCCATCAACAGCAAATCAATGGCGATGTTGTTATCAGCACACTGACTAATCTAACCAAACAAAAATGTTCAGAACTATTTACAGTTATTTCAATTATTTCGACGGACTATAGTGGTGCGGCGCACTCCGCTGCAATCTAGTGGACTGCGTCGCACTCCGGCGCACTGCAGCGCACTTCCGCGAAGTACGCCGCAGTACGGCGACTTTTTTGACGAATTATGAGCGGTATCGTATGTGAAAATCAGGAGTCCTCAGAATCGAGTAATTTGTTCTTTTACCCATCCAAGCGGCTTTCGCACTCTATGCATATGCAAATGGTTTGTTGAATTCAACAAAAAGAACATAACTCTGAGTGAATGCAAGTACATATCCAAAGGATGTACATCAAAGAGAGAGGAGTTTAACACCAATGTCACAAAAACAGCGTACAAAATAGAATGTTCCCAGCGTAAAGACAAGGATAAATGCAACCACGTCGTATCTGCGACCATTCAAGCACGTACATAGAAAAAAAAGTGCCTAGAAAGTTGTTAGCAAGGAGAACTTGTAAGGTAAATGAATAGGCAGCTGACGTAAGGCATAGTAAAGACTATAAAGGATTCTGAGCACAAACATGCTTTATGTCCGATAATAGTTGAAGTTAGGAAGAATACTTTACACAGGCAGCTGCGGCGTGTAACGCATGTGACGCATGTAGTGGCTAGTGTGAACGTCTACCCAGTGCTCTCCTAAAAATTTCGATCGGAAAGAACCAGCAGACTAGAAAAATCGTGTTAAATTCAAAAGCCCACATTGAAAGAACAGCTAGCATTGGTGAATGATCAGCAGAACGAGATAGATTCCCAAGGCAAATCGCGTCTATAAACTTACCATTGTTTACACCTGTGTGAAAATGAGCTGACAAGTACTAGGTCGTCCCGAAAGATCTTGCGCACGATTTTCAAAAATTTGTCACTTTGCGCTGTTTCAGCGGATTTGCTTGCCTGTAATTTTATTAGAAAGAATAATTGCCGAGCTTTTGCTTCACATTGGGTGCGGAGATAAAAATGAAAACTAAGACCATATAAGCTTTGACCATTTTGAGTTAGGTCACCAAAAATCGGGAACGCTGCAGAAAAATCTGTAGTCAGCACTTATGTTTCTTGGCCTGCCTTTTGCAAATGTGAAAAGTTTGTGCTGTTTGGACGTCTCTGTGAGAAGTTATGAATATCGAGTTTACTATGGAAAACGCCAAAATTAATCAAGTTGTCGATTTTCGCGAATCACAACTTCTCACAGAGACGTCCAAACAGCACATACTCTTCACAGTTGCAAAGGGTAGGCCAAAAAACATAAGTACTGACGATTTCAGATTTTTCTGCAGCGTTTCCGATTTTTGGCGACCTAACTAAAAACGATCAAAGCTCATATGGTCGTAGTTTTCCATTTTTATCTCCGCATCCAAAGCGAAGCAGAAGCTCCGCAAAACAGCATTTGAAAGCGAAAGACTTATTCTTTCTAATAAAATTACAGGCAAGCAAATCCGTTTAAACAGCGCAAAGTGACAAATTTTTGAAAAAAGTGCGCAAGAACTTTCGGGACGACCTACCCTATTTTCAGGTGTATAAGCCGCACCCTTTTTGCTCTAAACGCGAGCAGACCCAGGCGTGCCGCCGCGCATGTGTCTCGCGAAGCGGTCGCCTTATCGCACACTGCTCTCACTTAACGCGCTCCATGATGACAGTCAGTCTTTTGGCGTGTTCGCCATTAGAGTGAAAAGGGTGCGGCTTATACACCTGAAAATAGGGTAATACAATAAAACTTACTTAACCAATAAAACCAAAAGTATATTAGGTTGGTGCAAAAGTTCTGTCGTTTCATTTTTGAAAAATCATAACTTTGCGCCGTCATAACGGATTTACTACCTTATATATTTATTAGAAAGAGTTAGAAAGAGTTCGCTTTCGAATGCTATTTTGCTGAGCTTGCATTTCACACTGGGTGCGGAGATAAAAATGGAAAACTAAGACCATATAAGCTTTGACAATTTCAAGTTAGGTCACCAAAAATCAGGAACGCTGCAGAAAAATCTGAAATAGTTAGCAATTATGTTTCTTGGCCTGCCCTTTGCAAATGTGAAAAGTTTGTGCTGTTTGGACTTCTCTGTGAGAAGTTATGAAAATCGAGTCTACTATGGATAACGCCAAATTCAATTAATTTGTTAATTTTCGCGAGAATCATAAGTTCTCACTGAGATTTCCAAACAGCACAAACTTTTCACAGATACAAAGGGTTGGCCAAAAAACATATGTACTGACGATTTCAGATATTTCTGCAGCGTTCCCGATTTTTGGTGACCTAACTTAAAATTGTCAAAGCTTATATGGTCTTAGTTTTCCATTTTTATCTCCGCACCCAGTGTGAAGTGCAAGCTCATCAAAACGGCATTCGAAAGCGAAAGATTTACTCTTTCTAATAAAAAATAAGGAAGTAAATCCGTTGTGACAGCGCAAAGTGATGAATTTTCAAAAATGAAACGACAGAACTGTTGCACCAACCTAATAGTTAGTGCAGAACTTTTCATAGATCACTTTAATTCATCGGTGTCTCAAGAAACAATCAGTCCCGTTTAGGACATTAGAGTAAATCTCAATAAGATGAGCCCAATAGGCTCTCACCTTTTCATCTGTCTCCTAAATGAAAAATGAAATAAAGATTATATTCAGAAATATAAAGATTGTGCGGAAGAAGCAAAGCGGTTGTTAGTGCAAAGCATGCAATTAGGCAAGTAGAAGAAGAAAGCATTCGTTACAAAAAAGCACTCAAAACAAGTTGTATTGAGCACTTCAGCAAGTGATCGAAACGGATCACGACAGCAATTCACAAGCTGTAGGTAAATCGCACCAAGTTATTGATGCCACGTATTAAAACTAGAAAAAGGCTCTGATAGCAATTCTTCTTACTAGACAATGCAAAAAATCCTGCGCAGAATCAAAATCCCTAGAAGCTGACGCGCGAAACTACGCGTCGCTGCCGCAATGCCGATGGTACGCTTCTGCGTTTCAAATTCGTCTTCCAAAGCTATGCACAGGGCGCACGTATTCGCAATTGAAGCGCGCCTTTCCATCTTTCACCTTGCCGATAAACATTATTTGAGGCTGTAACAACTAAATGAATGGGTGATTTGAAGCGAAGACCCTCTTACCCTAGATAAATCCGCAGATTGGCAATAATCTACGAAAGCATCCAAAAAGAACTTGTCCACCGTGATATTATCATACGGATCAGGAAGCAAGCGCTGCAGAAAACATCCTTTTTGGTACGGCACTTGGGTACTACATGACGAAAGACCGATCTAGATATTCTTTCAATAAGATAGTCAAGATTAGAAGACAAAAGAAAAAAAACTATTAGGTCGTACCGAAAGTTCTTGCGCACAATTTTCAAAAATTCATAACTCGTTGATTTCTCAACGAATTTGTACGATCAAAATTTTGCTTAAAAGAGGAACCATGCTCTTTGCACCTGTACCTGAATTGTTCGTTAATGTTCACAAATGATGGAGATAGAAGCTCAAAACCGAAATCATTCAAAATTTTAATTTTTCGTGTAGGGTCATAAAAAATCGGAAACTTGCCACAAAAATTGAAGCAGTCGGAATTGTAGGTTCTTTCACCAGCCCTTTCTAACAATGCAAAGTTTGCGCCGATTGAGCGCCTCTATGAAAAGTTATGATTTCCCTGAAAAATGCCAAAATAAATCAAATTCGCCCTTTTGTATTGCTTGCCCGAAAATCATAACTCTTCATAGAGACGCTCAACTTTGCACTGTTAAAAAGAGCTGGTGAAAGAACTACAATACCGAGTGCTTCGATTTTTGTGGCAAGTTTCCGATTTTTTATGACTCTACACGAAAAATTCAAATTTTGAGTGATTTTGGTTTTGAGCTTCTATCTCCGTCATTTGTGAACATTAATGAACAATTCAGGTATAGATTCAAGAGCATGAGTTTCTCTCTTAAGCAAAATTTTGATCGTACAAATTCGTTCAGAAATCAACGAGTTATGAATTTTTGAAAAACGTGCGCAAGAACTTTCGGTAGACCTAATAAATAGCACACCTTCTGCATATCTCCCAAAGACAGCAAATTCAATGATATACTGACAATAGAAAATTTCGAAGTCATCTTAAACAAAAATTAAGAACCTCCGAACCACATCCAATCGTGCTATAAGTTTTTGATAATAATAACACATAGCATAAGAAACATCAATGAAGAGGAAGAAACACACATACTCGGACAATCGCCGGGGGCAGGCGGGCACCGGAAAAATAGATTGCTGATCTCTCGCACCCCGCTCGCGGATTTTTTGGAAAGCAATCAGAACTTTTCGGAAGACCGCTTGCTGAGTTCTCGATTTCTCAGAGATTCAGCAATATATCTGCAAAAGATAAGAGCGAAAAAAATTCAACAGGCGGTCTCTCAAAAATCCGCTGACTCAGCGAGCGGTCCTCCGAAAAGTCCTGATTGCTTTCCAAAAAATCCGCGATCAGGGTGCGAGAAATCAGCAATCTCTTTTTCCGGTGCCCGCCTGCCCCCAGCGATTGTCTGAGTAACTGTAAAAATTGTAAAAAAGTGTAACTGTAGGAAACAATTTGAATCAAGCAATTCAAAGGGAAGCTTTAAGAGGATAATGAATGTGAGTGATTAAGAATGCTCGATAATGCTTCAAAGCTACCATTGCTGACCGCTCTGCAATGTTACAATTACATCATCCACGAAAACACTTTAAACACAAATTTTCTACCTTCTCTCACCGAAATACTGCAACGAAATGTGATCTACGCCACAGATTTTTTGACCTTCGTTTCCAACTCCACTGAGTGAACATACCGGTGAACTCCATAAATTAATTAATCATCTTCTGCAAGTGTGACGGTGACAAGGTACAATCCCGTCGACATGCGGAGCAACTAGTGTAGCTAAATATCCAATACTTACTATAAGAAAAATTTAGTTCCAATATTCGAGGAATATTGCAAGCTAGTTACAAAAATTCAAAACTATGAAACGCTAGAATTGACTCTACCTTCTGAAAATAAGCAAAAGATGAATTCCAGAAAAACACCAGATATGCGACATCGTTTAAAATTTCAAGAAAATGCACTAATCTTATCGCCAACAGAGCGAATGTAGATGCCGCTTGGACTGAGATAAATGACTCGACTACATTACGTATAAAGCGCTGTTCCGATTCTCCTTCTGACTTCCCCGTTTACACTCTTGCAGCGCAAAAATGCTAAGCCAACTCAATACATCAGAAGTGCAGACAAAAGGAGCATCACAATCAAAATCCATTGATATGAGCACACTTCCCCTAACAATAAAAGGAAAACGATGTATCTCACTTACGATGACATCAAGACCAAAAACCATGTGACGGCCACATGAACACACGCTACACTGCGGACGTGACATAGAAAATGAGACAGAACGTACACCGTTGGTGATCCGACTTATATCCATGAAGCTCATGGACATTTAGGAAGCACTCAAATTCTCCTAAGCAATGCCTGTACGTCATGTACAAAGTATGTGTTTCAACACTTCTTTCAAAATCTAACCTATGGCATCCACTAATGCATATGCTTCCACGTCACCTCCTAGCTCACTGTCGTGTCAATTTAGACCAGAGAGTTTTGGTGCGACACAAAATCGGTACGGCAAAAAGCCTTCTCTTTACGACGTAGCTCCTAAGTCCTCGAATGTACGTACACCCTTCCTGTGTAAAAGAAGTTTCCTCACAGCGTATAACTTGTGCATTTTAGGGTTGACAGACCATAACCTTGCTATGCAAAGATTTTTCACTTTATAAGACAGATATTGCTACATCCATCCAAGTGATATTCCTGGCCTTCTTATCGTCATCTAAAAGTTCTGAAACAACTGCATCCGGTCCTTTGGATACATATTCGAAGATCTACTTGTAAGCTTGGATGGGAGAGCAAACCTCTACATTAACATGGCACTGATGTTCCATCAAGAAATACCGACTCGTAGACACTTCCTTCACGTTTGAGGCCAAAATCCTTTCTAGCGTCCCTACACGGATTACTCTTCTGCCATTCCTCCTGCGATACAAGGGACAGCCACCAGTGTACTCTGTAGTATTCCGGAAACTTTTAGGATATCCACGCGCACATTCAGAAGCATTCCCATCAAGACATGCAGGATCTGGCCGCTCAGAACATAAGCCATGTATCATGTGCTTCCTCAACAGATTGTGCAGCAACAGCTTCTCCTCCTTATAAAGGTCTTCAAAACTTGGAAACTCCGGGATTTCCGCTAAGAAAATCGCATTGATTTTCTGGCGTATCAAGTTTGTTGGCTAATGTAATAAGGAGATGAGCATCAGGCATACCCCTTTCCTGAAATTCAATACTTCCAGTTGAAGCTATTACCTTCCCGGAAAATCTACTTCTTCTCAATGTCATTCATAAGCTCGCTCAGTCGTAAAAAGAAAACGCGACAGCTATAAAGAAAAGGCTCTGTAATCCACGAGCCAAACTTTTCGGGCATATTATTTTTGATTTCCGGCCAATCTTGACTCCCCCTGAACGTCACAAAAAGTGGCTTTCCCAATCGCTGAGCAACTGCCATCGCATCGCTATACAACTTCTGGTACCATTTCTGTCTCTCAACAAAATCTCGAGGCAAATCTACTAATTTGCCTAGTTCACTCATTTTCATTGAGTTTTCCATTCAAGCACTTAAAAAGGAAGCTCATGGTATAAGTCCTAACTTCAGTTCTATGCAATCCATTTGCGCATAAGCGATCAGCTTTAATTCGAACATATGTATGTGAAACATGCGAATACAACTTTCAATACCGATGATGCGATGCCTTTTTACGTCCCCTCGACGAGCAAGTATATACAAAGCGAACTCCCTACGCGAAACGAATCGTGCGGTAGCACACTCTCTTAATCCTAAGTTTTCTGCCACTTCAACGTCCTCGATAAACTCTTGCAACTCGTTGACAAATTCCTCATTATGTTCTTCGACTTAAGCTAATGAACTTACTTATTTTCGTTTGTTTTGGCACTTTTTCTACAACGAATGTCTGTTCCACAGAGGAAGAAATGGGTATGTGAGAGCAACGATATTGCAACTTTGGTGAGGAACTATAGTATTACCACCTCGGGACTCAATCAGTAGGCCTTAATCCAACTCCTCATGCGTTAATATTCCCCCATCTTTACTCACATAGATGGCAGCGATCTGATTCTCAAAAACAGAAACGTTCATTTTACCTGCATGAATGTTTCGGGTTAACGATGGCGGTATATCCCTCCTCTGTTTCAAATTCATATACACCTTAAGAGCATCTTCCGAATTCTTCAACCGCCCTGTCTTCATTTCTTCAAGGTAAACTTCATACATAGTCATGTACGCCTGCACGACAGGATTATACTTTTCAGATGGGCCTAATAGCGTATGAGCGGGGTACGTTACTGTGAATGAAATCCTTTACATCCTTTATATACAAAAAATGGAAATGCTTCAAGTGTTAAACCATGGAGAGAAGAGCGATGCAAATGCTAAAAAAACCAAAATCGCAAATTCCTAAAAAAGAATAAAAAAACATGAAATTTCAATGTTGTCGAAAGATACGGTATCCAGGCTCCCGCAACGATCGCTTTTTAACACCAAACTCCTGTGGTTTAGCACTCAAAGCGTTTCCAACTTTTGTATATAAAGGAATTATATTTATAACAACACCTTTGACATAAACCACATTTATGTGAAGTTATCTGAAAAATTATGTGGCGGTAAGCAGGTTCCAGGTTGAGCGAGAGCAGCCTAATTTCGAAAAACAATTACAACTCTTTGACATCACAAAGAGTTGTAATTGTTTTCACATCACTCTTTGACTCATATTTCATTATTTTTCGTACATTGTTTGTACTTCCTATTAACTAACTACTCATAATTTGGGGAAATATCATTGCGTATGCGTTGCAAACAAGCCTATTATTTCATTTTCCTTACAATAAAACTCCGTTTGATTTTCCCGCGCAAGGCCGAGGTGATCTTTCGAGCGAAGCGTATGGTCGACTGAAGTGTTTGGCCACCTGTTGAGGATGCTGAAGGGACAAGTTACGCTGCTATTTCCTTACAGTTCCATACTATAATGTTACTGAACACATCATCGGCTCCCAAACAGTATAGATGCGCAGATGAGCAAAGCGTGGCAGTTTTTGATAGCGAGAGAGTTCAAAAAGTACCACTATAATAGCTGTATGTACAACGTAAGCTTCTTCAAATGCGACAGCCTTTTCTCAAAAAAAAAACTTCTCTTACCATCCCTTCCCCCATACGGGGAAATTTCTAATACCTGTTGTTATCTAAACACTTATACCAGGTCACCCCAAAGGTTTTTTTTCCTTGTTCAAATGGACACCAAATCTTGCTTACGCGAAATTGGAATAAGACCCAAGAAACGCTCCGTACACCTATTCTATTCTGTAAAACCAGCAAGCATATGAGATATAGCAAACCCTATGCTTCGCGAAGATTTTCGGAACTCAATCTGCACAATAGCATTTCGACAACGATTTTTTTGCCTTAATTCAGCATAGTTTTTGAGAAGAAAATGACATTCCGGACGGAGATAGACAACTATCGCAAATTTTGACTTCTTAGCAGTGCATCTAAATCATCGTCGATCTCCCAGAATTGAGCACCTATGAACCACCGCGCCCATGCACGCGACGCCGTTTGCTTGGCGCAATTCGATCGCATCACCAGCTTTTCTCTTTCTAGCATTTCTTGAAAGTTTTGCTCTTTCGACGTCGAAGTTCTACGACAGCTCCTGCGAAAAAATTTTCTCCGCTATAGTTAACTTTGCCGCATTGAAACTCGCACTCCTTTGCTGAGCTTTTTGTTTTTTTACGATGACGGTGCCTTCATGATGATTTGTTAATGCTAGCAGCAGCTGAGAAGAAATCTCAACTTGCTCATTGCACATTCCCAAAAATGTAATAACGTATCTAATTCATCATCCTATCAACTGCATTACTGCAACGGAGCTTAAGTTAGTGTACCGCTCTGCACTCTTTAGTGAAAAAATTTGTTTCAGTATTGCATCCTTTCAGAAAATACCACTAACCACCAGAAGAGAAAGCGACGTTAGATTTGGTGGCTAATAAAAAGTGATCGGATTTAAAAGGAATCGTCGAGAAGAAGTTGAAATGAACTCAGCCCGCTCTGAATGATTGTTCCCTTCCGCTTTATTTCGTTGTACATTTGCAAGTTTTTCATATTTGTTTCGTGTACATTCTTATTGCTTTGCATGGAGAATTTGTTCACTCATTTATCTCTTTATCTTTCCAGTCCGGTTTTCTCCCGGGTACTATCAAATTTTTATAACATTTGACTGATTGGTTTTTTTTTGCAAACATTTTGAGATTTTTAGATGTTGAAAAGGTTGAACTCCAAGCTCGAAGAATCAAAAACTTCATGCATCTGTACTGTACAGCAATTCAGCGAGCAGTTCAGTCAACAAGTGGAGTCGACCAGACACGAACCTCTTATTCTTTCAATGATATTTTGCCCATGCCGATTCTTCCAATGGTATATTTATCTCACGTATTTTTTAAGGAGTTACATATAGGATTGAGCACCCGCTCATAAAAAGCAGAATAAATTTGCTTTATAAATATAGAGTGTTTACACATCAAAATTACCATTTTTTTTGATGCTCTTAGCATTTTACTTGAGGAACTCTATCGGTATATAAGGAAGATCTGCGATTTCCTTCAGAAAATGATCCTTCTGATACGATAGTTTTTCACCCAAATTGTATTTGAACAGTTTTGTATTTCTTTGATGGTAGAGTTCCACTTGGCGCTGCCGTCGTAGAATTGCAGCCGTACAATCATGGCTCATGTATTTTTGCATAATTCGGTATTTAGAGCAAGGTGCGGATATCAAAAGAACACTGTGGAATCATTCAGCATAAAAAAAAGAATTTTAAAAGTATCTACGTAAATACTTTCAAAATGGTTCTAATTTGTTTCAGTTCGCTGTCGACGTTGTTCCAGTCTGTAACTGGTCTGACAGGCACAACACTTGAAATAGCCGATTCTGACACTGAAATCTGAGCGAGTATAACTCTGGTGTTATGTCGGCTAGCAAAAATCAAGTCATTTTTTTCTCCCAATTTTTTCCCATTCTGCCAAGTTAAAGACTGTGTCTGCTTCAGCTATGATTTTTGCTACGGACTTTTTCATCTATAGCGATCTATTAGGATGAACAAAGTCACTTTCAGACAATCAAAATTATGAAGCATTTGTTCCAGTGCTACTTTTCGATTCCAAAACGTGTGCCAAATGTAGTTTGCTGAGGTGACCTTGCTTGGGGACCTTAGTCAGTTTGCTCACGTTCTGGTCGTTGAATTGTTTGAAAATGTTGTGTTCATGGGACGGTTTGCTTGACAAACTGGTATATTTGGGCCGCTCTGGTAATGATTGAGACAGCTAAATCTTTCTCTCAAACTTCTCTATCGGAATATCAAAATAGTTGTGATGTTGCTAGTGATGGACAGCTTCTCAATCTTGAACCTTCTAAATGCTTGGGAACTGTAAACGAATGCTGGATTGTCTTATGAATCACTTCCCAGTCGAGAAATTACCAAATATTCTAGTGGGTTATTTTTCCATAGGTTTGGCGAAGTTCATCCTATTTTAGAGGAGAGCCACGAACAAATCACTGCGTTCAGCATTTGATTTCATGATTGGTAGAGTATCTAACTACTATTTTATGTACTATTTTATACTATTACCATACTATTTCACCATAATTTCAGTACTTTTATATTACTACCATACTATTTTGTCTGCACTATCATAGTTCCTTTTAGCTGTCATTAACCACAATTGCTGGATGTATAACAAGGTTGCTGGCTGTTCCGATTGTTGTGAATCACATCAGTTCTAGCACCCTTGATCAAGATTTTTCGTTATATTTTCTCTCATGAAAATTTTTAGAGTGGCTTAATGTCATTTACGCATCTAGACCCCTCTCAACATGTTCCGTTGGTGAAAGAGGACGATCTTGAAGGATAGGCAGCCACACTCTTTTAAGCTGATTTTGACATATGGAATCTCCAGCTATTTGGGCCGATAAAGATACGTGAGGTCTCTTTTATTTCCACCCAATCCCACAGCCGTTTGGTTCGTCACAAGTTGCACGAATTAATTGACGTTCTACTGTACATATGTAGCTATGTTGTTGAATTTTGATGAGTTTTTTGGTTTTGCATGTAATTTTTACCTACGTTTTTCTTATTTTCTGAAAAATCATTTGCAAGGCGAGTGCTTTATCACATTCCTGACAATCAAATTTTTTTCACGCTCCCTCTCTTCCCTTCTCGCATCCTATGCTATTATATAACTCAGACTGTGCGAGGTACTATATGTCCCCGAAAAGACTGTGCAAGGTACTATATGTCCCCGAAAGGGAGCGGTCCCAGCGATCATTTGCAACGAAAATGCACCCTTGTGCATGCACGGTGGTGCGCTTCAGCAAAAAGTCCGCGCGGGACCCTCCCACATTCGGCGACATGTAGTTCACTATCCAGACTGTCACAATAAGATTTTCGCCAAAAACTGATGTCAGTCTTTACCACACTCATCATATACATCATAAATTAGGATCAGGATTGTCTGCGAGGTCGTTTTCTCCTGAGATACTTTCGAATTCGCTTGATTCCACAGAAGAGTCATCTGAAATGGACATCGATTCAGACGAAGAAAAAGAACCTTTTTTGTCTCTTCAATGAGCTAATCTCGCGCTTCATTCTTTTCTTCGAATATGGCGGAACCAGGCGCGCGTCCGGCTCATTGGAATCCGTTCTATCCACGTCAATGCCCTCCTTCTCACCTAAGCGAATATGAAGAGGTTGCCTACTTTTACAACATGCAACTAAGTATGCCCCTACCTCTTTGATCCTACCATTTTATCTCCCATATTTCCTTGAATGTGCCTTTAGTTGGGACCAGCATTTTTCCACTAGATCCAAACAGCAGTAGAACGGCGGAAATCGAATGAGGTTAATCTAAACTCCGCGTATATTTGCTCAAAGTTATAAAGGCGTGAAATGTCCACTCTAATTTGAGCTTACAAATTGTTCAACCGAACGAAAATCTACAAGCGTTGCTACTTGGCTAATAATTAGAATCTCCTCTTCCACAATCTCAGCTTTGCTCCACGTGCACCTTCTGAATCCAGGCAGTCTATGATAAACGCCTTGCTCCACCTCGATGTAGGCACGCTTTCAAGCTGCCTGGAGTGGTATGGATCATTGCCCATAATCATACTAACACGTGCACGCAGGCCCACGTCAGCATGTGAGGGATCGAATCCCTCAACCACCCTTCAAAACCATTGTGATCCATATCCTAATGGTAATCAATATCACCCGCTCTACGGCCACTCAAGAATATTTTGGACCAACCTAAAACACACCATTCTCTCCAAGTGCAGCTATCACGATCGCGCGATGCCCCTTGTTTTCCCGCCGTCCTTCCAAAAGAATAACGCTCCAGCACTTCTCAATAAGCAAATCGCGGAGTTTTCTTACCGTTCCTCCTTTTCTTGACTATGCCCCCATCAGGTTCATCCATCTTGATAGGGCGTTCCTCTTTTTCTCTAGCCTCTGCCACTAAGCGCAGGTATTTTTTGCGCTTTCGGAACGAGATACTGTGTTTCAAAAATAAATCTCACCCCAGTGTTCTTCATCTATAAAAAGCCGAGTGCTTTTATGAGACGATGGAGCGTTGTGCGTGACACCTTGAAATTTTCATAAGCTGAGCGCAAGTCTGCGTGGAGTTGGCGACGGTCACCTCCTCTTCATTTCTCAGTTTTTGATGTATAAGCTCCCTTATTCGCTCGCCTCAAACCACTCTAGACCTCTTCAGCGCCTGTTCTCGTCTTTGTTTGCGCGTTACTTCGAGCTCTTCCTGGGCAGGGCAGCCGTTTGAATACGCTTCCAAACTCGCTCACTGTCCTTTTGGAAACTCCACAGGCCACCGCTGGAGTTTTCTTGACTGAGCAAAAATTGCACTTGCGGGCGTACTATCCACTCTGACTTTCGTATTTTCGAGAGGTCTTCAATTGTGCTATGATAGTACGACCGTCTGTCTTATAACTCTCAGGACGAGGAAAGGAACCCCTATTCAAATACATATCGCCCCCAGGTCCACTACTAAATGTGACAGGAAGCGCTTGAAAACACGTTTCCCTTAAATTGTGCGGATTACGCTCGCGAACAGCTTAGCCAATGCCATAGCGGGAACGACAGGATTGGAACGAGCCTATCAAGTTTTGTACTGGTGAACACCAATATAAAAACCGCAGATTATGTTTGAAATACTTACCTCGTCGGAATCCAGGAAGTCTCCAGTTATCTTGGCTAGGAACATTGTGGGATCAGCAAAGGATCCATGTGATACATTTACTGCTAATCCGATTCCTTTAGACAATTTCCTGAATACTTCGTGTTCATCGAAAACCTTGATAATTACTTGCGAGAGAGCGAACAACGGATTGGGAAGAAGAAGTCTTCGGCGACTAGAAAGGAATATGAGCATGACGGTTGAGGATGAAACGTCCCATCAGGGCGGGGTGAACCAACAAAAGCGCGATGGAGAAGTGCGGCCGTCGCATCAGAGGAGGTCTGGCTAAGGACTAAAAAATGAACGAAAGAAAGAAAAAGAGAAAGAAACGTTTCAAGGGAACTCTCATCTCATTTTTAATGAACGCAACCATCGCCTTACACATTCTCATGATGTTCCTGAGAATATGAGTCCGACTGAAAACAGAAAAATTTTTAAAAATGTTTTAGTTGATTACTTACCTGCAACAGCTTGAAACTAGCTTTTTTCAGATTTACAGAAACATACGCAAATGCGGGTATGAAAGAAATTACGACCATCTAAAAAAATAGACGATGACATTGGTTTTTAAATGAACTAATGCATTAAAGCGAAGGAATTTTACAGGAAGGAAACGACATTATGTGAAATTGCAGCAAAAGTAACGTGGGAGTATGCCAAGATAAAGGATAGTTGGAAATAAGCATACTGTAGTCCTGCTGTTGTCAGTATGCCGCGCATAACCCGCGTTCATACTGATTTCGAAATCCGGGAACAGTTCCAGCACAGGGCTCAGTTCGAGCGCTGTACTTGAACTATTCCCGGATTTCGAAATCAGTATGAACGCAGCCATAAAGTCTTATTTTTTGGAGCGATATGTATTTCACTGGATTGAAAATGGTGTCTTACAGTAAGAATTAGGGCTTAGCGAGCCCTCAGCGTTTTTTCCAAATTCTTCAATACCATCATAACGTGAAAATAGGCAGAAAGATTTGACCTACACAACGCATACAGCGACAAAAGCTAACGTTCATGTTGGCTGCCCTTTAATTAACATTATTAGATAAAGCACTGTCTTTGATTGACAGCACCTCAGAAAAACGGAGGCATAACGTTTCAAAGGAAAAAATTACATTTAAATAGAAATTTTGGAGGAGATTTCAGAGTTGATTAATTTTTTGTTCAGCAACAGTAAGACGAAAAAATACGACGCTACGATAATCGCGCGCGGGTAGCAGTAGTGCAGAAAACTTGTCAGATTTATACTCCTAGTTTACCAGTGCTTTTTATTATCAGTCTTCTACATTCTTGAGTTTGTGTCTTTTTATCGTCTAAAGGGCTAATCTTATAAGTTTTGTGGCAAACTCGAAATAGCCAGTGTACCTTAACAAACTATCTGAAATGTGTGCTGCGAATCATGCTGGCAGAATTCCCCGAGTGCGTGACTGGTAGCCTGTCGCGCACGATGTTTTTCAATTGACGGCCACACGTAACGATACCCAAGAACAAGGTACAAAATGCACATTTACAATCACGATATATGCAGCAAATAATTATGCGATAGTTAACAGAAACAGTTCTCAACATTCATTATGCTTGCAATTTGCTGCAGATTGGCGGGCATACCCATCTATCACAATCCAGCTCAGGGTTCGGCACGAGCTGGCACCAGGGAAATTCCGAAACGAAGTCCCGTTTGATCTTGTAAATTTCGTACGAAGTCCCCTTTGACCAGTTTTGAAGACAAGTCATTATTTTTGGATTTTGTAAAACTATGTAGTAGGGTTTTCATGCTTGCTGATTTTATGGAACCACTTTTCACAAATTTCTGAGCTTTTTATGTGGTTGAATCACATCTTGAGAAGCAGAAGAAGCCGATTTTTCGATTGCGGAGCTGAATGAGTAATTTTATCAGGTTGTCCCATAAGTTCCGTCCGTTTCAACTTTCAATCACAATAAGTCATGAACTTCTTGGTTTTAGACAGGCGTCAAGGTACCATTTGATAGAGCAAAGCAAGCTCTACAAGATAACTCTCTTGCTTTCGCACTAGTTTGAATCCATCTCAAGTTCGAAGCCAAAAACCAAAAAGATCCAACCGCCCGAAAAATAAAGAAAAAGTCGTAACTTCGTTTAGAAAAATCCTAGAAAATTTCTAACTTGCTCACAGATACCCTATCCACATCAGACGTTTATATATACTGTTGCTGTATTTTTTACTTAGATAGAAATCGAAAAAACGAAAATTTTCGTTTTCTCGATTTCTATTTAAGTAAAAAATACAGCAACAGTATATATAAACGTCTGATGTGGATAGGGTATCTGTGAGCAAGTTAGGAATTTTCTAGGATTTTTCTAAACGGAGTTACGATTTTTTCTTTATTTTTCGGGCGGTTGGATCTTTTTGGTTTTTGGCTTCAAACTTGAGATGGATTTAAACTGGTGCGAAAGCAAGAAAGTTATCTTGTAGAGCTTGCTTTGCTCTATCAAATGGTACCTTGGAATCTGTCTAAAACCAAGAAGTTCATGACTTATTGCGATTGAAAATTGAAACGGACGGAACTTATGGGACAACCTGATAAATTTGCTATAAAACGCTGGAAAGACGTTATGAAAATGTTTCTTCTCTGTGTGTAAACTTTTACAGTGTAGAAACATTTTATGTAAAAAAGTATGAAAACTTATGTGAGCAAAGTGTCGGTGCTAGCTCAGCTGGCACCCAGCTGGCACGGTGCCAGCTAATTTTAGAAAAAAGTTCGGCACAGCTTTCATTCACATAAGTTTTCGTAAATTTTTGGGCTATAGTTCCGGTCACACAACGCGCATGCACACCCCAAATTTGGTGTCATACTATTGCATTTTGGCTGAGAACGAGGCCTTTGTTTGTTGATGGACAGCTTGCCGGTGGCATGCCGGCGGCATTCTTGCGGCACTTCTCCGCCGCGGACCCCGAAAAAAGGATATCCCCTTTGCTTTCCGCCCTAAAAACGATATCCAGCGTGACCCGTTGCCAGCTGTGCCGAGCCCTGATCCAGCTTAAAGGCAGTGTCCAGGCAAGTCTGAGCGCATGGGTTTTTTGCCTAGAAATTGATGAGGGAGCCATAACAAAGGCACTGCCCAAGGGCAGCGCAAATCGCTCAGGCTGAGAAATCCGTCGCCGAAAATCCACCTGCGCCGTGACCATGACCCGAAAACGATTTCGCTCAGTTTAACACTACCTTCGCGCTGGGACCCATCCTTAGTGTTACGGTCACGGCGCAGCCGCGGGGTGTTTAGGGATGGATTTCTCAGCCGTGAATGAATGATTTGCGATGCCGTTTGGGCAATGCCTTAACTAAGACCCCCTTGACAGTTTCCATGCAAGAAACCCATACGCCCAGGTTTGCCTGGACACTACCTTTAAAGGCAGCGTCCTCTCGAAATGATGGGTACCGGGCATAGTGTTCCAATGTTAGACCCTCCAGATAGTCTTTATGAAGTCTAGAGCGAAAAAGCGTTTCTGAAAAGCCCAAAATTCGCTCCGAAAGTTTGCCGGACTCCGCCCACTTCTTACACGTAGCTTAGAGCGAACTCAGACACGGAGCTTCGAGAAAAGTCATTTTTGCCTATTCTAAGTGCTGAAAGGCTCGAATATGACTTCAGCATGGCGAGAAGGCTCCGAAGAGATGAAGAACCAAAGAGCGAAATTTCGCCGGGACACTGCCTCTAAAAAAAGTATTAGGTCGTTTCAAAAGTAATTTCGCTTTTTTCAAACGGGCGCCACATTTGATGGAACAAAGATTTTTAAGAGATCTTGGAAGCATTCGATGCAGAATTTCATTCTCTTTCCAAAGATTATGAAATTGTTGCAAAACAATCAATGAGCTTTCAGAAAATAACCAAAATCTGCGACTTATGCTTTTTGACATGGTCAAGTTTCACGATTTTTCAAAACTTTCATATCGATCCTCGGAAGGAGTTGAAGTGACGATTCCATAGAGTAAACCTTATAGAATATAGCACTACTTTTTTGTCCTCTCCATAGCTTGTCATACATTTTTAACAGAATTTTTACTGATGGTACCGATTTCCATACTGGGACAGCTAAATCCTCGTAGAACATCAACAGAAGAGCAGCTCGCGCTCTATTCGATGCAGCATTTTCTCCTCTTTCTAACAGATGTTTTTTGTTTTTGATTCGTTTAGTTTCCGGGGAGAAATCATCATAACTCATTTTTTTAACGAGCCCCAGGCTGTACCCGAAAAACTCGAAATTTGATATTTCAAACCCGTAAACCTTCACTTGCTTTGTAAAATTAATGCTAACTCAAAGCACCATCTTGGTAGTCTCAAATTCCGAAAATTTATGATGTTTGATGCGATTGTGGCTGAGGTGGGCCTGCCAAAATCCGATGGTTCTGTTAGAAAATCTTTTAAAAATTACGGCGAGCTACGAGAATGAGAAAAAAGTAATGCTGTATTCTGTGAGGTTTACTCTATCGAAACGTTACTTAAACTCCTTCTGAGGATTGATATGAAAGTCTTGAAAAATCGTGAAACTTGACCATCTCAAAAAGTATGGGTCGCAGATTTTGGTGATTTTCTGAAAGCTCATTAACTGTTTTGCAAAAATTTCATAACCTTTGGAAAGAGAATGAAATTCTGCATCGAATGCTTCCAAGATCTCTTATAAACCTTTGTTCCATCAAATGTGGCGTCCGTTTGAAAAAAGCGAAATTACTTTTGAAACAACCTAATATAAGAGAGCATAAACAGTAGAAAGTATCAAAGAATTTGGCTAGAGACAGGAAATTTGCCGATGCGATTGAAATGCGCCGATCAATCGGTGTTGCGCGCGTGCCGGTTTTTTCCGACAACACGCCATCTTGTTCTTTGGCTTCTCGAAAGGAGAGCTCAAAGTTGGGTCAAGATTTCAGCTTAATTTCTACAAAATCACAAATGAGTCGAAGAGACACATACACAACTCACAACACACACATTTTTTTCGTGCTCAATTCCACAGTTTTCTTCTAAAATCCGCACCTCGCTCTAAATACCGAATTATGCAAAAACACATGAGCCATGATTGTACGGCTACAATTCTACGAAGGCAGCGCCGAGTGGAACTCTACCATCAAACAAATGCAAAACTGTTGAGAATGCAATTTGGGTAAAAAACTATCGCATCAAAAGGATCATTTTCTGAAGGAAATCGCAGATCTTCCTTATGTACCGATAGAGGTCCTCAAGCAAAACGCTAAGAGCACCGAAATTGAAGCTGCGAGAGGTGTAAGTTACGGTTGTGTTCATTCAAGATTGTAATTCTGAAGTGTAAACATTCTATAGTTACAAAGCAAATTTATTCTGCTTTTTACGAGCGGGTGCTCAATTCTGTAGGTGAAAATGATGACTTATTAAACAAACGCGATCTTAATTACCAAAGTTCTTTTCAAACGAATTCTTCTCGGCAAATAGCTAATTATGGACGCGGCCGCGTTTGCGCACATAGGGGTGCATCTTTTCCTTCTACTTTCAACAAATCCCGACGCCACTGCAAATTACAAAAATCCAGTAAACAGCCAGTCTCGAAAAAAATGTTGAAACCGAAAAACTACGGTCGGTACCACCTGACAGGTAAGAAGCGCAAAGATGGTGTTATCTTGATTGCTTACGTGGAGCATGTGGTTTGAATGCGGAACAAGCATGTGGTGAACAAAAGTGACAGCAATCAGCCATGCTGCATCCTGGTTTTAGGTTACGGTAACCAGCAGCATTGCAAATTACAAGAAATCAAGAAATTAAGTAAAAATAAAGCATGAGATTACTTTGCTACTAAATTTCAAAGAGAAAATTGGGTGAAAACTGACTTCTCAGTGCTGTGATTAGATCCTCGAGAAAGTCGTCGTTGTCTTGACGAAAATTCTAGTCCAAGGAAATCGCCTTCAGTTACTTCTTCCATTAAAATATCCCCCACCTGTAGAAGAAATAATAGTAAAAGTGATGATATCAAAAAAGAGTCGGAATTGAAACATACCCTCTTCGGCAGAAAATAACGATAGATAATAGCGAAACATACCGAAAGATTGAGGGAGTCCTGCGCATTATAAGGCCTAGGTGATGATAATCAGTGTTCAGAAATCATCTCGTTATGCTTGTCCCGCTTTCGCTTCCTGCATCGCTATGAAAAAAAATACACGAGATAAATATACCATTGGAAGAACGGGCTCAGGCAAAATACCATTGAAAGAATTACCGGTCCATGTCTGGTCGACTCCGCTTGTTGACTGAACTGCTCGCTGAGTTGCTGTACAGTACAGATGCATGAAGTTTTTGATTCATATTCGAGCTTGGAGTTCAACCTTTTCAACATCTAAAAATCCCAAAATGTTTGCAAAAAAACCCCAATCAGTCAAGTGTTATGAAAATTTGATAGTACCCGGGAGAAAACCGGACTGCAAAGATAAACAGATACATGAGTGAACAAACTTCTCCATGCAAAGCAATAAGAATGTACACGAAACAAATATGAAAAACTTGCAAATGTACAACGAAATAAAGCGTTCAGAGCGGGCTGAGTTCATTTCAACTTCTTCTCGACGATTCCTTTTAAATCCGATCACTTTTTATTAGCCACCAAATCTAACGTCGCTTTCTCTTCTGGTGGTTAGTGGTATTTTCTGAAAGGATGCAATACTGAAACAAATTTTTTCACTAAAGAGTGCAGAGCGGTACACTAACTTAAGCTCCGTTGCAGTAATGCAGTTGATGGGATGATGAATTAGATACGTTATTACATTTTTGGGAATGTGCAATGAGCAAGTTGAGATTTCTTCTCAGCTGCTGCTAGCATTAACAAATCATCATGAAGGCACCGTCATCGTAAAAAACAAAAAGCTCAAGTAGAATGAGGCTGCCAGGCTTGTCTTGCCAACGTCAAGAGCTTTTAGTAGCAAATAGCAAAGGAGTACGAGTTTCAATGCGGCAAAGTCAACTATAGCGGAGAAAATTTTTTCGCAGGAGCTTTGCTGTCGTAGACCTTCGATGTCGAAAGAGCAAAAACTGCAAAAACTTTCAAGAAATGCTGGAAAGAGAAAAGCTGGTGATGCGATCGAATTGCGTCGAGCAAACGGCGTCGCGGCGTGGGTGCGGTGGTTTCTGGGGATCGACGATACTTTTGTAAGCAAGTTTTATGATTCGTTGCAGCTTATTTTGTGAGTCAGGATATGATTTCCAGTAATGTGGTACAGGATTTCAAATTTGGACCCAAGAAAAATGAAATTTGAGAGGTTATTTACAATCTCTCTGAGAACAGAGCAGTTCCTAAAGCTGTTCGTCTCTTAAAAAGCGCACAATAATCTCATCTCCTTCATGTTTCCTTTCGGCGAAAACTCTCTCAAAGTCATTATGTAATTTCTGAGCATAAACATTAAATAAAATGCAAGTTAGTGGCAACAGCACCTTCAGACCGTTTGAACAGGGCAGTCATTCTCAGAGTAATACGCTACAAATGCTCGAATGGCACTACTGGTTTGGTTTGGCCATACTTTATCCGTGTTACCCGTGTTACCGTTGTTACCAATGTTACCAGTGTTACTCGTGTTACTGGTGTCACTACTGTTACCGCTTTTATTGCTGTTGGTGAAATGATCACCGACAATCTCTTTTGAAACACAATATCACTGACTGGGGAGTAACACCGGTAACACGGGTGACACGGGTTAAGTATGGCCAAAACTTTAGTAGTACATAAATCATAATTTCCCAGCCCAGTTTTGACGAAACTTGTGAAGAAAATATTTTCATGGATACTTCAATGAATAAATATTTGAGCGCATTTCTCTAGCAGTTAAATTAAACATTTTGCGGAGCTCCGCCCCGGACCTCAATTACGACATCCCCTTTGCTTTTTTGAGTCAAAGACGATGTCGAGCCTGTGAAAGCGCCCTGCCGGACCTTGCATTGCGCGTCACTCGTCTTTTCTCGTGCACTCCCACCGCTAGTTCTTTCTGCGCCTCTTCCAGACATGAACTATCATAATGGACGCAACAGCATAGCTCTCCGAGCGCAGCGCGGATCGCCTATACTGCCGGACAAGTGCACAAAATTTGGAGGGTGAACGCAGGCTTCATCAGCTGTGGAGCGCATGAGGCGCAGCTCAGACACCCGCACCGGTCAGCGGTCGCACAGATACCGGCGCTGAAGGTGGCGTCAATTATAATCAACCGCGATGGATACCCCCGCTAACCGGAAAGGCGCGACAACCGACCGATATGCGTCAATCACACAATGTTTAAGGCGCGATTCCTCTCCGTTATTCAGCTTTCGCTCCCCCCCCCCTCCCCCACCATCAAAACACGCTATACAAATCCCTATGAACATATTAATTTATTGTAACTACAGCATCCACGGATCTCCCTCATAGAGGGATCACAGCCGGTTAGTCGCGAGGCTACGTGGGGCGTCCCCAGGTGGCGGATAGGGGGATAATCGCCGACCAAAAGCGACCCCGCGCCTGCTCTCATAAGCAAGCGGAGCCAGGGGACGGACTCCCTCCCTCCACTTAAAGCTTGCGTCCTAATTTACCGGGTAGGTGTGTGGGGAGGCGAGTTCGGAGTCGCCTCCAACAAATAAGCTCCGATCGTCCCTCGCGGGGGTTTTGAGCCCAACAAGCTATCCCTGCGAGTAAATTCTTGTTCGACACAGTGATAATATGGAAAGCTCCTTTAATCTTGGAAGAGCCACTGGTAAGGCAGCGCCAGTGGGGACAAGGTTTGAAAGGCGATCTAGGCTGCCGAAAACGAGACGAACTATGATGACGATCTGTACTTACAACGCGAGGACGCTGGCATCGGACGCATCTATCGAAGATCTCATGATGCAAGCAAGGAAGATTAAGTACGACGTCATCGGACTGACCGAGACAAGGAGGCACCACCCGCTGAACGCCACATTTGAGACTGGAGAAGAACTGTTTCTAGGAACATGCGACAGTCGAGGAGTAGGTGGAGTGGGAGTCCTTGTCAACACGAGTTTGGCCATGAACATCGATTCGTTCGAACAACTTACAACTCGAATCGGACGTTTGCGAATATCAAGATGTGGATCAATCCCTGCCTTGACCGTCTTCATTGCGTACGCCCCAACATCCAGCTACGACGAGGACGAACTCGAGGAATTTTATATGGACTTGGAGAAGTTCTACAGAGAAGATCATACCTTCTACAAGATCATCGTCGGTGATTTCAACGCGAAGATCGGAACTAGAAGGTCGACTGAGGAACTTCACATCGGAACCCATGGTTTGCAGTGGAACGAACAAGGGGAGAGACTGTCCGAGTTTATCATGACGACGAGGACTATCCATGGAAACTCACAGTTCCAAAAGCCCTCTTCCCTACGCTGGACCTGGGAATCGCCCGGTGGAGAGTACCATAACGAGATTGACCACATCATCGTCAACAGAAGGTACTGCCTGACGGACGTCGCTGTTGTTCCGAAGTTCTACACGGGATCAGACCATCGTCTCCTGTGCGCCAAATTCTACTTTCCGCGGAATGGAGAGAGCCGTCAAGTTCAGGAAACATCGTCCCATGAATACCACCAACTGGGATCTGTTCTCTTCGATATCCGGCTCATGGCGAGATACCGTGATGGACAACATCGACGAAGAATACGAACGGTTCGTACAACATCTCCACGGTTGTGCCAAGGAAGCTCAGAGTCTAAGAAGTACAAGAAGGCGTCTCACCACGGGGACTTTGGAGCTGATACGCCAACGTGGACGCGCACGAGCCACAGGCAACTACCGACTGACGTCCGAGCTTGCGAAGCGATGCAGAGAAGCGATAAAAGAAGACCTTAAGGAGAGAAGAGTAGCAGTGATGGTTGACGCCGCGGAGGCTGGAAGAAGTATACGCAACGCCCGCCGAAGCTTCGTCAACTTCAAGACAAAGATGACCGCACTTCGTCGTCCTGACGAGACCATAACTGCTTCCCGAAGATCAATGGAGAAGGTCATCCACGACTTCTACTCGGATCTTTTTGCGAGCCACGTCCACCTTCCACCATGCCATCTCAAGGAGGACGAGTATGTCGAACCGTCTGTTCTTCCTTCCGAGATTCGTCATGCTATCATGTCGATGAAAAACCGTACAGCACCCGGTCCCGACAGGATTAAGCCAGAACATCTGAAGAATCTTTCGCCAGTTCTCATCAAGACTTTGGCAAGGCTCTTCACGCGGTACCTGACGGAAGGCAAGGTTCCAAGGCAATGGAAGACCAGCAAAACCGTGTTGCTGTACAAGAAGGGAGATCCCTGCGACATCGGCAATTATCGCCCTATCTGCTTGTTGTCTGTAGTCTACAAACTCTTTACGCGAGTCATTCTCAACAGGATCTGAAGAGAGTTGGACGAAGGACAACCATGCGAGCAAGCTGGGTTTCGAAGAGGATTCAGCACGATCGACCACATACACACGGTGTCAAGGCTCATTGAAGTGTCACGAGAGTATAAGATGCCGCTCTGTCTCACCTTCATCGACTTGAAGAAGGCCTTTGACTCGGTTGAGACTGAAGCCGTCATCGATGCCTTGAGCAATCAAGGTATTCCGACTCATTACATCAAGATAATTCGTGAGCTGTATAACGACTTCACAACCACCATAACACCATTCTACAAGGACATCATCATTGACGTGAAGAGAGGCGTGCGACAAGGCGATACTATATCGCCGAAACTATTCAGTGCCGCTCTGGAGAACGTCATGCGTAAGTTGGAATGGGACAACATGGGAGTGAAAGTCGACGGCCGGCAGCTACACCACCTTCGCTTTGCTGATGACATCGTATTGATAACACCAAGCATCACGCAGGCGGAACAAATGCTGGCCCAGTTTGACGAAGTGTGTGGAAAGATCGGCCTACGGCTGAATCTAACGAAGACGATGTTCATGAGGAACGGAAGAGTGCCTGATGCTCCTTTCATGCTCAACGGGACGAACATCACCGAATGCTCAAGCTACACCTACCTAGGTCGTGAACTCAATATGATGAACGATCTAGCTCCGGAACTGAGCAGGAGGAAACGTGCAGAATGGGGAGCATATAAGACAATTGAGGACGTAGTGAACAAGACCAAGAACATCCGGCTCCGCGCCCACCTTTTCAACTCGACGGTTCTTCCTGCTTTGACGCACGCTTCAGAAACATGGACAATGAGAAACCAGGATGAATACGCGGTTAGCGTCATCGAACGAGCTGTTGAGAGAGTGATGCTAGGAGTGAATCGACTCACGCAAGTGAGGCAAGGATTACGAAATTCTACCCTACGTCAACGATCGAAGATCAGGGACGCTGCCGCGTACGCCAAGCAGAACAAGATAAGATGGGCCGGGCACGTAATGCGTTTCGACGACAACCGGTGGACGAGAGCTGTAACAGATTGGATACCACTGGGCGTCAAACGCGAACGAGGAAGACCGCCGACGCGATGGTCAGATATGTTCACGAAGTCCTTTAATGAAGTCCTTCAGAGCGTTCCACGTGTTCCTGGTGCGACAAGTAAACATTGGTCAACAATCGCCCGAGACAGGGACGAATGGAGGCATCACTGGTACCCGCTCGTGCAACACGATGATCAACGGGGATACAGGTGATACAGGTGAACTACAGCATACATTGTAAGAATATATTTACGAAAGGAGTGGTGCGTAAAGCCAGATACATTATGCTTCTGATGAAGCTACAGAATTTGGTGTACAGTGTACAGACGGTGACGGTGTACATAAAAACAACCATTCGACGCAAGAGTTAGCGAGGCGGACCATTGCTCATTCGGAATTGACTGATGAGTTACTGCTCTCATGTAGATATTCTTCAAGAGGAAGCCATACAGCTGACATCTGCGAAAATATTTTCGGAACTGATCCATCGATGCCAAGACTTACTTGCACAAAAATTGCCATATCTCAGTAAGCGGAGCAACCCACGAGCCCTCAGATAATTGCTGGGGGCAGGCGGACCGCGAACTTGCACTTAGGGCCGCATGCATTGACATCCCCGCAGGGGAGGGGGATCGCAGCTTAGAAGAAAGCTTCAAATCCTGAAGAGCCAAATATCTGGACATCTTGTCTACCTATCCCTAGTATGTTCACCATACTTCACTATGAACGTATTTAACAGGGGCAAGAAGCTGTAATCTACGTTTTCCAGCTTTTTGTATGATCCCCTAACAATCTCCAATGGCCGGCCGTCTTTTCTTCAAAATTATTTTTCTTTCTTCGATGTTAACGAAAATCTTCCAAAGTTGTATTGTTCATCCAATCCGACAGTGCTGTGCATGTTGCTGATAGGAACAAACGAGCTTTTGCAACATCGGATTTTTCGACACTCCCAACTTTCGACTTGTGGTTCATCGCAAATTTCATGATTCCTACATGTCATTTGTTCTTATCAGAGACATGTTTAGCACTGTTTGGTTGGATAATTAGTGAAGCTTTGGCACATTTTGAACAACTTTAAAGAAAAAAATGACCTTGAAGAAATAACGGTCGGGCGCTGGGGATCATCAAGAGATCATAGAAAAGACTGGAGAATGCGGCTTGTACAGCTTCTCGCTCCTGTTTAATGTGTTTATAGTGAAGGATAGTAATACTTACGGATAGGTAAACAACGTGAAATTCAGATATCTGGAGCTTCAGAATTTGAAGCTTTCTCTTGAGCTGCGATCCCCTCTCCAGCGAAGATGTTAATGCATGCGGTCCCATGTATACCTTGCCGTCCTATTTCTTGCTAAAAATTTGTACCATCGTGTCCTGTTTGGCTATTCAGTCCATAGGTGTCTCCATTCTTATTTGCAAAAGTATTCTTCTTACAAGTACTTATCATCGCTAACCTTAAAAAAATATAAAGTAGTAAAAATGCTTACGTTTAGAGCTTGTACCATTCTCTTATGAAGATGTCACTAATTGGTGTGAGCCACGTATTTTTTACTTTTCTTGCTCAGTATATTCTGTAGTTTCATAAGCAAATATGTTTGCATGCGACGAGATTTGAAAATTGAATGCCTCACGAAATGGGCATAAATTAGCTTGCCTACGCTTTCACGAAATGCAAAATCTAAAATAAGTGGAGCAGAGCATATCACCTTTTCGAAATCAGTTCAACGCTTCGCCTGCAATGGGAGAACGCTTTTGCATTATCTCGAAATTCTCATGGCTAAAATACTGAGTTTTATATTAGGTCGGCCCGAAAGTTCGCGCTGTTTTTCAGACCGATGCTCAAACTCCTTGAAAGATAGGCGAATGCTGTAAGCACTATTCGGTGCAGAATATCTTCCTCTTTCTAAGAGTTATGATTTTGTCCAAATTTATTTGACGTCCGTTCAATAATCGGCAGGGACCTCTAACCCATAATTTTTACCCATCTTCAGTTTGACTACTTTTTAAAATTTCAACTTTCAATTTTTGGACTAGCTTTGATAACAATTGGATAGAGTCAACAAAATGCAATATAATGAACTATTCTGGCTTCATAAACTAACTTTAGCATTTCTTAAGATGATTTTTCTAAAAGCCCCTAGTTTTGCAAAGTAGCGAAATACACAATCGCTTACACTGACAATTCCTCGGAATTAGAAGCTTCAAAAACAGTTTATGACTTAGCACTGGTCTAAGCAAGCAATTGAGCGTTTAGTGGCTTGAAATATTAAATTCCGAATTTTCTTCTGAAAACAATAGTTATAATGATTTTATCCTCAAATATTATACAACTCAGGAGGGAAAGAAGTATTTCAGAAAGAGGAGTAAAAGTTGCATTCAACGACACTTTGGTTGCAGGTTGTTTATTGCTGTGAGGAGAGATGCCCAAAGATGAAATTTAGTAGCATCAGAAAAATATTTTCAAAAATTTTGAGAAGCCAGCTAGAGATGACAAAAAATGTATTGTATTGCATTTTGTCTATTCTATCCAACTGTTATCGAGTTCAGTCCAAAGGGTAAAAATGGAAGTTTTCAAAAGTAGCCAAACTGAAGATGGTTGAAAATCATGGGTTGGAGATTCCTGCAGATTATTGGAAGGACATTAAAGGAATCTGGACAAATCCTGACCGTTGGAAAGGGGGAGAAATTCTACATCGGACAGTGCTTGCAGCGTTTTCCTATTTTCATTTTAAGTGGTTTGAGCATGGGTCTGAAAAACAGCGCAAACTTTCGGACCGATCTAATATTTTAAGATCTCACACTGGTACACACTCCTAGCAAGATAGCAGACAGCACACTATTCTATGGCTTCAGAGATACATTCCTTCATGTTCAAGTCTCCTGCAGTTCTTCCACTTCAAGTTTGTCGTTGCAACATATTTTGAAGAAAAATCTATTGTCTGGTTTCCAATGCAACATCCCTTTTCGGACAGCAGCGGTATAAAGTGGTGAAAAAAACATACCAACAGTTTTCTTAATGTCGTGAAAATTAACTAGGACCCTACAAAATTAGAGAATTTTAGCAATACAGTTTTACATTTACTTATCCCAAGGAAGTGCCAATCGATTATCTCTATGATTAGCCACAATTTTCGAATTTTTTGAATCATTGTTTTGTTTGAGAATACCTTATGAATACAATAATATATAACCGAGTCATTTGTAACTTAATGTGTGAGACTGCACACTATACCCTATTAGCGACGGCACCCATAATTGTAACTTCCCAGTCAAACATTTTCTAGTCCAACAAAGTGTAGAAATGTGTTCTACTAACTGACATGTAACCAATAAAAACAAGAGAAGTAAGGAATGAAGGAGAAATCACAGGAAATGAGCATGTTCTAGTTTTGCTGTTCGTCAGTTAGGGTGTAGACTGTGCACTAGGCATATTAAGTTACAAATGACTCGACGATAGATGAGCATTTGAGGTATCATAATCTTTTTTCTTGCGAACAGTTGATGTTTTTATGAATATTATGATTCTATTAGATTTGATGTCATCCTAACCACGTGATGTAAATTATTAGTGCGATCCAATTAGTGCACTTCCGCTAAGGACCAATCGAGTGAATCCTTTTCAGACGTAAGGGCTCTCATTTCTTTCACCAAGCGAAATACTCTTCGGAGTAGAACAATGTGGAACATCTGCCTCCTCTTTCGCTGTAGTTCAAAGTCCATGTTCATTCGCTTGTTCGTTCTTCGCTTTTCATTTTGTTGGCTCAACTCTTCTATGTTACTTTTGCGCGAGATTAGCGTTTTTTCCCGTTCTCATTCTTTTCGGCGATGGCCAACAATGCCATTTTTGACCTTTTAGAAGTATGGAAAGATCCAAAGTCCATATGTAGGCTCTGCGCTGCAAGAAACACTCTTCCTACTTCTTTTTAAGCGGCGCTGTGAAGTACAATACCACTAGTAATTTGTGCTAAAAATCGCCGCACTTCGCCGGAGTTCGCCGAAATTCGCGTTGCATCGCCACATCTTGCTTTATGGTGGGGTTTTCTGAACCCGAAAGCACCATTTAACTCAGCTCAAAAAGTCGCACCTTCCAAAATATGGAAGTGCCTGTTCGGGCACGATAATTGGTCAAACCTTTTGGACACTTCCATAGTCGTTCATGATAGGTCACTAGAGTGCTTATTCGTTGCTCAATGAGCAACCTGCAGTAAGCGAAAGTGTGAACAGGTTCGTATAATTTGAACGATTGTTGCGTCCAAACAGGTACTTTCATATATGAGAAGATGCAGCTCGTCAAGCTGAGTTGAGCGTTGCGCTTGGATTCAGAATTTGTAGATTCTGAGGGAAGATATGTCGATGCAACGCGAACTTCAGCGAAGTCCGGCGAAGTGCGGCGACTTTTTTTCTCATGAATTACGAGCGGTATTGTATCTCAAAAGATTCTTTGACTTCATCGAGGTTCAGAAGCGCTCATGTCCTCTGCACAGATCGCAATCAGTCAATATAAGCGAGGGTTGAAAAAAGCGTTCTGCTAAATTTGACTGTTTTTTCTGGTCTCCATAAACTAGCTTTGCATCTTTTTTCCTATTTTTTTCGTGCTGAATACTTGAAAAGACTCATAAGCATTTAATCTTGCATGTCTGATGTTCTTGGAGCACGCAGGTGCACAAATTTCGAAGGAGAAAATTTCCAGAACTCTTTATGAACGGGAAAAAGACCTTCCTATCACAGACGTTATCATAATGTCGCTGGTGGTTTTTTGTGGACCACTCTTACTACCTTCACCAGGAAGCACAGTCAAGAAAATCCCGATTAAGCCCTAATCCGGATCCAAAATGGCTACTGATTCACTTTCGCCTATTATCAGTGGAGCACTCAGAATATTTTCCAAGGGGTGAGAGGAGAGCGACAGAATCTTTTACGAACAACTGGGCATGGCTTTGGCAGACCCTTTGGGAAAAAAATCATTGATTGTCTTTCAAAATAATTGCGGCAGCAAATTTTTTTTCACAGAGCTCACTTAATTTGTTGAAAAAAAACCAAAAATTATGTGCAAATGGGAAAGAATAATTTAGATAATGCTTTTTCATTTATTGACATTATACATTAAATATCATGGTCGCCAGTATTTGCATGTCATACAAATAAATCTTATCAATATTTATATCCATACTTACAATTGACGTTTCCAATCTAGATACTATTGTCATTCTAGAATCCTTGACAAGTATATGAACAACCCCAGTAATTAATTTTGTTCAACGGCGTTCGCGAACAACAATTCTGCGATAACAACGCGAAATTTCTTATATTCACACACGTCGTGTGAATTTTATTCTATCATATCAACGATCACTACGGCTGAATAATGACATCTTTAGTTTTCTTTGATCTTCATAAATACAGCAAGTCTTTCATCTATGAAAAAAAAATTATCAATGGAAGATTGCTTTTATTATGCATACATCATATCAAACAAGGAATCTCTCATCTCTATAAGTGCCTAAATCTGTCCCTATCCTAATCTGGCCAAAATTGGCATGGAGTCCGCATCGCTAGAGTCTTGCGTCACGGCTACAGCCTGCTTGTTTGCTTTCTCTTCAATCTCCTCGCTTTCATGCCCGCTCATGACTAGTCAAAAAGCCGGACTTCACCGGAGTTCACCGAATTTGCGTCGCATCGCCATATTCTGATTCAGAGTGGATAAACACTCAATTTAAAGAATGCATTCTCCTCGGCGAGGGCATTTTCAAATATGTGAAAATGCCCATATACGTAGGTGATGGTTGGTGCATTATACAAATCTTTTTAGACTTCTGCCTACGGCCACAGGTGTGCAGGCAAAAACGCAGTTGCAGCTTGAATATTGTCTGCTACAGCACTGGCAGTGCCGCTTTTCAAAGCTGCGTTTTAAACGCAATAAAACGCCGGAAGTGCCGCATTGCTATATCCTTCTTCAGGTTACTCCTCTCGAGCTCTGGTTAAAATATTTGGAACCAGCGCTGTCTGGTGCACCCGATAGTATGTTTGAAAATTGAAAAATTCACAATTTTTTTGTGCCCTCCGGCGCAATAAACGCGATATTGCGTCGTAAGTGCCGCATTCGAATAACTTTCCACAAAGCTACTCTTTTTGATTCTCCTTGCTATATTTGGACTCAGCACTGACTGCTCTATCCGACAATATATTCAAAATCTGAAAAGGTCAATTTTTTCATGTGCCGCAGGGCACAATAAACGCGTTTTTGCGTCGGAAGTGCCGCATTGTTATAACTGCTTTCATATTTATCGCACAAAAATCTTGTTTACACAGTTGTCATCAGTGTCCCTTAAGCTATCCGCCGATATGTTTAAAAGTTTGAAAATCTCAACTTTTAGTGAATTACACGTTCTAAATCTTTTTGATCCTTTTTTTGCACTGATAAGCTGATAACGATTTTCAAAGTAATCGTACACAATTCTGATTAACATATTTGAAACCAGCTCTTTGCCAGCTATCCAATGATGTGTATAAAAACCTAAAAATCTCAAATTTTTTATTTCCGATTTTATTGGTCCCTCATAGTGGTATTATTAGCTAGGCTGGCCCCAACCCTTGGCTGCCGTGACCTATCAATATCGATTTTTGTTAATAGAATCATTTTAGTATTGTAATATGGAGGCAGTATTTACACGTTAACTTTCTGAGTCCAAAGGTGCGCTATGTAGTGGAACATAAAAATGGAAGCTATGAACTTTAATTTTTCGAAATTTGTTGAAAATGCAAAATTACCTCTAATTGATTTTAAAATCCCAAGACACAGTAGTGCACATAATTTCCAATTTTTACTTTACTAAATCGCCAGTATAACTTTGACTTTTCAATCTGAAATTTTTGAATTTTTTAGAATATTTAACATCTCAGCAGTTCCAAGATACAGTAATGAGCAAATATTGAAGTCAGAGTCGTATCCGAGTTTCCACTCTCGTTTCTGAAGATTATAGCCAGTCGGGCCCTGATAAATTCAAAACTTCAGAAATTTTCAGGAGAACATTTTATCGTTAAATTACAGTTTCGCCAAAGTTATCCCATTACACAGTCCCTCTTCGATCAAGAACAAAAATCTTCTGTCTTGAGAAATTATTAGCGTCTCGCGCAATTTAAGGCTCGAATCAATTACATTAGTCAACTTTAGTGTCGTCTTTCACTGGAGAGCTCGGGTGCACCCATTCTTGTGACCTGCTTCGCACCTTGTTAGGACCGCGCAAGAGCTCAACCTTGCGTATGTGAGCTCATGATCCATGAGGTAAAAAAAAAGAGCTCTTCATTGATATTTCGATTTTCGAACTGTCTCCTAAGACGAACCTTTCCTTGCTACAAGGTAAATGAACTTGTAAACTCAATGTAATTTTGATATCAAACTCATTTGAAGCTCTCACAACTTTACTATATCAGCAGAAATTCTAAGGCCTTTGAAAAACCATTTTGCAAGAATTATGAAACAGCAGCTGTGAGAAATCACTGGACCTTTATAGATAGAAGTTTATAGTCGATTTTCAATTTACAGAAAGCATCTCGGATAGCGAAATACGCTTTAAACATGACTTCAATAATTTCCGGTCGCTGCCTTGGAAAACGGTAAAGAAGTGCCACGGTTTTCAAACTCAACAGCATAAGATTTCATTTATTACGCTATCCACTTATTGTTAGTTGCTCTTAGGCGTCATGTTGCCAGCCTTCAATATAAATCGCGCCTCTTGACATACACTCCTTGGACAGTAGGTGTATGAGTCATACCAGTTACCAGCTGTGAAATAAGGGGCAGCTGACTGTACGACAACATAAGAATTATCTGAATCCAATTGCGATTGCATGTTGGCTGCTCCCATGCAGACTTTAAATTTTGTTCAAAAACGACAGCTGAGTTCCATGAAAATTTCGGGAAAATGCCATATTTTTCCGATTTTTAAAAAAATTTACATCAGGCTTATTTATCCTCGATTTTTCTAAATCAAGGTTCAAATTTAGCGACATTCGCTCACATGTCAGAATCTCGCATGATTTCATAGAAGCCATTACCATTGGAAGGAACTTGGCAGTTTCATTCACAGCCTCTGTTTCCAGAGAGCTTATCAATGTGATGAATCAGACATTCCTCATTCCAGACTCGGGTAAAGATTACCAAAAGTAATAGTTTTTTTTTCAACTTGAAAATTTCATAATGAAGTGAGCTGGCTTGTAAGTTTTCAGAAATCAGAAAATTTGGGTTTTGCCATTTAAATCTCACAATAGCTAGAAAACATGATCATGTACGGCAAGTATCGGAGCTAGGCTTCTCAAAATCAGAAATATTATTTCGATGATGAAAAATGAATGCTTTCTTGTTTCTTTTGGAAATTTCTTGAAAGAACAGTATTCTGGTAGTTTTTTGGAATGAATAGAAATACAGTCATGCTGAGAAAAGAATTTGAAATTTCCAACAGCAATAATAATAGTTCCTGCTTTTGAGAAGCCTAGCTAGAATTCTTGCTCTTTATAATGTGTTTTCTAGCTATTGTGAGATTTCAAGGCAAAATTCATATTTTCTGACTTTTGGAAAGCCTAGCTAATTCTTGCAACTGTTAAAAACCGCAATTCATTTCCATGTTAATCAATAGCAGAATGGTCTTCGTTAGATGACCTCGCACCTTTGGACATGTGTGTGTCAGCTGGGTGCAGCGCACTTGAGCCAATTTGACTGGATAAAATAAATGCAAGAACACATGTTTCCTTGAATTCACACTAAACAACCCATCGAGTTTCAGAAAATACGCAATCTGCACAAGAACATTCTAGAGTTAATATGAAATTTCAACATGTTTATGGCTTCAATCCGGCAAAAGTTCTAAGATTTAATTATCAAGGACCAAATTATTGGATTTACTGTGAAAATGGAAAATCTAGAAAAAAATACATATAAGTGATGTCTTTCCAATTATAACAACATGGTTCACATGGCTACTTTTACAAACTCTCAGATTTTACATTGACTGATTACAAATCACCACTACACTAATGTTTTCAAGAAAAATCATCCACATTTAGTGATTTTGAAAGGTATCAAAAACTCCAAATTTTGAACTTATTTGCCTATCTTTTCGCTAATTTCCAAAATTTCAAGAAATTTCGAACGGGTTCGTGATTTTGAAATTCAGAATCATTTGCAATGTACTTTTAATACATAGGTAAGAGAGTACTATTTTCTGTTTGATCAAACTGGAGTGAAAAGAAACTCATGAAAGTACTTCTGTTTTTATCTATCGAGTTGGATGCACCTGCACTCAGCTGACACAGCCATGTCCAAAGGTGCGAAGTCATCTAGAAAAGGCCACCCACATATCATGAACTTAGAAAAAACTGTGATTTCAGTTGCAAAAGTTGATGAATTGAGCTAAGCTTGTCAAAAATCAGACATTTTCCCTATTACGACAACAGCTAGAAAAAACGATCAAATTCGACAAAAGTTAGAGCTAGGCTTCTCGAGAACCTGAAATCATTATTTCTGCTATTGAAGTCCTACATTAGCTAAATAACATGATCTACATCGTAAATTGGAGTCTGGGTTCCCAAAAATCAGAAATTATGAAATTTGCTACTGGATTCCACTATAGGTAGGAGGAATGTCGGCTTATAATTTCAGCTTGGAAAAGCAAGAAGCTGGCAATTTCTATCTCAAAGCAGAAAAGGAACATTATATCTCACAGTGATTTGGAATTTTTGAATCAATAAGAGTAATTTTTCAATTTCAACGAATTTTACAAATTGAAGTTTATGATCCAAAATTCCAAATTCCGGTATTCACCGCACTTCTAGTTGTTGAAGTCGACGTGTAAATACTGCTTCCATATTACAATACTAAAATGATTCTATTAACAAAAATCGATATTGATAGGTCACGGCAGCCAAGGGTCGGGGCCAGCCTAGCTAATAATACCACTATGAGGGACCAATAAAATCGGAAATAAAAAATTTGAGATTTTTAGGTTTTTATACACATCATTGGATAGCTGGCAAAGAGCTGGTTTCAAATATGTTAATCAGAATTGTGTACGATTACTTTGAAAATCGTTATCAGCTTATCAGTGCAAAAAAAGGATCAAAAAGATTTAGAACGTGTAATTCACTAAAAGTTGAGATTTTCAAACTTTTAAACATATCGGCGGATAGCTTAAGGGACACTGATGACAACTGTGTAAACAAGATTTTTGTGCGATAAATATGAAAGCAGTTATAACAATGCGGCACTTCCGACGCAAAAACGCGTTTATTGTGCCCTGCGGCACATGAAAAAATTGACCTTTTCAGATTTTGAATATATTGTCGGATAGAGCAGTCAGTGCTGAGTCCAAATATAGCAAGGAGAATCAAAAAGAGTAGCTTTGTGGAAAGTTATTCGAATGCGGCACTTACGACGCAATATCGCGTTTATTGCGCCGGAGGGCACAAAAAAATTGTGAATTTTTCAATTTTCAAACATACTATCGGGTGCACCAGACAGCGCTGGTTCCAAATATTTTAACCAGAGCTCGAGAGGAGTAACCTGAAAAGAGATATAGCAATGCGGCACTTCCGGCGTTTTATTGCGTTTAAAACGCAGCTTTGAAAAGCGGCACTGCCAGTGCTGTAGTTTGGAATATATTGTGGAAACTTACATATTGTCGCGGATTGGGCCCCCAGCTCCCAACGTCAGTGGTATAATTGCTCTCCTGCATCGGCGAGGGGAGCCAGGGGTCCGCACCGTGAATAAGTGAACCATACAATGTGTGGTGGCTACCTGTGAGACGCTCGTTGTGCCTGCCACGTGGGTACTCCTTACGCTCTTAGGGGCCCTTGCCACCAGCCTGCTTAGTAGCGACTCGTCACCTGGGATCGACCTGTGCTTCCAGCCACCGACAGCTGGGGCGTGCACTCATAACCGTGGCACTTAGCTAGCATCGTGCCAGCCTTCCTACAGATGTTACCTACGAGGCAAGATTACGAAATACACCTGAAATGACAACCCGATATTCCGGAGCCACAGCCGAGCCGTGGTCACCGCTCCAACACATATCACACCTGTAAAGTGCCCACCATTTATCCGCAATAAAATCCCTACACTCAAACACACAGGATGAGCATCAACCAGCCAGATGTTACCTAGGGGCCGGCAATAACGGAAACCCCCCGAGGCGGTGTCGCCGGCGTGTGCCAGGTGCGATCGCGCTCGGGGTTACCTCGTAGCGTGGGAGCCAGTCCTCTGTGGCGTAGATGGAAGCACGCGAGAGTTGGGGTAGCGCTGGATCGATCGATAGTTGAGACGAAATGGAAACCCGACCGCTCACTGTGACGGCAGCTGCGAAGACTGACTACGTGACTTATTTGAACGCTGCGAAGGTAAGAGAGGTGAGAGGCGGGACAGCGCGAGGACGGCGTTTTGGGACCCTTTGCGAGGCGGAGGGCGGCGACCTTTGAAGGAAGTCGCGAATCCGCGACACTCCGGGCAACAGAAAAGAAAGGGTCCGAGGTAGCTCCCGATCTGCCATGTTACCTACGACCCTACGAGTTAAACATACATACAACCTACGAGTCAAGTATCCCTAGGTGGAACGCGGGACCCTACTACCTGTCGTGGTAACAGCCGGTTGTTCTCGGAGGTAAGCATGAAGAGTCGTCGGGGGCTCTACTCTGGATACTGGCGGGCTTCTTCGGCAGTTGTGGAGACGATGGTTGCGTTGAACGGCAGTTGAGGTGACCATTGACATGACCATTGACTCGACAGTTGCGGCATCGACAGCTTGAACGGACCATGGAACTCGGCTTGACGGGGATGTTCGGCTTGACGTGACAGCGGCTCGACATTGGTGACGTTGAAGTGACGATGAGTGGCAAAAGGTGTTAAATTTGCCTACTGGCGCGGTTTTTCACGCCTGGGGGTGAATTCAAAGCGAGGGGGAGATTTTACCTCGCGGCACAAGACCCCTGGGGCAAGACACGTGCGAAAGGGGGCATCCCAAAAACTCCAAAAATAACACGGTCTCCCACCGTGGCCCCCAAAAATCGACAGTTGGGAAATAGGCACTTGAGATACACGTCAGCTGCGGGCTAACCTAAAATAGGGTCAGCAACAAACTGGGCGAGCTTAAGGCCCGCCGAAAACCACAAAATCAAAGAAAAAGGAAAAGAAAATAAAAGGATACGAATAAAATAGCTAAACTAAATTAAACGTACCCAAAAATCGTCAGTTGGGGCTATCGACAAGTGGGAAACACGTCCATTGGGGTCTTCTCCATTCGTCACCCAAAAACTCGGTAGTTGGGGCTATCGCAACAGTGAACTCGCAACTTGGGGGATCCTCATTCTCAATCTAAACAAATAACATTAATAAAGAAACGAAAGTTGAGGGGGCGAGCGCGAAGCTTCACCACAAACTCGCAAGTTGGGGAAACGTAACCTGGGGCTACTACTCATGAGGCGAAGCATCTCTTCTTGGGGGCTGACGATCGTGGGGCGAGGCGTCTCTCCTCTGATCTCTCCTGGCTCTCTGTCGCCTGCGCATGTCAGCTATGGCCTTGTACTGCTCAAGGGTAGTGAGGTATTCGTCATATGGGATATCGCAGGTACAGTGGTGCTGTTTAAAGCAGAATGAGGTGTCGTGGTCCTTAGAACGGCACGACCGGCATCTCCTGCCATAGCGAGGGCAGTCTTCCTCGGCATGGATGCCACAGCACAAGAAACATCCGCCCCTCCTCGCATTCAGATCCATCCTCTCACTCAAAAGAGTGTAGTTGGGGCAACTGGAGGAGTAATGGCGCTGCTTGCAGAAGTAGCAGCGGATGTTCTCGGGCGGTGTATCCGGCCTCCTCTGCTCCCGCTCTCTCTCCTCCATCGGCTCGTCCCTCTGACGCTCACCTAAAATGGGGTTTGGGGCCCCATCCTGGGGGGCGGGCGACACGTGGGGCGGTGTTGCGGCCGATGTGGAGCTCACTTCGTGTTCCCAACGAGACCTTTTGGGGGCTCTAGATGAGCGGGATCGGCGTCGATCAGTCGACGACGATGGCAACTCGGCGATGCCAGCAAGGACTTCTTCCTGGATGTCGTCCTGTTGCCGCTGTCGTGTGCGAGAGCGTGAATGCGGGCGCTTCGATGGGGTGCTCTGACGAGCTGTGGCTATCGCAGACTGTGGGCGCGATTCTTGGGGATGCGCTTCGAACCTGCGCATGATGATAACATGGTATTGGTGACGGATTCTCTCCATCTCCGCAACCATTGTGGCGGACGTGAGGTTGATCTGGGTCAACCCGTCCGGTGTGACTCCGTAGTGGGCTAACAGAGCGAGCCTCTGCTGAAGCTCGTCCGGGTGGAGGCGGAGAAGCTCTGTTAGACGGACGTTGACCGCATGGCGACGATAATTGATGTTGTATGTGAGTGTGTAGATGCGGTCGATCCTCTCTAGGAGTCCCTGGGTGTCTGGCAACGGCAGTTGGGATGTGGAAGTTATAAACTTTGTGGCTTCCGTAACAGCGTTGTCGAGTGCTTTCAACTCGTACGTGACCAGTAGGGGCATCAGGTGCTCGGTCTTGGCTCCGCTGAAATCCTCCTCGTCTGGCGAAAAGATCTCTTTCGTGAAGAGACTGCGGAAGCGTTGCCCGATCTTGCTGTGGAGGTATCCATCGATGAGCACGTAATCCTGTTGTCCCAGATGGGCTGGGTCAAAGATGTGCCTAAAGTTAAAAGCTGTGGTGAGCTGCTGAAGCAGACTCAGTGCGGGTCGGTAAGACTGGGGGACAGCGTGAGCCTGGGTATCGCTGTCAGCTTCACGTAGCAGTCGACGATTGGGATTATGCCCTTTGGCGATCGCGGTGATGAGTTCGATCATCGTCGGCTTGCGAGTGTTGGGGTCTTCTCCCGGCGGACTCAGATGGGATACGTCCACCTGGGGTGCGACCTCTGGGGCGGGCGTTGGTTCCGGAGCTTTCGCGGACGAAAGCTCACGGATGACCGCGGCCACAAGTGCGGCGCCGCTAGGATCGTCGGCGGTCTTCGTATCGCGATCCTTGGGGGGAGTCGGCTGTCTCCTGGGCGGCGTCCGCTCTCGCTCCGAGGAGCTCGTCCTCGAATATGATCGAGGACGTCTGCGAAACTGGTAGGCACTGTCCTTTGCGGGGACAGGCACTCCGCGTCTCGACTTCTCTTTGATCGCCATAGTACGCTTGTAGCTGGTCGGGCTACGATCGCTATTACCTGAAAAGAGAAGTATGAGAATGGGGGTACAACGTACTGTGAGTGTATACACACATGGAGTGTCACATGAGTGATGAAGGAATGAGAGAAGGAAGATGGGAAGAAAAAATGGGAAGAAAAGGAATTGGGAGAGAAACGTGAGGCCCCCATGATCCATGAGGCGTGATAAAATGAAGTGTAAAATAAGTGAGGTCAATTGGTCAGGTCGCGCATGAGTTCTAACATGTAGAATGCAGTATAACATGTCAAACATGCATAATGGGAGAATGATGTGAGAAAACATGTGAGAGAATGAGTGTGAAAGGTGTGTGAGTGAGGGAGAATGTGTGAGAGAGATAAATGTGAGTAAAGAGGAGTGTGAGTGTGAGTATGAAAGTTGTGAGTTAGAGTATGGAGTGAAAGAGTGAGTGTGAAAGTGAGATGGAGGCAAAATGAACTACAAAAGTAGATAAAATGAGAACGCGCGCACAAAACAAGAATTTCTTGCCTGACCAATATGCAAAAATTAAATGTGAGTAAGTAAAATGTGAGAAAGAATGTGTGAAAGGATGTGTGAGAAGATGTGAGAAAGAATGTGAGGTGTGAAAGTTGCAAAAGACAAGCCACTGCCTTTTTGGCACAATGTGAGGAAGAAAATAAAACAAAACAACGATAATTGAGGAGTGTGGCTTGTTGGGAGGTGAGAATGAAGAGAAAGTACAAAAATGAACGCAACATACAAGAAATCGCAAAGGAAGATGTTAAAATGACAACCAACGTGCGTCGGCATGATGCAATTTCGTATATGCGGACTGTAGCTTTCTCTGCGGGACCACTCAATCAGCGTAGTCGTGTGGAGCGCGTTTCCCGATTGGGGCGCGTATATTTGGGGATATGATGATAGGGCACGCTACACACACGCATCGCGTGTGGATTGGAGCGCGTTTATGCAGTGTGAGTCGAAATTTGTGGTTTTAAGCGTTTAGCTTTGCGGGGAGGCTGAATCCTCGTGGGAGAATGGGAAGATTGTCTAGAAGACGTTCTTCTGGGTCTGGATGTTGGGGTGTAGTCGTCCTGGGCATGAATCTCTAAAGGGTAAAGACGCGATAGCGGTCTTTTGAGGAACTTACCGTTGGGCATCCGTATTTCTGCGACTCGTACATTGTTGGGTTCGCTCCCATGAAGTCGAACCACAATTCCCAACTTCCATTGTCCTCTGGGGAGATTGTCCTCGGCAATTAGCACGAGGTCGTTGACTTGGGGATGTGCAGCTGTGTGTCTGGGCTGTCGCAAACGACGTTGGTGGCGCTGAACAAGTGCGGAAAGGTAATCGGTACGCCATATCTCCCAAAAGGAGTCCAAAACGGATTGCGCTTCCCTATACCAATCCGATAATCTGTGTTCGTCGACAACGACGTCGTATGTCTGGGGTTTTGGGGGAAGTTGAAGCTGAACTTCTGGGGAGATGAAATCCACTGGGCGTAGTACTCGAAACGGAGCTCCCTCTCGATATGGGGTTATAGGTCGAGAGTTGAGAATCGCTTCGATCTCTACGACCACTGTTCTCAGCTGTTCCCATGTGAGTAGAGTCCTTCCTATCGTCCTCTTGAAGGCAGACTTGAAGAGAGCAACGAGTCTCTCATAAAAGCCTCCTTTCCACGGCGATATGGGGGTGATAAAGTTCCACGTAATCCTATGTTTCGTAGCGAAACTGTGGATATCGTTCCATGACTGAGGCGCAAAGAACAAGGTCTTAATTGCGTCCTCTGCGGCATGGAATGTGGATGCGTTATCACTATAAATGACGTCTGGCGTTCCACGTCGTCCCATAAATCGTCTGAAGGCTAATAGGAAGTCCTGTGTGGAGTTAGAGCTGACAAGCTCCAAATGTACAGCTCTTGTGGCCATGCACGTAATAAGGCATGCCCATGATTTCGCTTTTATGCCGTTCGCATCCCTATAATGGATGGGACCCAGATAGTCCAGTCCTACGTTCTGGAACGGTCTTGATCTCACGACTCGTTCCTCGGGCAAGCTGGGCATGTCCGGATAACGATAGGCTGGGCCACTGGCTCTCTTACAAACGGTACATGTGCGAAGAATGCGGTCTACCGTACGACGTGTGGAAGGTACGAAGAAGCGTTGTGACAACTGGGCGATAGTTGCATACGTCCCTTGATGGTAAGATGTGAGATGAATGTGAAGTGTGATGAGGAATGTAAGTCTATGTGAGGGCACCAACAAAATGGGTGCTGTGGGGTGGATTTTTTCCATGCGGGCTGGACATCTGATAAGTCCGTTTTCGTCTCTGTGTGCGTTGAATCGCTCGAGGCGAAAACGTTCTAACAGATGGGCAGACTCTCGGTAATGTTCGCGAATAAGCAAAATCTCTGCTAAGGCAATGTCCTGGGCCGTGATGTTACCGGCGGAGGAAATTTGAGAAAGAATGGGGATTGCCTTATGGAGATGATGTCTATGAGCGGACACTTTGGGGCCAAGAAAGTTGCGGCGTAAAAATCTGAGGACGTAAACGGTAATACGAAGAAGTTTCGTATAACTGTTTGTGACGTGAAATGGGATAACTGACACATGTGAATCTTGTCTAATCAGACTTACCTGTACAAACTCCTTATCCTGCTCCAGTGTTGTCGTGGGCAGGGTCGTAAAGTCCATATCCTCATCGGGCCAGCACTCAGGTAACCGAAGGATGAACGATGGTCCTGTCCACCAAACATGATCCACTGCTTCCTTCGTCGTCAATCCGCGCGTCGCATAGTCCGCGGGATTGGCTTCCGAAGCAACATAGTGGAACTTGACACCGGTACCCAAATCCTGAAGTTCCTTACCGACCTTGCGGATGAAACTTACCCGATTGTGGACAAACTGCTTCAATGGCCTGGTGGAATGAATCCAGTGAAGCACGATTTGGGAGTCTGAAAAGATATGAATTGTGGAGAGCGGAAGATCCAACTCTTTGTGGAGGTATTGGGCTAGAGTAAGACAATTCCTGGCTGCCATCAATTCCATTCTGGGAATGGTCATGGGCTTTGCGGGCTCGTTAAGGTGTGATCTTGCCATAACGAGGCGTGAGGTGGTGTTGTCGTGAGCGCGACTCACCAAATATGCGCATGCGGCATACACTCGCTTAGATGCATCTCCAAAGACGCATAAATCGAATGTATGTGCGGAATGTGCGGTAACCCGTCGAGCAAGAGATGGTAATTGATACTGTGCGTCCTGACAAAGGCGTTTCCACTCCTGTAGAGCTTCCTTATCCAATTCGTCGTCCCACCTAAGCTTCTTCAACCACAAATCCTGGATGAATAACTTAAATGGAACCATGAAAGGGGTAAGAAGACCCAAGGGGTCATATGTGGACGCATAAGCTCTCAGGGCTGTGCGTTTAGAAGCTACTGGATATTCTGTGGTTCTGATGGGGATCGAAATGACATCCGATTCTGCATTCCACGGAATTCCTAATAGCTTTGTGAGTTCGGGTTGTGTGGCGCGGTCTCGCGGATCTATGCTGCGATTAACTGTGTGTGAGGAGCACAAGAATTCTCTCAAATTCATGTGCATGTGATCGAATATGGACTTGGCTGCTCTATACTTCTGCACGGCTTCGTCCTGAGTAGAAGCACCTAAAACAACGTTGTCCACATATGTGTTCCTTTCGATATCTCGACAAAGTGGAGTATCGATGCGGTGCAAATAAATGCGAATAGATGCGGCTAGTATGAATGGGGAAGATTTGACTCCAAATGGGATTCTCGTAAAGCGGAAATGACGTAAGTTATCCCTGTCAGGAGGTCGATTAACATCCTTCAGCCACAGGAAACGTGTCACATCTCGCTGAGAAACTTGCAGTCGAACCTGATGGAATGCCTTTTCTACATCAGCGATCAGAAGGTATCTGTGCAACCGAGCTCGAAGCTGAATTCCTGCTATCTCTGGCAAAAGCGATGGTCCTTCATAGAGGCAGTCATTCAAACTGGGAACTCCTCGCATGTGGGATGAGGCATCGAAAACTACTCTCAACTTAGTAGTAGCCGATGATTCCTTGAAGACAGCTTGGTGGGGAATGTAGTAAACAAGATGACTGTCGACAACTTGCTCACTAACTTCCTCGATAAAGCCTGACTCCAAGTGTTGTGCTATGGCTGCACAGTAGCTCTTCCATACGGATGGTCTTTCCTGTAGACTGCGATATTGACTGACTAATCGGCAATAAGCTAACTGCTTATTGTCGGCCAGCTGGGGATGTGATTCCTTCCAAGGAAACTGTACGTAGAGAAACCCATTGTCGAAGCATGCGGTATCCTCGAAGTGCTTGAGGATATGGGAATTAGCGATGGCGTTTTCGTCGTCGTGGGGCTTATCTGTAATACCTAAACGTTCTAATTGCCACAATCTGGCGACGATGTCCTCGTCTTCATCGTCTTCTCGCCACTGCTCCATCCCGGTGGATGTTGAGACGGGATGAACCTGCGAAAAAAAGATGAACCTGAGACAACGGTACCAAATCGTGTGTGGGTCAGAACTAGTCCTGACGGTAGGCATACAGACGATCCTTGTGTGATGATGTCCCAGAAATGGTCAATACCTATAAGAACGTCGACGTTAATCGATGCATCCTTATGGTAAGTCGGAAGATCGAATCCAAACTGACGAATGAAGTCGATATCTTCCTTAGACAATCCTGGTGAGGTAGTGGGGCTTGTGAGTTGGTCTTTGGTGCGTACAAAGACTGTGAGTTCCTTATCGAATGAGTCGATAAGTGTGAGATCAGCTTTACCAGAAACTTCCGTGGTCTGATGTCCTCCGAAAGCCGTTAACGTAAGCGGCTGATGGTCATAGACATGGAGACCTAGTCGGTTGACTGCGGACGTGGTGATAAAGCTGGTCTGTGCGCCGGAATCGAGTAAAAGGGTCATATCCTGGAGATCTCCTGAGGCTGTGCGAGCTTTGGCTTTCACCAGCATCAAAGCTGGATGAAGCTGAGGATTGTTCGAATGAAGCTGCAGACGTAGATAACACTGGTGATAGTCCTCATATTCCGTATCGGACTGTACCAACAGCTGATCATTCGTCCTTGCCTCCTCAGGATATGGCGATCCTGATCTTCGTCCTCTGCGTCGTTCCGGTGATGATGGGGATCGATATCGTCGATTCGTGGGAGATGACTCTCTAACGGGCACGTCAAATCGTACACGTGGAGATGGGGATCGGGATGACTCACGTTCCCGAGAGTGGGAGCTGGAACTCGATCTGCTGCGATATCCTCTCTGTTCGCGGGGCTGATAAGCACGATCACGAGAACGATCTCGGGATCTCCTGCTGTCCCGTGCTGGACTTCTCGAAGGAGAATAATCCTTTGAGGATTGGCGACTTCTCGTAGCGGGTCGTGATCCATGGGGTGACCTAGTCCTTGGGGATCGGCTTCTCCTTGGTTCAAACCTACAGAGGAGTCGATGGTGGTAGCCTCTACAATTCCTGCAGATGGGATAATCGCACTGATCTTGACGATGTCCTTCACGAAGACACTTCCAACACAATCCCAGAAGCTGCACGATCTTACGGCGAACGTTAACTGGGAGCTGTTGGTTGCATCCACGAGAGGAGTGTGCAAAGGAATCGCAGAAACAACATGCGGCTGGATCATAGAGCGATCCTGGGGATGTAGACGTTGATGAACGTCTTGGGGAGGACGTTGATTGACGTCGTGGGGAAATATCTCTATTGATGACATAAGTACTGCTGCGGGAGCAAGTCTGCTCGAACCTTTCCCTTGACTGAATAAGGTCATCGAGGTGAGACATGACTTGTCGAAGATCAAAATCGGCTCGTTTCTCGAACTCGACGTTGTTAAGCCGCTCCTGGATTGACAGGGGGAACTTAGTGCGTACGAGATCGATGATATAAAGAGCACGATTCAGATCCTCGAAACGCGTAAGGGCATGAAGGATACCCTGAATCCGGAACCAAGTGTTTCGCATATCCGAAGCTGATTCGGTTGCGGGCTGAAGATCTCGGAGCTGCTGATGGAACAGCGCTCTGGTCCTCCTCGGGCAGTCGTATCGCTTCTTCAATGCTTGCACTAAGTGATGGTAGTTGTTCCGTCCTGGTTCAAGGTCCTGCAACACCACTTGGGCTTCTCCCCTAAGCAAATTCATGAGGTAGAGATATTTCATATTGAGGTCGATGTTGGGGTCGTTGTGAACAGCTAGCTCAAACGTGCACCAAAACTGCTGGAACTTGGTGACATCTCCATCGAAATGCGGCAACGTTAACTTCTCCAAATGGATCGGTACGTTGTGCGACGATGGGGCAGTTTGTGCGGATGTAAGCTGAAGATGTTCCAACTGCTGTGCAACGTCCAACTGGGTATCTACAGCTTGAAGCTGTGGGGCGTCTGTGCGATCTTGTCGCTGGGGCGTCGTCACTGTTCCTGTCGTCCCCGTAACAGCATCCTCACTGATGGAATTAGCGAGTCGATGGATACGAAGAGACTCAGAGCGTTCACTATCCGCTTCCTGCGTACTCTGCAAGGTGCGGAGGAGTGCTTCAGCGTCTGCCAGATGTTGATCCACGCTGTGCTCTTCCTCGAACCTGCTGTACGCCTGCTGATCTGTCGGCGAACTGGAGGTAGTAATGTGGTACAGGAGTACGTCACGACGATCACGCAGAAGCGAAAGTGCGGATCTCAGACTCACTATGGAGAGCTGTGTGGCTGCCTGACGGTGCTGGAGCTGATGGAGTTGCTCCGCAACTGGGGCGTCAGACACATACGGAGTAAGCAAATCGGAACTTACCTGTTTCCTAATCGTCTCCAGGTCCTCGATGGCTTTGACGACCTTGGGGATGTAGGATTCGACGGTGTTCATATCGATCGATAGCGCACTGACTCGAAAGCTTGCAGGAGGTAGTAACTGCCAAACCCAAATTCTGAAATTGTGCTACATGAGTATGCTTGGCGAGGGCGTGACTACTTGCGGATGTAGTCACACAAAAATGGTGAACACAATACACGAGCGAAATGCGTGAAACGATGAACAACAAGCAACAACTGAAACTCCGGGGGGTTAGTATGGGGCATGAGTACCGATGACGAAAGCAGTATCGATCGCAAGGAACCGTCACTGACTAAGCCTAGCCACAAATTGCAAAAAAAAGGAGGGAAAGAGGAATGAGTGCGCAATGCGAGCATGTGGGAAAGAAATGAATTTAGGGGCGAGACTCTCATCAGACATAACATACAGGGCTCGTTCGTCGGCCTGATGGCGTGTTTCAGGGCAGACAGAGCCGAACCATCTCAATGGCTGCAGAGAAACCTGGCCACCAGAAGGCACCAGACAGTTCCGGACAGTGGGCAGGGCGCAGATGGCTGCTGCCACCAGGTCTGCGGGATCACCCCACTCTCAGCTAAGTGGAACTGTGGGTAGTCGCGTACTCGCGTCAACCTAGTCGCGTCGGAGCTGGCTGATGAAACGAAAGATGAGTTCTCTAAAGAGCCACAAGGTACAACCAGCATGTATACACTGCGCAAACATGTGAAATGGAAAAATGGGATGAATTTGCACTGCTAACTAGGGACCCTAACGTGCAAGGGCGTGCACATGTGGACTACACAGGTGAGGCTCGATCACAGAAGCTGAACATAGGTTTGCTATCCCTATGCTCAACTCCGGTACGATGCACCATGTCGCGGATTGGGCCCCCAGCTCCCAACGTCAGTGGTATAATTGCTCTCCTGCATCGGCGAGGGGAGCCAGGGGTCCGCACCGTGAATAAGTGAACCATACAATGTGTGGTGGCTACCTGTGAGACGCTCGTTGTGCCTGCCACGTGGGTACTCCTTACGCTCTTAGGGGCCCTTGCCACCAGCCTGCTTAGTAGCGACTCGTCACCTGGGATCGACCTGTGCTTCCAGCCACCGACAGCTGGGGCGTGCACTCATAACCGTGGCACTTAGCTAGCATCGTGCCAGCCTTCCTACAGATGTTACCTACGAGGCAAGATTACGAAATACACCTGAAATGACAACCCGATATTCCGGAGCCACAGCCGAGCCGTGGTCACCGCTCCAACACATATCACACCTGTAAAGTGCCCACCATTTATCCGCAATAAAATCCCTACACTCAAACACACAGGATGAGCATCAACCAGCCAGATGTTACCTAGGGGCCGGCAATAACGGAAACCCCCCGAGGCGGTGTCGCCGGCGTGTGCCAGGTGCGATCGCGCTCGGGGTTACCTCGTAGCGTGGGAGCCAGTCCTCTGTGGCGTAGATGGAAGCACGCGAGAGTTGGGGTAGCGCTGGATCGATCGATAGTTGAGACGAAATGGAAACCCGACCGCTCACTGTGACGGCAGCTGCGAAGACTGACTACGTGACTTATTTGAACGCTGCGAAGGTAAGAGAGGTGAGAGGCGGGACAGCGCGAGGACGGCGTTTTGGGACCCTTTGCGAGGCGGAGGGCGGCGACCTTTGAAGGAAGTCGCGAATCCGCGACACATATAAAGTGATGAGAGTACCAGACATATAATCGTATGAGTTATTCCCTTCCATTTTTTCCACCCCACAAAGTCGTTGCACTTGACTTTCTCTTGCTTGTCTTGCCACTCATTTTGTTGACGCTTATACAAGCTACTGAAAAATTGTCACTCTATACCTCTGTCATAAAAAAATGATCTACAGCATCGGTCCTTCAGGATTGTCCGGATGTAAAACATGAAGCCATTTCCATCGTTTTAGCCAGCGGATCTCATTTCTCTTTAACAGGCTTTGAATGCTTTTGTATGCTGCGGTTTGTTGGCTTTTTCTCAAATCAAACAAATGTTATGCGCATTGATTTATGGGAGAATATCTCCACAAAAATAGTAAAATAGAGAATTTTGTAAATGCTGTATTTAATTCATCTTGCATGCCGAAAGGAAGATGCCCTTTGATTCAACTGGCATGGCGTCTGGGAGGCGGGGCTTCGTAACCTAATTGACCTAGATAATGATCAGACAGCACGCGCGCGAGAGAGGCGCAGACTGCGTAGAGGGTACGAGCTATACTTTGGGAGATTTGAAATTTTTCTCGAATATTCGAATATCGAATAATATTCGATATTTGAAATTTTCGAATATTCGACTATCGAATATTATTCGAAAATTGAAAACTTCGAATATTCGACTATCGAATATTATTCGAAAATGGAAGTTTTCGAATAGAATAATATTCGAATATCGAATATTATTCGATATTCGAATGTCGAATATTATTCGGTTCTCGAATGATGATCGATTTTCGAATACTATCCGAATAAATTATGTCAGTGAGAATACCTGTGAGGGACCAAAACATCTAATGAATTCTTTTGGTAAATATCAGGAATAGACATTCTTTATGTTTCAATTTACGATGAAAAGACGGTTCAGTGATGACGTGAAGAGAAGGCAGCCCGGCAAAAAGATGGGTACCGGGTTTTTGTGTCGATTTTAAAGTAGTCCCCCTACCTAAGCTATGACTGATGTTCGGAGCGAAAAAGGGGGCTACCAGGCCTGAAGCTCCGAAAGTGGCCCGGATCTTACGGTAGGATCCTGAGTACGAGATGCAGGCAAGGTAGAGATGCAGAGTCGTTGCGGGACCCTGCACCCATGACTGTGTGCGCTATGCGTTCTCTGCCTTGCAGTTCGAATTCGCTGTACGGGCGGCATTCGGAACTACCGTAAGATGGGCTACTTTGGGAGCAATTTTCAGGCTTACCAGACCCTCTTTTTCGTTCCGAACTTCAGTCACCGCTTAGGTAGGGGGTCTAATTTAACATCGCTACAAAATCCCGGACCCATCTTTTGGGACGCTGCCTTAAGAACCTAAAAGCGTACTCCTGTGACGTGAAGGAAATTCAATCTTCAAAGAAGATTATTTATCCTTATGAGAGTTGTGGACTGACATACAGGGATCCCAGCAGTATGGCTCTTTGGGCTGACATCAACCTATACTTACACTCTGAAGCGATTTATCGATCGCTTTTCGCTGTTGTAAATTACCGTAGGAAAACCGAGGAAGGTTCTGAGATATCAAGACGTTTGCTCAAGAATGAGAAATAGAAAGGCCAATCTTATACTAGGCTTCTAAGACACTCACTATATAAAGAATTTGCACTCAACCGTAACGCCTTTTGCAACTTATGCCAGGTACACCGTAACAGATGTTTTCCAACGCTTTTCAAAACTGAGAATGCACATTCAAAAGGTTTGAAAGCCCGTGCGTAGTTAAACATACGTAAAATCCTGCTACATAGATTTGAAATCTCTTCTTTGTTGGAGAAACACTTTTGGATGTCTCATTTTGCAGTTGCTCTATATGCTGGAAAGTTCATACCGTGATAATACAACAAGAAAAACATGGATGATTTGCTTTCTGCTGCATTTGTAAGGTGAAGCCATCCCTACAGGGTGTTACTTGAAGGTTGGCATAAGACTTCGTGGGAGGTATTAGCGATTAACAGTTTGTAGATACCCTTGGGACACGCCGTATATGTTGTGGATATCGAATTTCCGAATATTCAATGCTTCGAATCTTCGAATAGTCAATTCTTATCGAATTTTCGAATATTCGGTGCTCATCGAATATTCGAATATTCCATGGACATTGAATGATCGAATTAATTGTCATCGAATATTCGACTATCGAATAATATTCGAAAATGAAAATCTTCGAATATTCGACTATCGAATATTATTCGAAATCTCAGATTTTCGAATATTCAAATTTTCGAATCATTCGCATTAGAATGATTTATTCGAATAATCGAGTAATCATTCGATTTGGTCCAAAGTATAGTACGAGCGACCTAAATTAGGTCACAAAATCCCGCCTTCCAGCCGCCAGGCCAGTTGAATCAAAGGTTAGTTTCGCGTTCTTGAGATCTTTTAATTACCGTGCGCCTAGTCGCTACACTTCTTTAGTATTGTTAGTATATCAGAATTATCAAACTATTGGATCATCTCATTTATGATAGGGACAAGCAGACCCTTCCCTTTCGAGCTTTGAATTCTATTTAAGCTGTGAAACACCGAACCAGGGTAAGTAAGTAAGATTTATTGAAGGGAGTTTTACAGTAGAACTCTATACTACCGTTCTTCTGGCAAACCCATACTTCAAGATTTTGTCGTAATCTATTTCAAGATGGACGTTTTGAGTGCCTAAAAGTGACACGCTCTGCAAGTGTCTAGTGGGGGTAATCCTAGCCACTAAGCCCTGAACTTCAAGGCGGAAGTTCTTTCTTTTTGCTTCAAATGCATCCTAAATTACATGAAAACTGGTAATTTGATCACTCATATTGGCGGTTTTTGAAAAATTGTGTACGGAAAAAATGCATTCCAGCACATGTTATATTGAGAAAATTTCGCGATCGATTTTTTTACCATTTTTACCGCGATTTTACATTCAAAAAAGATTTATGAAATTTCTAACGAACATCAATATTTCAAATACATGACGTGAGCAGCCAAGTTCTGGGGAAGGCGATAACAGCATAAGAAAAAAAAACTTGATTTATTTTACGTTAGGTCTGCTATAACATATTTACATTCCCGAGTTCCTAAGTTCCATTTTTCCACGCAGATGGCCAAATAATTGTGCTGTTGCTTACTCATTCTCAATTTCATTGATAAGTTCATTATCAAAAGCTACAACAACAACATAATTTACTACAGTATGAATAAATTCATGACTCGAGGATTTCTAAAAAGCTAGGAGAGCATAAAAATATGTTTTGTTTCTCATAATTTCGTAAATATTCCCATACAAGCTGTTGTTTACTGCTTCATAGTTCATATGCATTGTCTGTGAGAATTGCAGGCTCGAAATAACTTGGTAGAGGCAGGGTATTTCGAAATGCAAGTGCTTTTTTTTCAATATACGTCATCTACCATAGCGCAGAACTGCATACTCATACTATATGTTATAAGCCAGCGCTAGGATTTCTATTTTTCCTTACTTATTCTTGCGTTGAATTACCGTAATAGGGCTTGAAGAGCTGCTTGTTTGTTCTCGTACTAGTCTATAATCTTCTTCTATCTTTTTATTTTTTGCAGAAGACACAGATGAATAAGATTAAATGAGAAGCTACGAAAGGTTTTTGGATTCCCCTCTCTTAGTCGAAATTGCTACTTCATCAAGATTGCTTACCATAAAGGCCGTATTGCAATTTTTGGCTCTTTACTTTAGCTAGTCATAGACTAGTTCTTTGTTTTTAGAAAGGTCTAGATTTTCAATTTTTACAACAGAATCGGCAGCTGTGGTTTATACATTATTATAAAAGCTTTTACGTCTGTAATTTTTACATAATACGAAACTATCTTAATACAGCTTGTATATCCCTTAGTAAGCCTCCAACAAATCTACAGTCTCTGTGAATACCTCTTCTGACGCACTAGCAAGACGCACGGTTATGACAGTTGGAATCAAGAGTTCGATCTCCTTTACTCAAGCTAGCATTCGACATCACGGGAAAGTAAGGTGGTGCCAGAAGCGCTGGGAAAACCGAAGCACTTAATCAGTGTGCCTACCCCTCCCCTCTCCCCCTCGCAATGTCTTGTAAAGCTCGGCATTTGATAGCTTCTTTGGCGATGAAGCTGAATGCGTTCGGTCGTAGTGCGTATGGCGATGACGAATCCCTTATTCTTTATGCTTCAAGCCCCGATGTGTCCCATACTGCTTCAAATGAGGCTATAAGTGCCAAAATCTTTTTTTTTCATCCAATGATTACCACTATTCCGCGTACGCACAATCTTCGTCACACTATTTGTACATAGAGATTTTCAACTATGAATCTTTAATTCAAGAAACATTTGCAGGCTTCCCTTTTTTTGAGCTCACTGTTATTGGAGAAAAATCGGTGTGATTTGTTTATTTGTTTGTTTATTTGTACTATACACTCAGGATGCACCGAAAAAAAAAGACAAACAAACATAACATCAGTTCATCCTATTTCGTCCTATAAATGTCGTTCGCAAAAAAATACGCACGACAGGAGGTAAAATGAATTTGTGATGTCAGATTCCTCTCATTTAGTTTTGCGATTCAGCACGAAGTTTATCCATTAATCACTACACAGCTGAATAATATCCCTTCTGATTATAAAAGGATCCCACTACACTTATGATACACAGCATCTGTATGAAGTGCTGAATATACACCTCTCACGGTATGCTTACCGCTCACCGCGTTCCTACCAGGGTCAAGCGTGGGGTGTGGCACGCCACATCTAGAGGTCGTATTGAGGAGTCAAAAGGGGAGGGGGCGTAGTTGGGTAATCTGATAATAGTGATAACATGATATTCGTATCGTATCCATAATTAGCATTCAATCAACCCCTGTAGACAAAGTTTGAGCGAATTCTGAAGATCCAAGATACTAGGCAACCTAAGTGAAATGGTCATATTCCAGCATAGTTAACTTTGTTTCAAAAGTGAATTAGCTATCCGTTTTTGCACTCAAGACAAAGCACTACTCCTTCTTTGTCTATCTCAGAATTCCCGCTTCAAAAGACCTCCAAACTGTAGAATTAGAAGCCAACCAAAATCTCATTTTCCCATTTTTCGCTTTTAATAGCTGTGCTTTCACCAACTATTGCTCAGAGCAAAGAAAACGAATGAGGCTCAAATCAATCCTGTGAAAGCTAGAGATTTAGGCTATCGATCCCTATAAATACGGTTTGCTAAAAATGTTTTTTTGATATAGTCAATGGGGTGTGGCACACTCCCTTAAAAGCTTTGGCAGCCACAGCTTTTAATGGGGTGTGCCACACCCCATTAACTATGTCATAAAAACATTTTTAGCAAACCTTGTTTATATGTATCTAGATCTAGGTACATATAAATATATAAATATATATATGTATAGATCTAGACATATATATCTATATATATGCCTAAATTTCCTAGTTTTCACAGGAGTGATTTGAGCCTCATTCGTTTTCTTTGCACTGAGGAATAGTTGGTGAAAGCACAGCCATCAAAAGCGGAAAATGGGAAAAATGAGATTTTGGTTGGCTTCTAATTCCACAGTTTGGAGGTCTTTTGAAGGGGGATTTTTAAGATAGACAAAGAAGGAGTAGTGCTTTGTCTTGAGTGCAAGAACGGATAGTTAAGTCACTTTTGAAACAAAGTTAACCATGCTGGAATTTGACCATTTCACTTAGGTAGCCTAGTATCTTGAATCTTCAGAATCCGCTCAAACTTTGTCTACAGGGGTTAATTGACATGCTTATTATGGATATGTTGCCCATTATGTTGAACAGAGCCTTCAGGTAATGCTAACTTAGGCATATAATTCAGGGGAGTCTTATTAAGACAGCAATCAGAGGGGGGGGGAGGGTCGTAACCAGTGATCGTGTGCCACACCCCTTGCTTGACCCTGGTTCCTACTGCTTACAGGCAGCCCATGTGAAAAAAAAACTCGTGTCGTTTCTTCGACGTGGATATGGCAAACTTTTGTTGTTGCTTTTTATCCTCCCAATACAGGATAAAAGCTATCTGCTCCAAGTTTATTCGAACTTTTAAGTCCGTATGTCTATTTCCGCTGGAAACAATAAATTCTTAGCAACAATAATATCATACCATCACATACATTTAAGGTTGGTTTGAGGTAGCTCTACCATGTTCTGTGTTTTCTACCTATATTTAATTGCAGCTCGTGCGCGTCTAGACAAAATTTTTATCTCAGTAAAACCCGGAAGCCTTACCACTCTGGTTTTTATTGAGATTCTAGGACGATTCACAATGAAATGCGAGCTTTCTGTAAATTTCATTTGCATGCAAATATCAAGCTTTCCTGTTGCGAATAGAGAACGGATGTCAGCTATGTATATGTAATAGCTTTTTATCCGCTCTTTCCTCATTCCATCTTCCATAGGCACAATGTTGGACAATCCAAGTTTTAACTACGTATTCAAATGATTCACGTTTTGAAAATTGTTTTTGAGGAAAATATCTTTGATAAATATTTGTTGGTGTAACTCTTAGTTTATCTTTGTCATAAAATTCTCATCATTCTGAATACTCTCCAGCCAGTGGCAGTCCCAGGATTTTCGTACGGGGGGGGGGGGAGAAGGGGCAATAAATTTTTTCAAATGAAGAGACGTGGCGTCAGTCACCGCCCTCCGAAAAAATTTTAGGGGTGCTTCTAGAAGTTTTTTGCGGGACCCTAACCCCTAGAATCTGGAATAAGGGAGCATGGCGTCGGCCACACCCTCGAAAAAAAATTTATAAGGCTAATTTGAATTTTGAAAAATTTCAAAAATTATTTTCATTGTTTCCAAGAATAAACAAGTCACGTGCACATTTTTATAACCACGTAAGTAAATTTCAAAAATTTCGCAGTCCATTCTCGGGGGGGGGGGGGGGTGGGGGCGCTCCTCCCCCTCGCCCCCCTTCCATCGGTCCGCCACTGTCGCCAGCACGACATCAATGATACTGTCAGAAAGTTACAAATAGGATGATCCTGCTCTTTACATAAATGAAGGTTGGGTGTAGTTGACACCAAAAAGGATGATACATAATTCTTGCACCAATAATTAAAATTCGTTTCAGACAGTTCAGATAAAGTTTTTCAAATCTCATCATCTCTCTGTACAATCTATCATAAGCTCTATATTGTAATAAATGCCAGAGATTTGTCCGACTTGAAAGCAAAAAGTTTAATGAAATGTAATTATTCCTATAAACGTCCGATCAGAAAGAATTTTTTGTATAGAAAAAGCATGTCAAACACCAGCAGCAGAATAAAAATGGGATTTTAGTAGATGTTTTCAATGTTAGCGAGTAAAGTTCAAAAATCCACTTTGGTGCTATTTTTATCAGCTTGTACCTTCCGGATATGGCATTGAAATAGTTTGCGTCAAGTATTTTTGAAGCGCGAGAAGTTCTTTATTCTATGTTTGTCAGGATAAAAGATTTTACGGAGTTCCGATTTTGGGGTTCAGCTTATGTATCGACGTGACTTCAGAAAGTTCGCACCAAATGCTTACGAAAATTGCCTTTCAGTGGAATACTTGGAGTTTTTTCTTTTTTCAAATATACATTTTTAGTATGCCAAGAATAATCGCAAATATTCACACCCATCTCAATATAATCTACTGCATATCAGTGGCGGACCGAAGAGGGGGGGGGTGGTTCCCCCCCCCCCCCCGAGAATGGGTCGCGAACTTTTTGAAATTTACCTATATGGGTTGTAAAAATGTGCAAACGACTTGCTATTTTTGTAAATAATTAAAATAATTTTTGAAATTTTTTAAAAATTCAATTTAGCCTTACAAAAAAGTTTTTTTCGGGGGCATGGCTGACGCCACGCTCCGTTTTTCCAGATTTTAGGATGGGAACCCTCAAAAATTTTGAGAAGCACCCCAAAAATATTTTGGAGTGCGTGGCTAACGCCACGCACCCTCACTTTTAAAAAAATTTTTGTCGCCCCCTTTCCCTCGGTCCGAGATCCTGGGACCGCTACTGCTGCATATGTAAAGAAACACAAAGCGAAAGACAAGGAACAGGCCTTGATTATAGCACTGAAGATATAGAAATTAACTATTGCTTTTTTTTTCAAAAATCTTTTACTTTCTTGAACCCGTTATATGTAAGGTTCTGGAAAAGAAAATTCAGTCGAAATACATAGGCCTTCATGACTCAGCTTTTCGCTTTGATGCAATCATGTCGTTTTAATCATGCTCACCCAAATATAACAGGGCTAAAGCTGTTAGTAAAATCTCATTATACACTCCAACTAGACTCCCACGCAAATTCGGCGGTGTCCATATAAAGCTGACTACTCACTTATTAATCCGTGGCACTTTGACGTGATTTTGTTTACGATCATGTTTTCCGCACTCTGTGGACAAATATAGTTTTATGGGGCGTAAATACATGGACAGGCAGCTTATATTATAAAACGCTTCAGTGTAGGCGTCTGGAATGATTTTGAGCTGTTATGGTTGCCTCTTGATAAATAAACATAGCACATTTAGTGCTCAGTGTTTACATCTGTGGAAGACCTCGCATATGTCTGATTAATGCCCTTTGAGATACAAATATCAGTTTATTTTATGTATTGTTCGAGACCGCCACTTCTTTAGGCACTGCACTTAAAATGAAATGCTAATTTTTTTTCCTGATCATGTATTTTTAATTTCCTTCAAATAAACTATACTATATCAAAGTTTCTGTAAAAACTCTCATCCTTGAACCCTCAAATTCCGGGAGCAGAAGTGCGAGTCAGAATACTCATGTAGTGGAAGTCGTGAAGGGCTCTTTTTAATGGCCCTAATTTTAATTATGTTCATCCTTGTTTCTCATTTTCGCTCAATGATCTCTTCGTACAAAGCAGAATCTATTTATAGGCTACAGCAGGCTATCTTTGCTAATTTCATTTTTTATGAGCTCAAGGAGTAGGGACTGAAAACGTCAAAACACAACTCTTAAAAATCCTATTTTCAGTCTATTCTTTTGAAGTTTTATTTGTAGGATATTATAATTTGCCGATTTCATTATTGTAATATTCAGAAAAAGGGCATTGAAAGAGTTGAAACATTATGTCTGTAACTAACGTTTTTTTCTTCATGCAATTCTGAGCACGCGGTAACTTTTCTCATCCACTTCCTCAGCTTCGAAACAAAAACAGCTTATTAGCTCCAAAGGTTGAAGTGGGCAAAGTAAATGAAGTGGATGAGTATGGGATGCGCGAAGATATTTTGGGAATGGAGGCTTTCTTCTCACAATAAGAGATCCAGAGAAGCGAAGAGTTGATTGTGGAGATACTTCGATACGAAGCACATTTTGGAGAAGCGCTACTTTTTAAGGCAGTAAGGTATAATAAATTGCCTTGACTTACTTGGAAAATTTGCAAATGCCGGTGCTGTTGAAGAGAAATGAAGAATGTGATCTATGAAAAAAGTACGCAACTTTTATTTTACCCATTATAATGGGAGTTTTTCCAAATTTCTACCTACCAACAATCTTGTTCAATATGTCGTGCATTATGAAAAAGTTTGCTGCATCTCTTGAATGCCAAGTCCTTTGCGAGGTTCTTGAGTTAAAGTATCTGAAGTATACTGGAATTAGGAAGAATTAGGAGAATATAGCGCTGGACTTTGTCTTATCACCATTTTGTGAAATTTTCTGCCCTCATATTTTATATACAATACTAGATGGCAAACCCGGCTCCGCCCGGGACCAAACTTTGCACACATACACTTCGGGGCAGGGAGCGTGTCATAGTCCACTTTTCGTTATCGATCGATGTCGATTTCACCGATTTTTTTGCAAATTTTGAGCTCCCAGCAAATTTTGAGCACAGGGGGGTAATCCAGCATGCTGATCACCCCCACGGGGGTGATCAGCATGCTCGATTACCCCCCTGTGCCAACTCCCAGCCCCGTAGCTCAAATTTTGCAAAAAATCGATAAAATCGATATCGATCGATAACGAAAAGTAGCCTATGACACGCTCCCTGCCCCGAAGTATATGTGTGCCAAGTTTGGTCCAAATCGGTTCAGAAATAAAAATTTCTATTCCGCACATACGTACAGACATACAGACATACAGACAGACAGACAGACAGACATTCAGCTTTAAATATAAGATCAGGAAGTTTTACTGACAAAGCCATTATTCTTATCATGTAAAGCGAAAATTTTCAAAAATTTGCAAGGATCCGTCCTCAATATCTCGCAATCAGCCCATTGATTCCTGCTAGTCCATTTACGGTCCTTAAATTCGAAGCACTTCACCATTACTTCTCCTATGACATCATCTTACGTCTTAAGTTCATGTTACTTCCGAGACTTGCTATTCATAGCCCCGACATTGTCATTTTTTGCATGAACCACCAGTGACAGCTTCAATCATGTGCGAAATCTCTTAGGCACTAAGAGTGATGGCGACCAAAACACTGACCAATCCTCTTGTTATTTGTGATGTGCTATATATGCATTTCGTTATCTATCGTATACGAAAATTTATGTATCTTTATGGGTTTCCTCTTGCAGGTTATGGTATGCCATCGGCTACTGTTCATTGCTTGCTTGTGTGTGATTCTTGCTATATATTCGGGGTAAGTTATATAAAGGATTTCCAGAATCATCTTGTTACTTTTCAACTTTGATTGCATTTCTTATTCATAAGGCGCATAAGATTTCCACTAGAATATAGCTAACTAATGGGAGGGGGATTTGAATTTTCGCAAGAAAGATTCTTCTTCCTTTGGATTCTATTCAGCACGAAAATGAGATTCTCCAAATGAAGTTCTATGAGAATTCGAATCCTTTACGTTGAAAGATCGAAACAATAAACATGTCATATCAAAGTACTTTTATACGAATTTTGTGCTAAACCATAATGCTCCCATTATTTGTTTACTTCCCTAAAATTGAAACTTTTGAATGACGAGGCGTGGGCTTTGAAAATTAAAAAATCGTTTTTTGTCAACCATTTGATTAAAAAAACGCAACCAACATTAATTAATCAAAAAATGACAGCATTAAAAACTGCGCTCAAATGGTTAGAAAGTCTTTTACACTGTGTGAAGTTCTTCTGGAAGATGGTAATGACTTTTTTTGACTCTCTGCGTTTAAAGGCAGTGTCTCATCAAAATTTAATTGTCGAGATTTTTGCATTTTGCATGGCTGTCGGACCTTGTCTAATACTGTATGGGCTTGAAATCGCACGAAGTTCCCAAAAACCCCGTTTTCTGGAGGCCCCGCGGAAGCAACGTGGACGAGTTGTACCTTCCAACTTCAGCCTCAGCCACAGTGGCAGCAACAGAGGGGAGGTGAATGCCAAGTGGAGGGACATGTTCAAACGCGTAAGGAGGGAGACCGAAGGAGTCTCGCGTACCAGCTCGCTCTCCGCGTACCACTTTATGCGAATTTTTTTCAGCGTGGAGGGGGTCAAATTGAGTGGAACTCGTTGCAATGACCTGTTTAAACGTCCTTATAATATAATATGTGAAGATCCGGCGACCTCAACTTTGGTGAGACACTGCCTTTAAGCTAGAAACAGCTTTTCACGAGAGCTTGCTTTTTTTACTCTTCAACTCGTGTCGTGCAAAAACTTCTTTCAATGTCATTTTCATTCCTTCTATGGAAAAAAAAATTGGGATCTTTGAGTCTTGATTGGTCTGAGAGGTCTGCGGCGCCATCAAAACTTCAGCTAGTTGATGCCATCTCGAAAGAAAACAAAACGCTTACCAAATTCTAGAAAAATATAAATGCAAGTATTGTTTATATACGTACATCATATTTTTTTCAGTGCCTACTGTGCTCCTCAAAAGAATAGATTCCTACTGATCAACGAAGAAGGTCCATCATTCATGAAACGCTCACAGTCCTTCTATCCAGAACAACCAAGGCTTGTACTGCTGCGTCTATGACAGAACGATACAAACGTTTTTCTCTGAGCTTTAAGTGGGACCTAGCCTGATCTCAAGAAGACGTTATTGGCAGAAGGTCGCATTTATTATTTCTTCAGTAACTTCTGTGTAGAGAATTATAACAAAATCCGAAATGTTCAGAATATGTTGATTCTAGTCTTTGTAAATGCAAACCATTTTTTGTTGTTGTGATCTTTCCCAATTTTCATTCCCTTGCCTTGTGATAGAATAAATGGCGTTGCGTTGAAATGATAATGAGTGGAAAAGCGAAGCTACTTTATGATTATTATTCATTTGCTATTTTATATTCACATTGAACAAAAACGTGAATTACGTGGTCACCAAATTTCTTGACATTGTGAGCATTGCCCCACAGGAGATTCCCAGATTTTCAGACATATCGGGTTGTAAGTAATGCAAATTTTCGTACAAATGGCTATGACGTCGGCTGCAAATACAACCATTGCTTTGTCAAATTTTACAAATGCAGTAATGGTTACGATAGGTATACGGCAGTGGCGGTCCCAGGATTTCGGACCGGAGGGGGGGGGGGAACGTGACAAAATTTTTTTTGCAGATGTAGGTGCGTGACGTCAGCCACGCACTCCGAAAAAATTTTTGGGTGCTTCTCAAAATATTTGCGTGTCTCCAACCCCACGCCCCTGAAGAAAATTTTTTGTGAGGCTAATTTTTTGAAAATTTCAAAGATTATTTTAATTATTTACAAAAATAAACAAGTCGTTTGCACATTTTTATAACGCATATAGGTAGGTTTCAAAAATTTCGCGACACATTCTTGGGGGGGGGGGCCACTTGGTCCGCCACTGATATACGTAACAGAGGTAAATTTATAGTCACAGATTTGGCAGAAACTTGGTCTAGGGTGACGTTCATTCGTGTATGGTAGAGGAGTTTATGATAATTTTAACCCATTAACAGATTTGATGTTCGTGCTCAACGAAATTACCCAATATGCTTAGTACATGCAAATCCTGAGAATCCCTTAGTATGAAATTTCTCAAATCTCGCGTTTTACCACCTTTTTAAAAAAGGTGTGAAATTGTTTTTTTAAAATTTTCAATGTGTCAAAGAATTCAAAATCTTCCCTCCAGATTTTTATGCGGTGACATACAAACCCCCTCTGGTCAGGGACCTAAATGAAGACGTCATTCAGGTTTGGATGAAGTGCTCTGGAGATATTATCGCCATATTCGCGTTACCAAGATGAACTTTCTATAATAAGAACATTAAGTAAATTCTATCAAACTATAACCCATTAAACGAGTGTAGACGTCCTCTCCTACTAAACGCCCAGTTTGTGAATTTGAATCTGAAGTGGAGCGGGCGGTTTGCACTAGAGCGCGGCAGGCGCCTTCTATTGACGTTAGAGCATGAATCAGAATCTTTTCTCGTTCCTTCCTTTCCTCAGAGAGACCTGAGGAAAGCTATATGGCACCATATTACTATGTAAAATGAGTTTTTTATCCTCGCATGTGCTCCAGTTATGCGGGTTCTGCTCTTCAGATGTTTCCACATATCTGTTTGAAACAAGATCTTCTTCTATTCCATTCTCTCGCAAGTCAGCCTTAATTCTGTCCATCTACCCTGACGTTCCAAAAGTAGTGCTGTTCCTGTGATGTAACTTTCTTCACTTCTGCATGCGCTCTTAGGTTGTACATCGCGTCTGGTGAGAGTCTTATGTTGATGGTAGCTAGGCGAAAAATTTGGTTTTTTGGATCGTTGCCTCTGGTGAACTAGCCACTTTAACGTCTCGTTCACCTCGGTGAGTTGGTAACCATCGCCCACTATTCGCACTCGTCCGGGTTGAATGCGCGTCGCCTTCGGGGACGCCTTAGACTTTACTCGAGATTTTATATGAAACATGTCTGATATTTATGTAGTATGAAGGGTGTTTCTCAGCCATCTTGTCGCATGCCTTCTTGTAAAAGGGCAGCCTTCCATTAGAAGCACCCTAAAATTTAGACACATACACAAACATTAAGTTTGCTATGTTAGAAGCTGTAGTCCAGAACTTGCTTACTCAAAAGTAAAGTGAAGTCCAAAAATAGGTTGTCTCATAATTTCCCAATTTTGAATTTTTACCCATTAAGTCATATACTTCTCAATTCTGATTAGACTGCAGGGTACCTTTTGTAGAACAAAGAGAGGTCTACAAGATGTCATGTAAGTGCTCGCATCAGCTTCAGCAAGTCACGAGTTAAAAGCCAGAATCTGAAAACTTTCGGAAGTCCGAAGAATTGGATTTTTTTCAACATCTTTGTTCAAAGAAAACTTGCCAGCTTCTAAACTCGCTTACGCGTATACACTTCACATGGAACATTCATTTATACCGTTGATGTGCTGTTTCTGTGCTAGAAATTGAGAAAACTAAAATTTTTGAGATTCCAACAACCGATGCTGGCTGTTCTCACATTGGTAAATGTATGCACAAGCTTTTAAAAGTACGATCATAGATTTTCAGCTTTCTATAAGTTGTGGTTTCCGAGAAATGTTGATCTCAACATAATTTTTTCAACTGAGATCCTGTTTCGCCTCTACCCCTAGACAGAAAACTGTATAAGACCACTCCCGAGGCTCATCAGTAGGGAGGAGTGGGCGGAGAAGGAATAGTGGTATCTGTAACGAGGTCGCCTTTTATACCTGTGGGGTAGCTCAAATAGATCAAAGGATAGGCCGAGGAGTCAGATCAAACTGTTTATGGTATTGAAAACGAACTTTTTAACATTTTTGAAATTGCTTAGTTGAATGTACTTGTATGTAATATTGGTTGTTTCAAAAGTTCTACCCGTTTTCGATACCTTTTTTTGAACTGCCCATTTTGGAGGAAGAAACCATTTTTCATAAACAATACTTATATCATTCAATGGCTCTTTTCTTCTAGTTTTTCAGGCATATTTTCATTTTCATAGATCTTTGTTCGCTGTGTGGTTGCGTACTTTGAAAAGACAGCGAAACAAATGTGAAAATTTTCGTGTTTGCTCTACCGTCGTAAAATCTACAGCTAAAAAAAAGTTCTTTTAAAACATACATAATACTTGCTTGAGATCTGTGCTACGAAACGCTCATCGAGATATGAATTCAGAAAAATTTTGAACCTACAAATTTTTAGCTCAAACATAACCTGTCTTTATGGTCCCTTCAAGTCGCATAAAAATCATAAACATATTGCAGTCACGGAGCTTTTACTCTATATAGTAAGACTAGAGCTAGAACAACTGCTACTAGAAGAACTAAAAGGTTTCCTGGTTTGTCAACGGCGAACAAAATCAAAAATGTCAAAAAATTGCATTTTTTGCCACCTCAGAAAGAGCAAAATAAGTGGGTCCTTTCAGATTTTATAGCACAAAATTTTTATGAAAGAGTTTGATGAAATCCAAAGTTAGCGGTACTACTCAGTCGATTACGGGCTACACTGTGAGCAGTGCTAGTGCAACTCAGCTGTATTCCAAATCAAGTTATGCCTTTGCAAAGTGAAAGTTTCTACAAGATGTTCCTCGATTTTCGCCCATAAAATCTTCTCCGCTGTTACTGCAATAATCTTGAAGAGTGCGCAGAATAGCCAAAGATATGCAGATTGTAACACAGTTTATAGCAGTTGCAAAGATTATTTCTGAGAAGAGTTATGGTAAATCAAATTCAAAGTTCGAAAACGGGTAGAACTTTTGAAACAACCCAATACATTTGTTGAAGGTGATACACTTGAAAATTCCTAGTTGTATGATTTCTTTGCTATAATTTAATTTGAGTAACAACTTTACCAAGTTTTTAATTCTTTCATAAAAATCTTCGAATTTCGTGCATGTTTTGTAGATTCTTAAAACTTCTTGTAGATAATAGCACTTTTTAGTGTAAAGTTTATGTAAGTAGTTCCGTGACAAAATCTTACAACTTCGAAACCAAAATCTTCTGTTTTATTATATTGTTTAGTGATGATAATATCATTTTCAATAAGGATGTATAGGTCTAGAAAGTTACACTCATACATTGTGGTGTTGGTAGTTTCCATATTTAAGACATTATTATAAACTTTTTTCAATAAAGACTTTATGTACTCTTAGGTTTTATTGTGAATAATAAGTATGTCATCCATATATCGGTATGCATGGAATAGGAAATTTGGATTTTGTTTGTTGAATGCAAATGTGTATTCAAAGTATGAAAGTGTAAGATCTGCGATTATAGGGCTAGCATTACCTCCTTGAGGAACTCCAACTTTTTTATGAAATAGTTGTTTGCTTACTCGGCAGAAGCTGTTTTGTAATATATAGTCTAGAAGATAAATTAGATCTTCAACTCTATAGTACCTATAACCGTCATTATCTTCTTGTTCAGAGGAGTACATGACTCTATGATTATTATTGATTTTTATGTATCTTTTGGAGGCATTTTTGAAACATAGTTTGATAATTTCTTTAAGATTATGAATAATGATATTTTGGGGAATATTAGTGAACATGTTGGTAAAATCAGCAGAGAAGAGTCTTTTGTTTTTAGCTTGTATGTCTGTTAGATTTGATGATATATTGATATCATTAATAGCCCGTAGGTTTGTAAGCTTTTTTTATTCTTAAAAACAGTGTTTGCATAGTTTCTGAAGTGATTTCTAATAAAATTAACAAGGTTTAACAACTCAATTGTTATGGGTTTGGTATTGCTGTCATACGCACCACAGGTAAACCTAAATTTTATAGGGTTTTTATGTAGTTAGGGTAAGCAATAGATAACGGGTATATTACAACCTTCGTTGATATTAATTTGCATATTTTTAGTAAAAGAATATGTACGTTAATGATTTCTTCAATATTGGATTGCTCAACCTTATCATATATACGATTGTCATTATTATGTGTAGTTAAACCCATTTCTTCCATTATTATTTTCAAGTATAGCCTTTTGCAACATAGTTCTTTGTTTCTAAGTATTTCTTTGTCTTGATTTTCTGGTAAGTTGTCCAGGATTGATCTTATATATAAAGCTGAATGTCTGTTTGTCTGTATGTCTGTCTGTATGTCTGTCTGTCTGTATGTCTGTGTGTACGTATGTTCCGAATAGAAAATTCCATTTTTGAACCGATCCGGACCAAACTTGGCACACATACACTACGGGCCCCGGCGGGTGTCATAGGCTACTTTTCGTCATCGATCGATATCGATTTTATCGATTTTTATCGATTTTTTGCTGAGTTCACCTACGGGGCTGGGAGTTGGCACAGGGGGGTAATCGAGCATGGGGATTCCAAATACAATATTGGTTTTCAGGATTATCGATTACTTTTATCGATTTTATCGATTTTTTTGCAAAGTTTGAGCTACGGGGCTGGGAGTTCGCACAGGGGGGTAATCGAGCATGGGGATTCCGAATACAATATTGGTTTTCAGGATTATCGATTACTTTTATCGATTTTATCGATTTTTTTGCAAAGTTTGAGCTAGGGGGCTGGGAGTTGGCACAGGGGGGTAATCGAGCATGCTGATCATCCCCAAGGGGGGTGATCAGCATGCTCGAACACCCCTGTGCCAAATTCCAGCCCCCTAGCTCAAATTTTCAAAAAATCGATAAAATCGATAAAAGTAATGGACGATCTTGAAAACTAATATTGTATTCGTAATCTGCATGCTCGATTACCCTCTGTGCAAACTCCCAACCCCGCAGGTCAAACTTTGCAAAAAAATCGATAAAATCGATAAAAGTAATGGACGATCCTGAAAACTAATATTGTATTCGGAATCCCCATGCTCACTTCCCCCCTGTGCCAACTCCTAGCCCTGTAGGTGAACTCTGCCAAAAAATCGATAAAATCAATAAAAGCAATCGATAATTCTGAAAACTAATATTGTATTCGGAATCCCCATGCTCACTTCCCCCCTGTGCCAACTCCTAGCCCTGTAGGTGAACTCTGCCAAAAAATCGATAAAAATCGGTAAAATCGATATCGATCGATAACGAAAAGTGGACTATGACACCCGCCGGGGCCCGAAGTGTATGTGTGCCAAGTTTGGTCCGGATACGGCGGAGCCGGGTAAGCCAGCTAGTATTTTAATATTCTTACTACAGTGCTGGCCATAGCTATAAACCCACCCTAAAAAGCACTCTAATTTGCTCTCTCTTGTTCGAAATTGTCTGAAAAACCAGTATTCTGTGTGCAAACTAACAACATATCATTGACCAGGACAGCCCCCAATTTTAATGATTTTGGCCAAATTGAAAATTTGAAAAAAGGGCTTTTCAAGGCTGGTCATAGCTATAAAGCCACCTCTCATTTCTAATCAGTACTAGGTTTTTTGAGCCTGAAAATTTTGTACATATACAATATCAAAGTCTAAAACATTTATCACACTTGGAAGTAGTCGTCTTCGTAAAAAGAAGATTCGTCCTGCATTTTTTGCTTCAAAATGTATAAAAAGTTATAATGTTTGGAAAAACTGCATTTTCACGAATTTTTTAAGCATTTGTTTGACTCGAATGAAGGTCTTAGGCTTCGCCGAGCTTTCGCAATGATTATGGTGAAAAGCGCAGGAGTGAACATGGCGTAGTAGCTGATATTGATAAACAAGCCTCATCTTATCGAGGTGTAAACAGGCTTCTGAGACGCAAAACTCGATTTCTGACGCGCGAAAATTTTCGGTTGGAAGTTGACACCTTGCTTGCATGGTGAATACTTATGCACAGAAGCTATCAGGCTTTTTACAAAAACGTTTTTGCAACATTGAACTCAGAACTTTTGTCTGCAGTTCGGTTGTGCGCAGTGTATCTCACATGACTTCAAATCTTACTGCTTTGAACTTCTCTTCAAGTCAAATCTTACAGAATTTTCAAAAATACTAGAACTTTGAAGTTTTGAGGGTTTTCCTCTCGATCGAGAGGTCAGAGTGTGTCATGATCGGGCAGAGTGCACCACTCATTTTTGGAAAAAAGGCGTCCAAGACGGAACCAAAATCCTGAGAGTTGCGTTGACGTTCAAACTATGCGCACGAGTCTATCGTTCTACAGGCGACGTGCATAGCACGTGACAGAGCTTTTCGTGCATTAGAACTCCATTTCTGCGGTTCGAAAACTCGTCTATCTGAAGGTGAGGTTGAGGCTCGTTTATCAATATCAGCAACTACGCCATGTTGACTCCTGCGCTTTTCACCATACTCACTGCAAAGGCTCGGCGAAGCCTAGGACCTTCATCCGAGTCAAACAAATGCTCAAGAACTCGGTGAAAAGGCAGTTTTTCCAAATATCATAAGTTTTTATAAATTTTGAAGCAAAAAATGCAGGATGAATCTTCTTTTTAAAAAGGCGACTGCTTCCAAGTATAACAAATGTTTCATATTTTAATGTTGTATATGTACAAAAAATTTCAGATTCAAAAAACGTAGTAGTGACTGGAAATGAGAGGTGGCTTTATAGCTGTGACCAGCCTTGGGAACCCCTTTTTTCAAATTTTTCAAGTTTTCTCCGGCCAAAATCATTGAAATTGGGAGCCTCCTGGTTAATGATATGACGTTAGTTTGCACACGGGATAGTGGTTTTTCAAACAATTTTGAACAAGAGAGAGCAAATTACAGTGATTTTTAGGGTGGCTTTATAGCTATGGCCAGCACTGTATTGCATCCTTTTTCCTTAAAATGTCTATATAATATTTTATTATCGCTTTCCTTGGTTATACCTCTAATATGTTCTTTGATTCTTACCTGAGTTTTCGAGTGGTTATTCCAACATACTGTAAACCACAAGTACCGCATTTGATGCAGTATACAATATTTTTTGAATTACAGGTACACATTGTGTGTTTATAGGTAAATTTCAAATCCAGTGACTTGTGATATTACGTAATTATTATAGTCTATTGTATAGTGTTGTTCTGCCAACCAGGTTTTGTGGTGGATCTTTATTCTTGACCTACGTTTCGACAATTACCGTCTTCTTCGGAGGTCTGAAAGGGGATTGCGGTTATATTATCTGTTAGTCTATACGACCAAACGCCTCGTCAGGCCTCCGTCGTTTGAACCTTGTCGAGGCGCAACGTGCCGAGAAACAATCCAAAATGGATTCACCAACCTCTAGTCCACCATGGAGTCAGTAGTCCGCACGAATGTGACGGACATCACTGAGGTTGCTCAGTGAGTCTTGGACTATATATATTGTCGGGTTCAAGGTCACATAGTGACATAAGAGGCAAGAGATCGGCCGTTATTGTCACGCGTTCATTTTTGTTGTTCATTCCCGGATTTCCGGCCTGTATCCATGCGGCCTCTAGTAACTTTCGTGCCGAAATTTCAACCTCATGCTCTAGAATTGTACACTTCACATTAAAATCACTCCCATCGTGTGCCTCGATTTTATGTTTGCCTAACGGTGATGACAGATTTCCTCGTCTTTTGTTAGCCAGGTGTTCTTTTATTCTAACACTTAAACTTCTTCCCGTCTCTCCTATATACGTCGTGCCACAGTCCAGGCATTCCAACTGATAAACAGTTCCTTCTTTCGCGCAATCACCTAGTTTCCCGTAAGGGCAAACGATGCATTCCTCTGATATACAATCTACGTCATACAATCTATTCCTGATCAACCGCTTTCTGATGTTACTACTAGGAATGTTGACCAGCATTACCTCATTATCTAACTGTGCTCGTACTATACATCGGTTTACTGCCTTACTGAAACTGTCGGAGACAAATGGCATACATAAAGGGACCTTATTGTCATTGTTATTGCTTCGCATAGGATTACGAATTGCGAGTCGTCTGGATGTTCGCTGACGAGACTGCGCAGAAGTGGATATTATAGTCTATTTTATTGCATATGTTACAGGATTGATTACATTTTGGGCCCTTATTATCGTTGCCGAAATTCAGTAGGTTGTACCTGCCGGATACCTTACGTTTATAGAAAGTAGAACCCTGAAAGTAAGAGTGGGAATAACCATTTGTTTTTGTATTGTTTTTGAGCTTAGATCTAAGGTATAGAAGGGCCCCATCCCATACCAGAGGGAAAATTACTTAAAGTTTCAGGAGGACTGCTCCCAGGGGTTGGCGCTCCCTTTGAAAGAATAGCTACCGGAGGCGTAGCACTTACCCTCCCTTGCCAGTGACTACTTGTGTAAACCCCATCGGTAGTACCCAGGAAAAGACAAAAAAGGAAAAAGGAAGGAAAACTAAACCCACCATCGTAAGGTACACAACCTATCCCTTTGTGTTTGATACATAGTACTTATTCTTATGCAAGCAATAAACACTTATAATTGTTTACTTATGGATTAGTTGGATGCACTCTAAGGGCAAAAAAAAAATACTTGTAAAATTCAATAGCAAAATTGTCTTTATTTCTAATATTGCGTAACTAATTGTTTTCGTCATATGTCTAAATTCCAGTTTTCCTTGTTTTCTTAGACGCATAAGTCGTTTTGTAACAGTGGAAGTGATTAAGTGGCTCTTGGCAAACATGCTCCACTTTGGTTTACTGTAGCTAAGGGATCCAACTAGTTGTTATAGGAACGTCCTTTAAACAAAAATTGCCGTTTGGCCTAAAATTCTACATATTAGTCATTCTCTTTTCGTTCGTTTTGTAAGATGGTTGTTCCATGTGTGCTCTCTTAGTTTATTTTACATTTTTTAGAGATGGAAGAACGACGCCGCCAATGCGAGGAATCTATCCAAAACAAAGTTTTGTCGGAGTATATCAGGATCATAAACATTTCCATTGGAGACAGAAAGGAGTTCAATCTAATGTGTGACGATTTCATTGCCAGAGTGGGGTGAGTAATCAATTTATGATTCTGATTCTAATTGTTGTACTTTAGATACGACAAAGAAAAGAATCTGGACCCTCAACCTCTCTCTTGGCCAAGATACCCTAGCACCAAGCGCTAAATCTGGTATTTCTTAAGAAGTAGCCCTTCTGGGAGGCTGAAGTTTCACCAATGTATTTCTGAAGGCCTGTGGTATACATTTACGTATGTGGCAACAGCGCAGCATCGCTTTTTTGGAAGCTTGGAACTTCCAGTTTTTTCTTTCTTAGTACAAAAACAAACACGGCAACGCATGTATGGAATTAAGCATTATCCAGGTCTACTAAGGGCGGTATGATCTTCAAGCAGTAGAGTGTGCCGATACTGACAAATCCAACGGTCCAGGTCCCATCAACAAAAGCAGATTTTAAAGCGAGAAAATCGTTTTGGACGAGCGTACAAAAAAGGGGTTGTACTCCGATCCCGCCTCCAATGGTGAGTCTTCCTCTAATTCGCCCATTGAGCAAGTACCCAGGCTGCAGCATCAGCACCAGGCGCGCATGGCAGTTGACGTATCGTAGAATGAAATGAACCAGTTGATGCCATTGCTACAAAAAATTTGAATAAGTAAAAATTTGACTCATTTCACTCTTCCCCAAGTGTTTGTTTGTATTTATGGAATTTCGCTGTTTACACTTGGGATCTAAGTAGGACAGGTATTTTTTTTTCGGTGGTAACTTTGTTGACGTGAATTTTCGTAATTATGTGTACAGGCAACTCAAAGCACGCAAAGATTGCGGACGTATCGGCGTCTCTCTGACCAAGCGCTCCTTCGTTTCTCTTATCATCTGCTGTCTTTCCCATGCACAAACCATCTTGGCCGGACGCAACGGCGCCCAGTCTTTGCGTGCCACGAATCGTGTATACGTGTTGAACCAAGTATTTTCTAATTTTCTATTTTTCTGGTCTATAGCGATTTTGTTGTATAGCTTGGAGTGTTATCTTTTTGCGACCTGTTTCTCGTGCCTTCTCGCTTTCGTCCAGTATCCAGCATACCAGCTGTAAACAAAAACTTTCATCGCTTTTTCTGTTTCTAAAGATTTTGGAGGACGATTGTAAGGGAGTGCTAGTCTTCACTAATTAGTGAGAAAATTCCTTTAGTTGAATACTTATCAATTTGTCAAACCAGCTTTCCTGGTTTTTTTCTGATTTATTTGATTTTTTGAACACCCTGCTAATTGTTTAAACTCCTTGGCTTCATCCTGGTGTTTGTCGCTTCCGCAACTGAAAGAGAAAGCAACTGCGGAGAAAAGACAGGGATTATATTGAACTTTGACAATTTTCTTTTACAACTTTTGGATCCATAAAAAATTGTTTGTTACCTGTGATCTTGAATGTTGTTTTGTTTTGATTGATGTAACTCTGTACAGAATATAAAGCTGTTCTATTTTGACTATTACCATGTTTTAAGCGTTGAGTAGCGTGAGTAGCGTTAAATTTCTGTCGGTATAATTGCTGCTCAAAAATTTGTGCTTTCGCAAAGCATACATAAATGGAGAAGCGAGGGTTGTTTTTGCACGCACACCATGCCTAAGTATATTACATTTCTCTTTGTTCACGAAGTTTGATTTTCTTGGTGCGTATAATGTTCTTTTGTTTTCTTATTGTTAGATCTGAGGGTTTTGAGGTATTGATGAGGAGCGTACAGGGCTTAGCAAACGCAGTGCCGCTTGCATCAACATCACCATTCCCTCGCTGGACTCTGCATCTCTTCAGCAAACTCTTCAAGCTCTCTGATCACTTTCCCAGGGCGAGCGTGGAAAAGGCGGAGCCTCAATCGATTGGAAGTGATTGGAGAGCATGTTCGCGGAAGAGACGCAGAATCCAGCGCGGGAGTGGAGATGCTGATGCAAGCGACACTGCGTTTGATAGGCCCTGTATGCGAAATGGCTGACTTGCAGCAAAAGAGCTGGAAAATTGCACAGGTAAGACCTCGACCTAATCACTCTTACTTTTATGCCGACCGAGTTCAAAAGAACGCTAGGTCTTTCCTTTTCCCATTACAAGTTTTATGGTCTTGATGAATTTCTTGGACTTTATGGATTCTACTGAATTTACTGCTCGCGACATCTTGCAGCTTGCTTGAGTCTGTCCCTAAACTCCGCAACCGTATGCTTGTCTGAACTGGAAGCGATTACAATCAAAGTTATTAAAATTCTTGGAGTAGAGAGGCAGCCTCATTCTTGTTTGTAAAATTGCTAATTTTTCTTTGATTCAAATGAGCTCACGATATTTTAAACGAGAATCCATTGTTCAAAGTTTTTCCGTGCAAAAATGTTGGCCAGGTCAATTCCTTTTGCGCAGAGCTGATTTAAAGCACAGTTTCATAACAACACCAAAAGACAATCTTCTTGTAGGATTTTCTGAGCAAGATTGCTAGTTTGTTATAGGTTTGTGGTTGACATCTCAGAAGAGATGACAACATACCACATTTACATTGCTGAAAAAGAAAAATTCGCAAGTATGCGCTCAACAAAGTTCTTAAGACGATTCCTCTAAATAATCAGTCGTTTTCCCATTCATATTTGATATCTTTGACTTCATTTTACTATAGATCTAGTTTGCAATGGTTTCATTATGATGTGAAGATGTACAAAATTGATGAATAAATGTACAACATACAATAAGTTTTAGCTGCAGTAACATTTTGTCCATACTGGGAAAATATCATTAATGAATAAAACAGTCACCGAATTTGCTTAGGAGCAAGAAAGTTATTCAGATAGTCCCTTGAAATTAACCAAGTATTAAAAAATAATAACAAAGGAGGCTACAGACTGAGCGAAAAGTTTGGTTCACATCATTTCTGAAAGTCTCTCTAAGCCTGACAAAGAAAAAGACAATGAGAGACTAACACGAAAATGGCTAAAGCTCTGATGATATGATTGAAAGTAAAAGATTGTAGATTATACGTACGCCTTTTTTGTGCATTTCAAAATGCATCAAACTTCCGATTCAATTTTAGCCTTTCCAAGGCTTAGGTTTCCAAAGTGAACTTTATCGGGATGTGTTTTGGGCGGAAAAGGCATATAGTGCAACGAAATGTTCACAGCCAATGTCGAATATGGTTTGAGTGCGAATCTAGCAATGGATCTCAGAATCTTTTCCTTGGACGTGAAGTTGAAGGGCAGTGGTCCTGCTCGTAAGATCACATCGCAAAGATAGCGGAGCTCGGCTATATGAGAACGATGTTTTGATTGTATAAGCGAACTAAATAAACACTTTGAGATGACTACTGCCTCTTTGGCATTAGCACCGCTTTCTGCATAGCAACTACCTCTACAGTGGACAACAGTGAATCTCAGTGTTGCAGCCTCAAGCTTTGCAGACATGCGATCGTGCTTTCTCTGTGGAATAAAGATATACGAGCAATACACCATCCTCATCTAGCAGCAAGGCCTACAGGCAATACTTCTGAGGCGGGCCAGAACTGCTTTAAAGTTGCTGTGTTGCTATATGCGAGGCAAGAAAATGTGTCTGTCAAGCATTATATCAACGCCCTGAGTCATGCAGAAAATTTTTCAACAAAAATAAAGAAGCAAAAACTTCTGTCATGATGTATTGCGCATGCATAATGGTGGAAAGCTATCCGAAGCAGCAGACCACGTAGCTTACATCAATAAAGCCGAAATCAGCCCGCCTACTCCAGCTCTCTTGAATGACATCGTACGAACGTTCACAGTTGGTTCTTGTGAGATATGAATCAAAAGTCTACTAAAAAATACCAGGATGATGTCACGGTTAGCACTTACGATATCTTTCGTTATCTGACCATCTACATAAGAAAATACTATGCTGAAAACAGCTGGATTATCCCTGGGCAGCATCAAAGGTGCAACCTGCACATCTGGAGGTGGTTTGCCCATCCCGACCTATCTTTATCATAGGAGTCATAGTAAAAGGTATTCAGACAATAAAGAAAGAGCCTGCATCTATCCTGAGCGTGGCAATGCTATGGAGCACCAACCCGTAAAAACACCATCGTTTTTACATCAAAACTCATGCTTCATCCAAAAGATACTTAGCATCGCATCCGTGAAGCACTTTGGCTTCAGGTCATCGGCAGAAACAGTTATAAAAAACGTTTAAGGTCAAGAATGAGCCTTCTCGTTTTTTGATGACATGTTCTGTTTGCACTTCAACTATGATTTGAACCCACATTGTTTACGTAATTTACACCTATTCAAAATAATTACTCGTTGTTTTCTGAATAGGATCACTGCCACGGCCTCGCTTGACCCTGCACATAAATCCTGATATATAAGTTATATTACGCTGATTTCAGCAAAAGATGCAACTACAGTTTGTTTAGAGTGGCACGTGTTTTTCACCCGAAAAGGAAACTGATTCTGACAGCACGCCCTCAAACTCGAGGAAACTGATAATGCCCTGCTAGACAAATTCTTTATCGGAAAGAAAGCTGTTAAAACTCTTCAACCTAGCCCGATGCGGGTGCAGTAATGACGGCAAAGATGGTGTACTGTGGCTCAAACAACATAAGTGGGGAGCTGTGCCAATAATTGAGTACATTCGAAAGGACAGATGTGAGTGAAGAAGTGGCAAGGGCAGCAGAGTGTGAATAAGAATGACATGTTGTTTGATGGCACCACAGTAGCCTGCATAGCAGCAGTAAAAACGGAGCACGTAGAACTGTAATTAGTTGAAATTACTGTAGATGAAGGGTGAAAATTTGTTTCAGAGAATGAGTGGGCTAAGGAGGCTGATTTATTACTGCCTAGTCGTAGCACATATCACACCTTATTCTTACATAAGACCATCGATTATGGCAATGCACGACAGTTAACACGAACGCACCATCAAAGAAATTAAGGCCGCCCATGAGGTGAAAAAGAAAAATCTTATGCGATAAAAGCAGATTTAGATCGAAGGGCATCTACCCTTTGGGATATTGTGGTGAATAGCGCCATTGACTCCAGGAAACTTGGCGCAAAGCTTTGTCGCCTCCTCACACAGGCCAGAAAACCAAACTCTGTACATACACCGAAATCGTACACTCTTTAGAGACGGGTGACATGAATTACGCCATATGTCTCTTAAAAATAGGAAATTGCAGGTAAGGTGAGCGTAAAAATAAAAAAAGAGGCATTTTGCCGACTTTTAAGATGGTTCGAATGAACATTAAAGTCCGAACGGCATCCACGGACAGGAGTGCTATGCTACATACGGAAAAGAAATCAGTTTGTACAACACCAGGTTTGGGACAATCATCACATGGCAGATTGACCCATGGCATCTCTACAGAAACCTAAGCAAGAGTCTGCATGCGGTAAGAGTTCCAACGTTATTTCAGTCTAAATGCGAACAATCAAGGCTGTTAAACGGAGTGACTGCGTACAATTGCGGAGTGGATCGCCAGCATCAAGTGAAATTTTATGATGCTATAGAACAGGGTGGGCGGGCACACAATGATGATGTCGTGAAGCACGCATTCAACTGCCTTCACCATTTTACGGGAGTCAACGAGCGGGTAAAGGTAACATAATCAGTATTTCGACACTTTTGAAACCGATGATCTACAGGATGATGCTACCGGCGACATAACAAAATGCAGTCACGCCGCACTACAACCAGATGAGGAAAGGGGCAAGCAAGCGATTGCCGTTGGAAGTCCCTGTCACAGTAAGTTGAAGGAGATTGTGATGCAGCGGCTATTCCAGATAGATCTCACGCACTGGCTAGTCACGGTGGAACTAGCTAGTGCAAGACTAAACATTCTTTGGACCGTCTTTACTGTCTAAAAGAAATCTGGCAAGTTAGCATACACACAGTGCTACCTCACAATAGATAGGCGCTTTCAGGTTAGACGTCACATGCACTCTATGCAGCAATGTCCACATTGCACCACAATGCCCTGCAAAGAGCATAAGAGAGTAGAGAGCGGGTGATTATGAGGCGGACGGTGATGCATCAGTTCAACGAAAAGCGAATAAAGATCATCCACGAGTCGCCCATAGAGCATATAGCGAAAAAAAGATCTATATGCACTCCTCACCTCCCGCACGCAGGAATCAAACGTCGAGGAAGAAATGGAGCTGTGATAAAAGAACGCACTATAACCATTTAGTAGTTCTGCCTTCTCGAAAAAAAAACAATTTACATGACACCTACAAACTTGCCAAAGAAATGCTATGCATAATCAGCATAGAAAGAGGGAAAAAATCAAAAAAAAATAAAACTAAATGAAAGATAGAACCGAGAACAAGCACAAACCTCCACAAATTCCCCGATCACATGCTTTTCTAACATGTGTGCGAGCCAAAGGACAGACAGTGGCATGACTGCTAGCCATTCCCTAAGTGTCACAAATTAAGTAGCTAGCTAGACATTCTCCAAATACCATTGAGCCGAAAGGGGCCGTTCCAGCAAATCAAGTTCGCTTCGTAAAATGCGGTTTTGCCTCCTACAAAGTTTCAATAAACCCAAAAGTAGGATGATGTATGAACACAAACAAGGAGATAGTAAGCAAATTTACATCAATGATAAAAGGAAGTCCATGTCCCTAACTTTCTGGAACACATTCTTGTCCTTGATGTACCAAAAGAGGTGCACTACTTGTGACTCCCGATTCACTCGCTCCTTTTACAGTTTTCCTTAGCAGTCATCAGTATGCGAGGTAGGTGAAAACGAACAATTTTGAGCACATCTCGTCCTTTCGCTGGCTTCGGGAGAGGCGCTGCCCAAGAATCACATCGCTTTGCAACACTCAAAAAAGCAGCAAAGATCAACTCAATTGAAGCGACAAAAACTTTGCGCATCACTTCACTTGTGTAAACTCTATCAAGCCCTGCACATTGAAGATGGTTGCGCGACTGTTGTCGCGACTGTTCGCGAAGTACAACAGTCACACAACTTTGAGATGCTACGATGCACATATCGTGTGTTTTAATACTAGGTCGATGCAAAAGTAATCCGCGTTTTGCGAGTTCTCACTTTGACGCACTATTTTCAAAAATCTGCGTTTTTCAATCCGATGAAGATTACTGAAGGCAGAAACATTTTGCAATATAGCGCACATCCATTTATATCCATGTCACAAACGGAAAGAGAAGTACGGGTTGATGAAAAAAAGTTTTTTCTAGAACCTCTTTTTCAACTCATCATGGCTCCCTTCAAAAATTGTTAGTGTAAATGATAAGTACAGTACGGTTCTAGTATGAAATCAGTGCTGATGAACAATCGCAGACTTGATGAACCCTACTCCGTAAAGGATTTCGTGATCAAAGAAGATTAGATGAAAATTTTGATGATCATATCGTTGATTCTATGACCTTGTATCATGGCGCAATTTTACTGGAGCAAGCGTTTCATCTCGCGGCGCGTGCTCTTAGTGATGTCCAGTCCGTGCGGTCAACGAATCAACTATAATTTCGAAACTGGTCTGACGACACTCTAGTTGACGACTTGTACCGGGCATGTTGGCAAGTCGCCATCCGGAACTCGTCCATCGCCCTTTTGAGAGGACCATCGAAAAAGGGGAATATTTAGCAGTTTTGGATGGTTTGAGGGACAGATCAGGATTCAGCAGGCCGCAGTAAGAAACGTTTAGAATCTCAAGTAATTTTCTACCTGAACAACGCCTTTATGTAGAGTGTGTATGCTTGAGCAATTTAAGATCTGTTAAGTCTTCTTTAAGCAAAGATATGAAGGATTTAAAATTTTTTGGGCATCAATTAAAAAAACTTATGAGACAACCTAATAGGTAAGAAAAATGGAGGCGCAGAATATACCGTACTGATTGGCTTTCGACGTCGCTTATATGCGATTCGGGTAGTTTCAAGCCAAATGGTGGATCATGGTTAAAGCTTATAGGTTTATATGTTTCAGCAGCACAGAAAGAAGCAGCAGCAAATGTAATAGAATTTTGCAACGGTCTTTGAAGATACCGACTGGAACATTTGGGAGTGTTACCATAAAAGCGGAGAATCTTGTTTATGACGACGTGTTTTGGAGAAGTCGTCTTGCTGATTGAGGAATGAAAGCTATATCGAAACCCTTAATTGAACGGAGGAACCTAACTTTGAACTTTTACATCAAGAAGCACTGTCAATACTGCGGAGCAAAACCTCTAAAAGTATCGCACAGACAGACAGACATCTGTGAAAAAAAGTGATTGCACACAGGTAGAATAGAGTGATTTAAGGTTTGCAAGAGACAGTCACGCTTGAGTAGCAATATGCTACATTAAGTCAAACACATTTAGAGCTAAAATCGCATGTTCTATTATTGTGAATGACATGTTAGAGGTTGTACTGATTACGATAGCGATACATCCACTGCTTTGTGAAGGTGCTTCCCTATACAAGCTGACTAACAAGAACCTTTACCAAGGTAAGGGAAGCGGAGACAAAAATTGTCATTTTCCAAATTAGTAAAGTAAACAACTTGCAACCTTGCAACTTCAGTTAAACAGTAGTTATTTCGTCTTCAGTGGAGTTGTCCTCCTTTCCTGCGGTGACCGTTGTTGCTAACTTGGCAGCTTTGGCTATTTTGGAACCTAGTTCCTCGACTTGCAGAGTTGAAGGGCTTGGTGGCAGGCTATGGGACGGTTCAAGGCCGCGGATAGTTTTTGCGGGAATTATATCTGAAAAGCGGATTTTTGTTACCGTAGACATTAATTCCTTTTTCTAGGAGGCACTGATATCGGCTCGGTGTTCGTTGCTCGCCTTAGCGCAAGCGCGTTCCTTTGACTTTTCTCGCAAATTGCTCGCATCAGTTCGTCCATCAGAGAACAATCGGCACGTGGTCATGCAGTCATGCTGCTATCTTTATCTGTCTTTAGCTTCTTCAAATCCATAAAAACCAAATAATGTTTCAATGCTGAGCCCGTCAACTTACTTCTTCCCGCTCAGATAACCGCCGGGGGCAGGCGGCCATGCGAATTTTGAGCAAGCGCGCACCGGAAAAATAGTTCGTTGATTTTTTGCGGCCCGCTTGCAGAAATTTGGAAGAAAGTTGGCAAAATTAAAGACGAATGCTTGAAGAACAATCGCGGTTTCTTTATGGATTAGCTGCGGCGCAGTGGCCGCATTCTCGCGGACTTTCCGCGAGAATATGCAAAAATTTCGAGGGCCGCACGTTCCTTTGTGAAGGACCGCGCAACCCCCACTCAGACAATCGCTGGGGGCAGGCGGGCACCGGAAAAAGAGATTGCTGATTTCTCGCACCCCGCTCGCGGATTTTTTGGAAAGCAATCAGAACTTTTCGGAGGACCGCTCGCTGAGTCAGCGGATTTTTGAGAGACCGCCTGTTGAATTTTTTTTGCCCTTTTCTTTTGCAGATATATTGCTGAATCTCTGAGGAATCGAGAACTCAGCAAGCGGTCTTCCGAAAAGTCCTGATTGCTTTCCAAAAAATCCGCGAGCGGGGTGCGAGAGATCAGCAATCTATTTTTCCGGTGCCCGCCTGCCCCCGGCGATTGTCCGAGCAGGTACTTTCCGCTGAGAGAAAGTACCTCAAACTTGAGTTATTAAACCAACGGTGACACCTCTGCCACACAGAGTCTTACCTGCGCTCGACGTACGCCCGAAAATGCTTAAAAAGAGTCCGAGCGCTTGCTGAAAGTTTGGCCAGCGCTCGCTGGAAGATATTATTTGACGAGCGCTCGCAGGAAATTCTGTATTGCTGCCCGCTGGCAGAACGCGGAAGTACCGCCCGCTGAAGGTTTGGCCACGCCCCAAAATTCTGCTGACCGCCTGCAGAAAAGCGCGAGTTTGCGGACCGCCTGCCCCCGGCGATTATCTGAGCGCCTGCCCCCGGCGATTATCTGAGCGGGCGGACAAAGAGCGGCGTTGGGCTCTGCGTTGCAACTTTCCCGCTGCTTAATCGGTTATTTTAGCTGCGATGTCACCTAGCTATTTGGTAACGGAATAAATCGATAAGAAGGAGCGGAGCGTTCACCCTAGATCATCTAATTTTTCATTTCAAGGTCTTTCCATAATTGGACCACCCTCATTGAACCGAAGTTTGCTTGTTGATTGTTTGCTTTGATTGTTAGATAGTTACGTCGTTTTCATCACAACCGTTTTTTTTGGTGTTTTTAAGAACTTGATAGCGAAATTTCGATTGTTTCGCAGCGTTCTTTAAGGATTGGCGGACCTTTTTTGGAATTTAGCGGAAGATAATATAAACCTTGTTACTTTTGTTGTTTCAACTTAATGATGTATCAATCGTCCCACGTTGATTCGCTCAAGATAGCTGGGAGAGTACAGGCTCAACGACTTTTGATACGCCATGTACAAACACCTCCCTTCACGGGCGTATGTTTGTACGTGGTGTAACAAAATCCTTGAGCTGTAGCGAAAAGCAAAGCCTTGAGCATGTATATATACAACACTTCGCAGACAGCCACCTGCAAGCGAGGTATTATGTATACACTAGACCGAAGTGCCGCTTTGCGGCACTTCGGTCTGACCGTGTGTGAAGTGGGATGTGCGTAGAAATTTGGCACATTGCCTCTTCTTACGGTTAGTCAAAAAGTGAGTGTTCGCAAACATCTGCTAATGGCGAATATAGGTTTCATATGTTGATGTGAATGAAATATACAGCAGAGCTTTTCTTATCTCCCCAAATGTTTGGCATATGAATGATTTACAGCTTTTGCAAAACATTAGCTTGATGGGTGTGAAATGGCCAAATCTGCTGAGGTTGTGCAACTTGAGCTAAAAGTATGCCATCTAAGTCATCTGGAAAACTTTTGGAAGAAATTGAGAGCTCTTCTATCACACTGCGCTGCAATCCCCCCCCCTCCCCTCCGTGTTTTCACTCCCCCTCCCCCCTTTGCCCTGAAGGCTTATCAGCATAAGCATATTTCGCTTTCTTTCCGAAAAGTTTCCTTCAAAAAATCTCCACGTTTCTTTAGTTCCTTATTTCTTCAAAATGTGCCACACTAATCATATTCTTGAGGTTTTCAGATTGGATTTATATCATAATTTATGCATACCCAGCGAGAGTAATTTCAACCTTCCAATCCACTTTCCGCTTTTCTATTACTTATTTTCCCCTAAGTGAACGTTTTTCGAAAAACCGTGCGAGAACGTCTCCGGCTTCTTCGAGATCAGGGAAAAATCTGACCTCGTCCCTTTTATTAGAAACTAGTTGACTTACCCGGCTCCGCCCGGCCCTGTCATTATTGAATTTGTAATCAGCATGCTCGATTACCCCCCTGTGCCAACTCCCAGTCCCGTAGCTCAAATTTTGCAAAAAATCGATAAAATCGATATCGATCGATGACGAAAAGTAGCTTATGACACCCGCCGGGGCCCGATGTGTATGTGTGCCAAGTTTGGTCCGGATCGGTTCAGAAATGGAATTTTCTATTCGGAACATACGTACACACAGACATACAGACAGATAGACAGACAGACAGACAGACAGACAGACAGACAAACAGACATTCAGCTTTATATATAAGATGTCCGAATGTCCCTAAATTTATCAATGTGTAAATTTAGCAATATCAAAGTGTTTGCGCCTTATTTGTTAGTTTTCCTTTACCTTTCGATTACATCCCCAAAACTATTCTTGAGCTTCCCCTGCCAGGACCGCTCAAAGCTTTGATCTCTGATTTTCTTGAAAACGTGCGTATGTCTTTCTTTTTGCTGAAGTCAAAGTGCAAATCTCCCCACGTTTTTCCAATCTCTCCCCCCCCCCCCCTGCCCCCTCCCTTCTTTCGCATCAACTTCCTCTACGCTACCCTAATATCTCAATTTCGTGGCATTTCAAGCCATATTTTTCGTACTTCCAGCATTGGGGACCTTCATCTTGCTTTCCTTCAGTTCACAGTAATTTTTATACCTCCAATATGCTTTCTATATTTTGATGATGTTTTCCGAAACTCCAAAACCTTTCTAGCGGAAGCTATCTGGGCTCGCGTTGCTGCTCGCTATTGCGATATAGTAATTTAATGCATAACGAAAACAGCTAAGTAACCTCCCCCTTCCCAGCATTTAGCTTGTCTAGCAAGTCACTTTGCTAGTTAGGCTTCTCGATTAAGATCATCTAAGACAGGCGCCACTACCATCATGAGCCACAGCTCGGTGCACCTGCACCGGCACATAACGACAAAGTTGTTGACATCCGAATCACGAGCACGAAGGGGGGGGGATATCTTACATGCATGAGTCATCTCTAGCGCTTTATTATAGAGATGCTTGTACTTAGTCAAAATTTGTTGTTTTCAAACCTGTTTAAAATTACAAAAAGGCTTCTCCTCAGATAACCGCCGGGGGCAGGCGGCCATGCGAATTTTGAGCAAGCGCGCGCCGGAAAAATAGTTCGTTGATTTTTTGCGACCCGCTTGCAGAAATTTGGAAGAAAGTTGGCAAAATTGAAGACGAATGATCGCGGTTTCTTTATGGATTAGCTGCGGCGCAGTGGCCGCATTCTCGCGGACTTTCCGCGAGAATATGCAAAAATTTCGAGGGCCGCACGTTCCTTTGTGGAGGACCGCGCAACCCCCAGGTACTTTCCGCTGAGAGAAAGTACCTCAAACTTGAGTAATTAAACCAACGGTGACAGCTCTGCCATACAGAGTCTTACTCAGATAATCGCCGGGGGCAGGCGGTCCGCAGGATTTCGGGGCGTGGCCAAATCTTCAGCGGGCGGTATTTCCGTTTTCTGCAAGCGGGCATCAATACAAAATTTTCTGCAAGCGCTCGTCAAACAATCTCTTTCAGCGAGCGCTGGCCAAACTTTCAGCAGGCGCTCGGACTCTTTTTACGCGGTTTCGGGCGTACGCCGAGAAAAGATGAGACTCTATGTGGCAGAGGTGCCATCGATGGTTTTATTACCCAAGTTTGGGGTACTTTCTTTCAGCGGAAAGTACCTGAGGGCTGTGCGGTCCTTCAAAAAGGACCGTGCGGCTCTCAATAATTTTGCATATTCTCGCGGAAAGTCCGCGAGAATGCGGCCATTGCGCCGCAGCTAATCCATAAAGAAACCGCGATTGTTCTTCAAGCATTCGTCGTTAATTTCGCCAATTTTCTTCCAAATTTCTGCAAGCGGGCGGCAAAAAATCAACGAACTATTTTTCCGGTGCGCGCTTGCTCAAAATTCGCATGGCCGCCTGCCCCCGGCGATTATCTGAGTCTCTACTGATCAAATTAATAAATTATAGACTTAATAGCAAGTAGTGGTAAATCGTTGCAAAAGAAGTCTTATTGAATTACATCTCTTACAAGGGATGGATACTTGGTCGAATTGGCGTTTCCATATGAAATGTACACTATTTCATAGAGCATGGGATGCTGACTCCAAATCTGCTTTCGATATCTGCAAAGCGCCTCTGAGAAAGGAGTTATGGAAATTTTTTGATGCAAAACTTTGAAAGCGCCGCTACAATAAAATCTATCAGAAATTTAGTCCGTGAGCTCATATGGGGCCAGGATTACTACCAGGGCCTTCTATGGAATAAAGACCTCCAATCTAATAAACTAATGTCAGTCATTTCTCGTTCCAAGCGCCGGAAAGACCTCAATAACTATTTTTAACTTAGCCATATAATTGATTTTTTACCACAAAAATTTCCAGAACTCTCTCCCCCCCCCCCCCCGAATGCGCTTTGCAGATAAGGAAAATACATTTGGAGGCAGCGTTCCATGCTCTGTAAGATAGTATACATCTCAAATGGAAACGCCACTTCGACCAGGTATACTCCCCTTGTTAGATTAGCCGATTAGGGTATTAGGAGATGGTGCCAATGTATAGTGGCTTGTATAAGCAGTGGCGCTGAACCATTTCGCGATGTAAGGGTTCCTTCATACTACGCTGCAGGACGCGGCATGCTGCGGCGGACGCCGCAGAACGACAGCCTGCCGCAGCACGCCGAGTCCTGCGACGTGCGACGCTGAAGTCGCAGTGAAAATATACGCTCACGGCAGCACAGCTTCGCCGGTTATGGTTGTAATCTCTATTTACTGAAGTCTATTTACTGCACGTTCGTGTTCTCCAAGAGGTTTCTTCACAGCGAGCGAGCTATATTTTCACTGCGACTGCAGCGGCGCACGCCGAAGGCGGCGTGCTGCTGCGTGCTGCGGCGTAATATGAAGGATCCCTAAGTTATTTCGAGTCATTTGCAAATAAGAAGAAACGTGGTTACTGGTCATGTAGTAAGAAGTGATGTTACAAAGGTCACACGGAACAAAATAAACACCGTTAAGCTGGAAAAAGGAATTGATGCTTAGGAATTAAGCAACAAAATTTCCAACTATCAAGCCTTGAGTTTGCATTTTTGCTTAAGATTAGCAGCAAACAATGCCTAAAATTTCGCTTCGTATACTTATCGCTTATGTGTTCGCATGTGGTGTCACTTATGCTTTTATTTTCAAGACGGATTAGAAGTTGAGGTGAGACAGGAAAGCTGATCATTGATAGACACAATGCTTGTGACATTCAAAATAAACAAAAGCTATTTTACATACCATTTAAGCAATGCTGCGCTGCGCAGATTCCATCATAACTACATTTGAATAATTTCTTTCTTTGTCTAAAACACATAAAATGAGCCATTTAACGCCTTAATAAACATTGCAAAATGATTCTACTTTCCGTGCCCTTGCTTTTTGGTGTAAGTAAAACAAGTTTATTTTACCCTTTACGTAAGCAATGGCCAACTTAAATATAGCTTCGTTTTTTTTCGTTTTTGCTCATGACTATATGCGTCCCCAGCCGCTTTTCCGTATATGACCCTAAACCATGCGGGCTCAGCATGTGCTTGGGATGAAACAATTTGCCCACACTTTTGAACTTTGTAAAAAGGAGAGCAAACTCGCAAGAAATAATCCAAGACTTTCTTAACATAAGTCGCAGCTTATTTTTGTTTCATTTTATTCAGATACTTTCATCTTTTCAGGGTACAGTTACGCTAGAGTCTCTCAAAGAGAGAACTGAATCTATACTTGTCATGAGGAGTTAACTGGGATCAAAAAGAGAACTGAATTTATACTTGTCATGAGGAGTTAGCTGGGATATTTATTAGCTTCGCTTGGCCCCTATTGACATAACATGATACCCTACATTCCGTTTCAGGTCATACATTTGTGTCCTACTTTTATAACTCGTACGCAGCGTCCGCACACGTGCGTAGAGATATGAGTAGTGCGCCGCGTACGTCGCGTATGCCGCTACGCAGCGCATTTTGACCCAACCATAAACGAAGAGATTTTAGCTCATATTTGATGCTATTTTCGTGACATGTCTACTTATCCTCCCTTCTTCCTGGCCACCTTCCGTCCTCTTAGCATAAAGTTTGCAAAAAATCCATAGGATACCCTATGACATCGCCTTTCCCCGAAGTATACGTGTGCAAAGTTTGATCCAAATGGGCTAGATGGAATTCATTACGAATACATACAGACTCAGCTCAACTTTATTCATTAGTATGGCAATGTTCTGCAATTACGACACAAAAACGTTCGAAATCTTTTTTATGAGACAGTCGTCTTGAACCAACCAAGTTTGAAGAGTGAAACTTAAATTACTCAAAGCCTGCACAACACTATCCCTGAAAATGATTTATGCAAGTTTCTCAAAATATGACGAAGAAAAGAGAGCTTGCATTGTACCACTTTCAGTACTTGTACAGCTGTCGTAATGAACATTAAGCTACTGATTAAGATTGCCTACTGCGCTTATCCTTCGGGTATCGTCGAAGTGGTTCTCGCGAGCGAGTCGCAGCAGACTGCTTCAGATGACTTCCTTGAGCTTGTAAGCTTTGTTGTTCAGGTCATTCGCATTTAGGACCTACATTTTGCAGTTTTACGAGTTCGCCAGGAAACAAGGAATACATCTCAACAAGAGGAACTTTCGCGAGCTTGAAAGTAATATAAACGGTTTGCCTGTTGCGAAGTATGGTCTTCGCGGCATTGACTGCGAAAAGGTACTGAGTGTTTCAGCCGCCACTCAATTGTTACTATGGCAGATACAATTTAGCTCCGTAAATTTTTGGGTGAAATCAGATCGCAAAAATACCGTCTTCAATATGCATCGGTCAAATGTGGACGAACGACAGTCTCATTCTGCATGACGTTTGATTGTAAGAAGTTTGAATTTATAGGCAAAGATTCAACTTCTGCACCCAGATCAGCTATTAATATGTACGAATCAGCTGTTAACTTACCCAGACCAGCTGGGAATTTATACCGATCAGCTGTTACTTTACCCAGACCAGCTGTTAATGTATCCAAATCAGCTGTTAGATACTTTTTCAGTAGTGGCATGTGATTATTGATTTTTAGTAGTGGCATAAGCTTATTATTATTGTTGTATTGTCTTAGAGTTGTTTTTCATTAAATTGTTTATATCTTGTCAGTTTGAATTTTGTTAGAGCATCAAGCCAATATTTGATAAGACAATGGAAGCTTTACAAGTTGCCCCCGCCCATTGCGAAATTCGCCGACTTGACAAACAGAATCAGAATTTCATTATTACATGAAAACTTAAAGGCAGTGGCTCGGCAAATCTCAGCCTAGTCAAATTTGCGCTTACCTGGGGTTTTTCAATACGCTGATCCCGAATATCCACTTTAGACAGCTTGAAAACGGCGAAAATGAGCGTTTTGCAATGCCCTACCCTTTGGAATTGGACGAGTGGAGCAAGGCCGACGACGCTAAATCGTGGCAGGACCCAATGGTTATAGCGTTGCGGCGGGCAACCTCCAATGGAGAGAAGGAAATTGCCAACTCGTCCAGATGCGTGTAAGATTGGCCTGCGCGTGTAAGTTTGAAAGCGATTTTCTCGGCAGGGGAAGCATGCTGTGCAACCGGGACTGCACTGTTTTGATACTTGGGCGATAAGGAACCTACCGTGTTAAAATCCCAAGTTGTTGGATTTTACCGATCCACTGCCTTTAAATACTCGTATGAAAAAATTTTGCGAACAATACATGTGCTCTCATATCTCAACATCAGGCATTTATATGAACACATAACGCATTTTTGTAGCCAAAAATTTAGAAAACTCAACACAACATTTCATATGCTTTTGCCAGAGCAATGCGGGGGATTTACACATAGGTAATTCTACTACAAACTTTCGGAAAATGCCACCATACGTTGGCTTCACAAGCGCTAGTTTAGAAGAAAAATCTAGTTTGACAAAAAAAATTTGGAGGCGACATCGCACTTAACTTGCTTCTGCTTCAGTTTTTGACCATAGAAAAGACAGCAAATGCACATTTAATGATCTGATGTAGAAGTATAATATATGCGCACTTAGGAGGCCGCAGATTTTTGGACGTGTTTTGGATGTTTTCAAAATTCAAAACTCCACGTGGATCAAACTTTCAACACCCGGAAACTATTATGTAAAGCTTCACGGTTCTATTAAATAGTAGCTTGACATTGACTGAAAAAATGAAGCGGCAAGATATCGACGAATGGAAAAAATCACGGGACAACTATATATCTCATTTCACATAACCATAGCTTGGATCGATTATATGTTTGCCAAAAACCTTGATATCAAAGGTGCAAAATAACTGACAGTTCAGTTTGGTTTGGATTACATAAACATAAATAATTGGAACAAATAACATAAAATAATAATTATAAGTAACATAATAATTGGAACAAGAGTATGCCTATTCAACTTACTGGACTTATTCAGCGACACGCAAGAAAGCTCCAATTTTGAAAATACCATACCGCGAAAGTGTTATGTTGGCGTCCACCAGTTCACCTTAGCTACCCTAATTATCGAATAGCCGTGGAATTTGGACCTTTTTTTCGCTTCGCATAACGATCACACTTGACAATCATTGCAGAATGATATCAGCTTTGGCAACCCTATACAAACCCTCTTTCGAGCTTCTATGAAAGCCAAGCTCGTCTTCAAAATTCCCAAGGCTGTACTCTAATCAAATCTTGCAGTTCGGCCTGTGCCCTACTCTGACCTAGTTATTATGTATTTCGGAAGATAAAAGCATTTGGGATTGGTTGGCAAATCACCGTGTCAAACAACTCCTTTAACATCAAGTCTTTGAACCAAAGGAGTGTCATTGAAAAATATCAAAAATCTTGGCCTCACATGTCCTCTTAATCTCGTAGAGCGAGTCTTTCGCCTTTGAGAACTCTGCTCACTAGGGAAGAATACTAAACAAGTTTGGCTTTCTAAAGAGAGATTCATTTATGTATGTTGACATTGGTGTAAAGTTATGTCAGCGTTTCGAAATGACCCACAAATCGTGCAGTGAGGAAAAAACGTAACCAAAGCAGAATCTTTTCCTCTTTCCGTTTGCCATCAAGCCGAGTTTTATTGAAAAAAAGCGAGATATTTTTGAGTTTGAGGGAGTTTAAACAGCCAGCATGTAGGACGAACCTTTTGCCAACTGAGGCAATTTCTTGTAGTTTGTGTGTCTTTCAGAATTCTTAGAGCATATTTTTTCCGAGTAACCAAATTTTGTATTCGGCCTATTCTAACCTCGTGGACCATAAAGTAGTAAACAGTTCATGTACCATTCGATGCAGCTTTTTCCCTTCTTGCTAACAGTTGGCTCTTGGCGAGAAACGCGAAATTTGCAGGAAGAACGGCAGTATTTCTCAAACGAGTGCGCACTGACGTACCTTAAAGGCAGTGTCCGGGCAAAAACTCGATTTTGAGATTTTGTGCTTACCCGGGCCTATTCACTATGCTGAATCCGAAAATCCACATTGGAAAGCGCAAAAACGGCAAAAAAGGGCTCTAACGCAGGAGGGAAATCGGAAGTGGGCGGGGCCCTCCCACTGTGAATTTCGCAGTCCCAGCTTCTGGAGCGATCTTCCCAATTCCTCTAGCGCTCTGAGATCTCCACCGGTCAGGTGCGAATGTATGATTTGAAATCGGAACCGAGAAAATCGCTCTGGAAGCTGGGAGCGTGAATTCACCATGGAGAGGACTCCGCCCACCTTCTGATTTCCCTCCCGTGTTAGAGCCGTTTTTCGCCGTTTTCGCGCTCTCCAATGTGCATTTTCGGATTCAGCGCAGCGAATAGGCCCGGGTAAGCAAAAAATCTCAAGATCGAGTTTTTGCCCGGACACTGCCTTTAAGTACTAAAATCGTCACATTCAAGACTAGCTAGGGTTAAAGTCGCTTTGCAAAATATGTATAGTAATAATCGGGTTTTGAAACCTCAGTATTCTGAAGATTTTGCAGGCTTGGTGCAATAAGCGGTTATGGAATCTTTCCAAAATTTGAAACTTTTGAAAAATTATCTAGCGATTCTAAATGAGTAGCTGGAAAAAGAAGAAGAAAGTTGCCAGAAAGTTTGTCCTACTGATGGCTATGAAGCTCTTCCAAAAGTTCAATAAAAATCATGAAACTTCACGAAAGTTGGACATAGTGAAGACGAAATGTTGTGATTTTCAGCGATTATCTCAACACTATCTCAATGAATCACACTATGGATATAGCAGCTGGAAAGAGAAAGAAATTTTCCGTTGGAAAGAGCTTGAAGAATTTGATTATCTTTACCTTATTTGCCGATGGATTCAAAAAACTAACAAAATTTTGGCAGCGACATTTTACATAGTAGGTCTGTCCGAAAGTTCCTCCCGCTTTTCAAACCTATCCTCGGATCGTTCTAATGTTAGGCAGATGCTTTAAATAGTGTTCGAAGCAGAAAACTCCCTCTTTCAAGCAGTAATGTCTTTGTAGACCTTTGATTTCTGACTTTTGGAGAAGCTTTAATCACCTGTGGGTACAGTAAACAAAAATAAATTTTTTGGGCATCTGAAGGTACTATTTATTGTTTTGCAAGATATTTTCTACAAAGTTTTCATTTTTACATGTCAAACATACGAATGAATCAAGCAACTAATAAAGTTTTCGGAATTTGAAACTTCCAAAAATTCGATTATGATTTATCACCAATGCACCATGCAATTTAGCTACCGCTTCTATCATTGTGTCCCATAACTTTTTAACGTCTTTACTACGACCTTCGTCTTTTGGTATCTCTCCCTCAATTGATGTGGCTTGAATAACCGTTCGAAAGGGCAAAGCGAGCTTACAAGATCGCTATCAAGAGTCAGCTCAAATCGCATTCCACGTGAAGTTTTGAGGTGAACACTGATAGCAATCAAGAACGAACTTCACTATCAAAAAATCGTATCTCCGCCCCAAAAAATCACGAAAATTTCCCATTTATCCTAGCACATGCTTGGCACACCGTACATTCATTTGCACACTTTTCGCACTTTTTCGTGGATAGAAATAAGGAAAAATGAACGGAGCAAAGTGGCAACCTCCGCCCCTGAACGTCCTTAGCTCCTCCCACGCACGTGATCATATATCTCATACATACAAAAGTACGATCATGTATTCTTGCCCTCTATAGGTGCCCCAGTTCTCAAAAAATGCTGATCAGGGTAAAAACAGTAAAAAAAATACGGGACACCCTAAGGCCTAAGGCAAACCTTACACGATTTCAGTCGCCGCGCGATCTGGCATTGCAACGACTCTTCACAACTGGTCTTAAGCGTGTTACTTAGGCCAAACTTCATGCTTTTGCAACAACTCACAAAAGCTATGTGCCTGTGCAGTTGAAACCGGCATACGGTGAATTTGCAGATATCTGGCAAACCGCCAAGTCGCGTTGATGTAGCGATTTGACGAAATCGTGAGAAGTATGCCTTAAGCCTAAAGCCTTGGCCATACTGTGCATGCCGGGAAATGATGCATGTGGGTCATGTTAGCTGTCCGGCGCGACGAATCGCTGACCGTTGTTTCTTAGGACATACTTGCTTCAGCGAGATCGTCACAATTTGGCCAAAATTTAGAGATATCGCATGCCAGTCTAAAATCAGCGACGCTTCGATATCGCTGATTTCGAATTTCTTTTTTCGTCGCTCTGATCATAAAATTCCCTGGCGACAGAATCGCGACGATGAAGTCACTGCACGCATAGCCAGGGCTTGATATATATCAGAATTCGCATTATTCGGGTATAGCCTAATTCAGAATTAAGAACTTTCTAACCGAAAACTTCACAAACTGAGAAGTAAAATTAACTTTCGAAAGAAAGAGCTGCATCGAAAAGGACCCTAATGAAGAACAGTTTGGTATCTCGCGAAGTTTGACATGATCAAACATAGAACAGCAAAAAAATAATTTTAAAAAAATTGTGGGCCTGTATGAATGCAGGGAAACGCGCTATACTGCACTTTGTTTCAACCAACATCGAAGCATGTCATCAAAGTCATGTCATGTCATCAAAGCTCATAATGTCATGTCATCAAAGCTCCATAGCAATGAAATAAAAGTTTTTAAATACCGGTTTAAATAATTAAAGAACCATGGATTGGAGGCTCATGCGGAGGTAGAAGCGACCATCAAAGTGTCGGAACAACGACATTAAAAGAAGAAAATTTTTGCCTCAACGTTTTTAGAGCATGCTTATCATACCCGATTCTTGAGTGTAGGACTAAAAACGACATATTCGGAACGATCTTATATATTGAGTTGTCAAGAAAATAATGTCGTTTTTTATTTGCTTGATATGGCACCGAAACCAGGCGAACTCTAGGAACGCATGGGGGGGGGGACTGTTCGATAGAGTAAAGCAAGCTTACAAGCTGGTATTGATGCTTCCCCGCTAAGTTTTTCCACTGAAGTTTCAAAACAAGAGTTAAAAAGTTCTAGAACCAAATTTCGAAAAACTTGAATTTCTGTCCATAAACTTTCTACGAACTTCCCACTCGCACCTCAAAGTATTGCTGGGCCCTTCTGGAAGTAATTCTATACCAGAAGCCTGTGTAAGTATAACTGTAAATTTTTTGCGTTTTTCAAACTCCGGTTTTAGTTTTCAGCAGAGCATTGCTTTGAGAAAAAATACGAAAATTTTCGTTTTCTTAGTTTCCAGGAAAGGAAGAAATGCGTCAACTGTATTTGTGAATATGTGTTGTCGACAGCACATATGCGTCGAGTGGGATTCCCGTAGGAAGTTTTTGGACGGCAGATCAATGTTTTCCATTTTTGGGCACCCGGAAAATTCTAAATTTAATTCCTGACTACACGTAAAAAATCTAGAATTGAAATCAGTCAGGAGGGCCTGCTTTGCTCTGTCGAAAGGTAATCATCAATTCTTGAAGTTTGTCTGCTTGCGATGCCATAGCAAGCAAATAGAAACGCATTATTTCTTTCACGTTTAATCGTTAATAACTCTCCCGTCTTGTAGTCTTTCAATTCAAATTACCGATCGCTCTTCATTACTGTGGGATTACGGTAAGAGTTTCGAATAAGTTGAGCGTTGAGGAACCATAATTTGCCTCATAGTTTGCCTCAGAAAGGGAACAAAACGATTTGAAAACCTCTCATATCTTAATTATAGGTGAATTTTGAATGCGAAGTTTGCATTCACAATACTTTGTCAAAATTTTTTAGCATAAGCAGTAGCGCCGATGTTTCCAAAATTGTGGTTACACCGTTTAGAAAGTTTCACAATCTTGTACAAAGTCGAGTATCAAACTCATTGTCCATGTAAACCTATCACACAAATTTTCAGGACAATTTTGAAATAATTTAAAATGGCACATCGCACACTTACGCCACATGCCAAAATTTCCTGCTGTACTATAGTAATAATGAGCAATTGGTGATTTGCTTTATACCATCCATCTAAGTTAATCCAGATTTGCAAAATATACCTAGAGCTTCTCGAAAGACTTCGTGACAAGAGGATTGAAAACGAATAAAAGCTGATACATGTTTGGGGTACCAACTGTACGTTATGTTGTTCCAAAAGTTACTTCCATTTGTTCGAGCTTTTTAAAAGCTCTAACAAAGAACGATGTTTAGTCGAAATGGCCTTTTAGATAAAATACCTTATTGTAGGGCATGAAATGCTGATTCCAAATCTGCCTTCTTTATCTGCAGAACATTTATGAACGAAGACTTATGGGTGCCTATTGGAGCAAAAAATTGAACCTGCAGGTAAACAAATAGCTGCATCATTTTTTCTAACTCTTTACTTTTTCAGCTCTCTAATCACTTTCAATAATTGAGGCTCCTCCTTTCCCACTCTCGCCTTGGGAAAGTACTCAGGGAGCATGTTCCGTGGAAGAGACGCAGAATCCAGCGCAGGAGTGGACATGCTGGGGCAAGCGACACTTCATTTTGTAACCCCTGTTTATAGTAAAGCAATCCAAAACGCGCGCCTTTCAACATACACCATCTTCCACCCTCTCCCTCGGTCGCATCTTACACAAGTTCAAAAGACTTTGAGTTGCAAAAAAAAAGTGGAGGCTCGCGCGGGCACCAGCAACAACTCACTTCTTGTAGTGTTGTTGCGCATTTCTTTCATATGCCCGCGCGAAATCTCTTCGTTCGGCAACATGTAGTCTTCTACCTTACACACTGTTCATATCGTTATCCGCCTCGGAACGAATGGCAGAAATGGACGAACTGTTTTTCGTTTCAAGGGTCACGGCGTGACTCTGCATCCACGAAGCAACCTTACAAATGATATACTGCAAATCAAGTTGCGGCCGGAAAGTGGCAACGTAAAATTTATTCTAAAGCAGTGTCCCGGCAGATTTTGCACCTCCACCTTTCCGCATGTCCTAGGCCTTTTCGCCACGTAGAACCCGAATTTGAGCCTTGAGCGGGCAAAAGGCCGAATTTGGGGCGTTTTTCTAATTCCAAAAAAGCAGCTGGGACGAGATTTCTGATGGAAAGTTGGGAGGTCCTCAGGCGAAGGCCCTGCCGCCTGTAATTTTTGCTTCGGATAACATGCACCATAGGGGAGAGCGCTCGTGGGTCCCGTTTCAAACGGACAGGGAGAGCCGTCCGAGCGCGCACCAGTTGGGGTTGCGCGCGCCTGTTCAAGGGCCATTTTCTCGGCCCAGGAAGAAGATCACTCAGCGGGACTGCGCCTGGAGGTCGATGGGGTGACCAGGAACCCCACCACACATATATCCCCCAGGATTTGAATCTGCCGGGACACTGCCTTTGAAGCGGGCGGTTTTGTCATTATGTCGGAATCCTGCTATCTTGTTCAAGATTAGCCTGCATATCTCATTGAAAGTATCGGATGTTAAACTTCCTTAAATTCTGTATGTCATTACAGAATTTAAAGCGATTCCAGACTTGTGAGATGTTAGATCGTGAAAACTGTTTACATGACAATCCATCCAACGTTGTGCTCATAAAGCATTTTTATGCTAGCATTGTTATGGAAAACAGCACGACGCTTATAGAATAATGCTTTGTTGTTACTACTTTCCATCTTGACCACATTTGGATAATGTCTTCTCATAAGTTTTTGCGTGGGAATGCACAAAAGTGTATTAAATGGGGACGGCGATGACGTTGTAATCAACACTGCAATGACTGTACTCTTTGTGTTGTTGCTTTTTGACGTAAGTAAAAGTGATAATCATTTTAACCGTGACTAGCAATAAAAAGATTTATCAGTTGTAAAAAAAATCTAGTTACACTCTAACTTCTTCCGGCGATAAGTTACGGAGTATACAATTTCACTAGGGGTCCAGGGCACCATTTAGTAGAGCAAGGCAAGCTCTACAAGATGTTGTGCAGAGTATTTGCATGCAAAATTTGAGTCGTACTTGAAACTCAAAAAATCGCGAAAAATTCATACATCCAAAAAAATCGTACAAATCTCCAACTTGCTCGCAAAAATTGTTTATTACATTAGATACTCATATGCACCATTCTTGTATATTTTCCTCATTTGAAAATCGAGAAAACGAAAATTTTCATGTTCACACAAAAAGAAGCTATACTGTTTCCACTCATGTAATTGTATACTACAAGCCCTTGAAAGTATAACCGCAGATTTTCAGACCAGGCCCTAGTCTTCAAAGACTGCCGAATTTAGCTCTCCTCACACGGGAGTTCCGTGCTAAAATCAATATTTCTCGAGAACTAAGGCTTATGGAAAGCTGAAAATCCACGGCTATACTTCTTGGGGATTGTAGTACAACTACATAAGTGGAAACAGCATGGCTTCTCTTTGGTACGAATAGAATTTCGTTTTTTCATTTTCTAGATGAAAAAAAAAAGCACAGAAATGGTACATACATATGAGTGTCTGATATAGTGTGCAATTTTTGTGAGCAAGTTAACGAAGATATGAGTTTTTCGTGATGATTTACGCCTTCAGTACGACTATTTTGGATGCAAGCTTATGGTGGGTCGAAGTTGTGCGAACAATCTTGTAGAGCTTGCTTTGCTCTATAGAATGTTGCCCTAGATCCCTATTGAAAAAATTGAAGGTATGACTTATCACCGTAAGAATTTAGAGTGTAACAAGACTTATGTTACAACCTAATAGTTTTGTATAAGCCTGAAATCAATACGATTGTGCCGGACTTTGCTTCTTTGCTCTCGTAAACCACTCTATAAGAACGCTAAAAAACAACAAATGCATATGAGTTGCTTAGGTTGGCTCATACCCTTTAACACATTGACGACCATGCAGATTTTTAGTTGTCTGCCGTCTAGGACCAAGAACTTTCACGGACCAGCCCACAGTTATCAACTATAATTACGCCTAATGCCATCTACAGTACACCTAAAGTAGACCTGAAAAGCCGACAAAAAAGGTAGAAGTCATCCCTAGATTCAGTGCAAAAGAGAGCTCATGGAATGAGTTTATCCCAAGATAGTAGTCATTTTGAACAGAATTCAAACCCTGGCACACATGGTGTGTCAAGCGGTCCCACGCGGCAGTCATTGCTTGACACACCATGTGTGTCAAGCTGTCGTCAATGTGTTAATTCAAATGGATCGGCGACTGGAAGACGGATCTTAGTGACCTTGTTAAGGCTAGGGAATGATTAGAGAACACGCGCGCGAGAGAGACGCAGCTGTGTCGCGAGTGCGGCGGCTTTAATTAGGTCACAAACCCCGCCTTCCACCCGCCAATTCGTTTGAGTCAAAGGTTACTTAGAAAAGTTGCGTTAATGAGGCAGTACATTCGCATAGTCTTGAACCAGTGAGCTCACCATTTGAGATCCATATCACAGTCGATTCTCACTAAATCTTGTCTGATACATTTCATGAACTTTGAGAATAATTTATATTGTTTCTTTTTCCATGTTTGAGTTCCAACATGCAAACAGGAAAACACAAAGGAGATGCTTCAATTTGGCTTGTTCTAAAGCGGATGATTCTCTGCCTCTGGCTATTGATGAACCAGCCTGAAGAAGTGTTGTGGGGAAGCGGACATCAGTCACAGCAGGAAGCGAATCATTTAAGCTCTAAACTCTCACTGTAAAGACAAATGATTGGAATCAGCAAAATATGATTAACAGTAGAGCACGAATACCACACAAAAAGAGAAAAGTCAAGCCCCAGGTTGGTATCAAAAGTCGTTCACACAACAAGAGAAGTTTATCTTGTATTTAAGGTTGCTTATGTCGTTTCTTCTTGGGATATGGTAGAAGTTCTTCTCGCAAGCGAACACTATGGGAATGACTCGCAACACACTGCTTCAGATGATTCCGTAAGTCAAGGAATTCATCTCAATAAGAGGAATTTTCGCGAACTTGAAACGAATATAAATGGTCTACCCTTTGCAAAGTATGGTATTCGCGGTGTGGTGGGCTCGAAGCACTTAGATTTAACCCGAGTAGCCAAGGCTCGCCCGTTTAAACGTACGACGTAACCTATCCTACTAACTCGCCCTAGCGCACCCAGACAAAGAATTAAGTACTAAGGTTTTATCCTTATGACATCAAAGAGATAATAAAGGATACATGAAATTTACAACTGAACTACGAAGAAAACTACTAAAATTAGGACTAAACTACTAAACGATAATAAGCTCAACACGGGACGAGCTGCCCCATCCCGTGCTACCAATGAAGCGCGCTAAAACTTTAACAAAAATAATGCTCCCGAGGCTTCACCTAAACAGATCCGCCGCGCGTCGCCGGATACCAGGCGCGACAGCCTCCCCGCTCCCGAAATCACAAGATTCTAATGTTTCAAGGCCAATGGCGCGTCTGAAATTAATCCCGAGACCTTGAATTTCAATTCACGATGGTTCTCGATATGCTCAACCGCACTGCAAAATTAACATCAGAAACGGGAACTAAATGCCAGGCACGAACATAATGAACATGGATGAGAAAGATAATCGATCGAAAAGAAAGCAGACAGACGCTGCAATGAGGCGCCGCCGCTATATATAGCCGTTTTGCTGGCAACGCGCCAAGACAAGGAGAGGTCCGGGGGCGATTGCGGCAGCGTGGGAAACAACCGTAATCGTCGCCGGATAGCGCGGCAGCAACCAGTGCTCCCGGCCTCCTACTTATAGGAGCGCTCGTATCGCGGAGCCGCGACACGCGGCATTGACTGCGAAAAGGTATTGAGTACTTCCAACGTCACGGTTAAGTGTTTTACCATTGTAACTTCAGTTCCGCAAGTTTCTAAGTGGTATTAAGGCCCAAAAATGCCATCTTCAATACGCATCGGTGAAATGTGGACCAATGACGTTTTCGTTTTGTATGGCGTTCGCATGTGAACCATTTGAATTTGCAAGAAGTACCCCTAGTCCATGGACACCTACTTCGACAAGTTCATAATATCTACTATCTACTGCGACCTACCGCAACCGCCAACGGAGAGATAGTGCATATGATCGCATATTTTGTATTAAATGAATTCTTGGCAATTTTGGTCCTACCCCACATTGCGAGAGCAACGCTCGATATCATTATCAAAAACTAGCTCGCCATGCTAATATACAGGGTGTCCCAAAAAAATGTATCGAACGTTTGATCGTTAATATCTCTCTTCTAAAGAAGTCTTTTCCATTGCTTCAGGTACCAATCTGTAGAGCTGGCTTCAACTTAGATTTCCATTATAGAACGAATCACCCATCTCTCTTCATTACTGTAGGATTACGGTAGAAACTTGAAACATATGATGTCAATGTGGAAAAAGCTGCCGTTTCAAAATTTTTCAAAAAGGTGTGAAAACTTGTGTATTGGGGTTTTTATGGACGCTGAGTTCAATATTCAACTACTCACAAGATTACGAAGCTTTCTAAACGGTGTAACCGCACTTTTTAGGAACATTGGAAAAATGGCCGCTACTCTTACCTAACATAACTCTTCAATGAAGCATCATAATGATTTGGGAACTTTACAGTTATAATCAGCAACTCTAATTAGCCTAGTGTAAAAGTTTTCAGGGCCGGTAGTAATCTACCCTACCTGGTGGCATCATAGATGCCGACAAGTTGGCACACGTCGCGGAAAGATGCCAACTCCGCCGGCAGCTCGCGGAGTGATTGTAGGTTTTATCAATCTTGTATAATCTCAGTACGCGGTTATTTCGCTCATCAAATTTTGATGACGTAGACAGCCGCAAAACTGCTGTCTCGCGCGCGGTCGAACCTAGGTGTGCTAACTTCAAGTGCCGACGCGTTACCACTCGACCATTCGGTCAGTCCTTGCTGTTTGCATCAGCAATGTGAGCAACGCACTGGTAAATGGCCGCCTGAAAGAAGGATCGATACATTGCGCGAGAGACTTTGACCTGAAAGAACAGCTGATTGATATGAGCGAGAGAGGGGCGAAATCGGTGCAAATAAGATTTAGAAAGGATTGCTAAAAAAGATGGTGTTCCTTATGGTTCTAAGGCATTACTAGATTTTTTCTCTGTTAGAAAATCGTCGTTTTAAACAAGAAAAACTCATATATTGAGAAAAATGAAAGTTTTTGGATGGAAAGTAGAATTTTTTGACATTTTCGCCTGACGTAAATCGTGTGATATCGCCGCAATTCGCAATCTCACAGACGCCGTCGGCAAAGGTGCCACCACCTCGACGTGGTAGGGGCACGTCGAGATGCCGGCAGCTCCCTCTCTCAAAAGAGCACGCTATTTCCCGTGCTCTCTGACCTGCCGGCAGCTGCCATCTCGCGGATTCCGCCAAGTTGCCGGCAGGTTGCCGGCAACTGACATCGCGAAGTTGCCGGCAGCTCCTCCTGGGATTCCAGATATTTTACTAAAGGAGGAGTTCTGGAGCCGCAGATTTTTATGAAGTTTTCTACAGAATCGAGGCGGCAACTTTATCGAGAAAATCTTTCGGAAAAAGGCCTAGGACGGCCTAAATTTGGGGTCTCTCTTTCTGGCCACCTCACGGAAAAGGTGCCAGCGAGCTGCCAACCAGACCTGCCGCCAGGTCGGGGGGATTACTACCGGCCCAGGTGTTTTCTTTCCTTTCTGGGGCAGAATATGGCCTTTCATTGCTCAAAACCTTCTTTGAAGTTTCTACCGTAATCCTACAGTACAGAGTGATTCGTTCTATAATGGAAATATAAGTTGAAGCCAGCTCTACAGACTGGTACCTGAAGCAATGGAAAAGACTTCTTTAGAAGAGAGATATTAACGATCAAACGTTCGGTACATTTTTTTGGGACACCCTGTATAACCAAGAAACAGTCTTTTCCACTGTTTAGCGATATGCAAAAATTTTTATTCAAAAAAACTCAATTATATATCATGGTACAAGTTGCATGATAGTTTGATCAAGCTTCTTCAGTTTCAGAGCAATATTACAATTCGATATACTGACACCTTTCGTTTCGCATCTGACCACTTTCGAAGTGTCATCGAGAAGACAAGCATAGGTTACTCAAGACATCTAGAGGAGAAATAAGTGCGTGCTGTGTCGAAGGCAAGAGGTCAATGGTCAAAGTCCGTTGAAGCTCTTATTTCATGGCGTCAAAAAATCTCTTTATTTTAAAGATGACCAATACATTTTTGTAAGTGTCTAAAACGCTTTCAAGTGCGTATCCAACTCACAATCAAAATGCCAAAGCGTTTGCTTCCACAGAAATCGAACCTTTGAATTTTCTCCTCTAATGCAAGCATGCTAAGCACTACACCAGGCCCATTGACGTTCACAGCAGTGTCCTCAAACTTGAAGCTACTAAAAACGGAACCTTCAGGTTTCCATAACTTCTTTCAAAGAGCGTTCCGCAGAAATGAAACGCCAATTTGGAATCAATGGGAACAAACTCTGTTCCAAAGATTTCTTTTTCGCACCTTTTGCATAAGCTGGTTTGAATCCAGGCCTATCAGCGAACCGTTCAACACCTGAGAGACAGGTCTGGCTAAAATAAGAATTCGGCATTTATGAGATATGTTGTAAACCGCTCATAGCCAGTTCGGCATTAGATTTGTAAACAAAAGTAGACCGCCTTAATAAGCACCTCAAATGTAAACTCGACACAGATTGCCAGCTACTTAGAGAGGAAAGAAAGAATCTTATCTTTCATTTCAGATTCCAAGATGATCTTAAGCTCGTGTGCTGTTCATATGTTGTTGAAAATGTTTTTTCTTGATAAAACTGTTTTATGCTCTAGGGGTCACGGCTTAACTCTTTATCCATGAAGTAACTCTGAAAATGATATCTTGCAAACCATGTTTTGGCCGGAAAGGGCATCCAACGTAAAGTTTACTCATAAGCCTGGCGGTTTTCTACTCGTTGTTGTGTCGGAACCCGCTATTTCGTTAAAATTAGCTGCATATCTTATACAAACGTATCAGATGTTAGACTTCGCTATCATCCAAACAGAATTTAAAATTCAGACTTTTGAGATGTAAGACCATCAAAGGTATTTGCATAACAATCAGTCCAGCGCTGTGCTCTTAAAGCATTTCTAAAAACAGCATGACGCTGCAGAATAACGCTCTTTTATTATCATTTTCCATCTTAACCACATTCAAATGATGTCTCCGTAAAAGTTTTATTTGGCGGAAGACATAAAAGCGTATGAAATGCACCATCAGTCATGGTAGTAAGTAAAATGCTTCTCATCTTCGTAGCGTACCTCTTTAGCGTAAGTAAAACTACTTTCATTTTATTTGGAATGCAAAATTTTCGCTTTGTATAAGCTTAAATTAGCCGGAATTGCCTAATTTTGCTTCGGCGTCCTCAAAGAAGAGTTCTATACCGTGCCGTTATAGGCTAGGCAAATGTGCATGCGCTATTAGGGCTCCCCTAATACTTTGAGAACTGCGTAGAAGGGGAGTAAATTCGCATACGAACCAGTTTGAGCCTATTTTTAACAAAGCCAACTTATCATCAACCATATTTTCTTTTCTATCTCAAAAGCGTTATTTTATTCCCTTGATAGATCCTAATGCAAACAACGCGAGTCAACATGTGAGTCAACATTGAGGAAAGTCTCCAAATTTAGGCTGCTAGGGAAACGGTGCTGCTCGATTGTAGCTGTTGAAACCACCAAACTGACAAAATGTTAAAAAAAGCAGTTTTTCAAACACAGCAAAGACCGACTTATTGAAGTTCGCAGCCCTTATTGAGAACAACGAATTGAGCCAGCTTATTCCAAACTTTCCCTAAAGCCGATTTTGCTGATATCAATGGAAGGAAAAAAGGCTTAATGCCAATCTCCATTCGTTTAGGTGCTGGAACAAAACATCAAAAGCTAACATTTAGGTCGCTTATGGCGCCTCTTCTTGGGATATGGTGGAAGTGCTTCTCGTGAGCGAGCACTATGGCCATAATTCGCAGCATTCTGCTTTAGATGATTTCAATGATCTTGCAAGTCTTATTTTTTCTAGTCATCTGCAATTTATTAGATATTTTTTACAGTTTGACGAGTTTGCCGAAAGTCAAGGAATCCATTTCAATAAGAGAAACTTTCGCGAGCTTCAAACAAACACAAACGGTTTATTTCTCGCGAAATATGGTCTTCGAGGCATTGATTGTGAAGGGGTATTGAATACTTTACAACTCTCAGAGATAGTACGACCACTGTTTTGCTTCAGTTCCGTAAATTTCTGAGTGGTATCAAAGCTCAAAAATACCATCTCCATTACGCATCGGTGAAGTGTGGACCAGCCACATTCTCCCTTTGCATGGCGTTCTCATGTGAACCATATGAAGTTTCAAGAATTGCCACTACTACAAGTGGAAACTACTAAACTACTTAGTAGACAGGCGCGATATAGCGCACATAATTGTATATTCTGGATTAAATAAAGTCTTGACTATCTTTTTCCTACCCTCCATTGCGTGCAACGCTCGACGCTCGATCATTTTCAACATTTTATATAAAACCACATTACAAGAGACAAGAGATTATTTATTCAAGAAGAGTCATACAACACGATGCCACTGTGCATCATAACCTTACTCTAACTCCTTCAATTTTTTAGCGACATTAGGAGTGAAGGAGCATATCACCACCATTTCTGTATACGCAGCTAGCCACCTTTAAAATGTCATTCTGTAGATGAGCGAGGTCGAGCCGAAGATATCTAGAAATCGTAAAGAATAGACATTGACATAAATTATCTACTATGATTGGAAGCCATCTGAGCCGAAGGCTGTCCCCATGGCGTGCACAGCTCTAGCGGTTCAAAACCTCACTGCCGTCTCTCTCCGGTCTTGCGTCGCGATAATGGAAGTATCCCTGGGACATTTTTCCATGCTGAGCCGCTTGAAGGCAAAGAAATTAACTCGAGGGATCGCGAATCCCTCAAGTAATTTCTTGTGCAAGACTGAGCGGCTCGGTCGTGAGAGCCTTGATCGCTATAGATTCAATTCTTTCACTGAGGAGCATGTTGAATAGGGTTCCTTGCTGGTATGTGCAATTGCACTTTCGTAGTATTTTTTTTATTTATTTACTTAATACGCTCTAGGCGTTCCATAACAAAAAAGGTTAGTGAAGCATAAACCACAACTCGAACAAAGATAACATCACGTCATCCCAAATCAGTCTAATCATCTTCTATAGAAAGATTGTGTCGGGTTAAGTTAGCAGAAATAAGTCAATACTTTGATAAAAACCTGGCATGTAAGGCTCAGTGGAGAAGAACTTATGCCCCCTCGTTTGCCAGCAAAGAACTTAATAATTTCATAAGGCTGGGTTCATACTGATTCCCATGTTCTGGAACAGTTCCCGCACAGTTCTCGCACTGTGCTGGAATGTGCGGGAACTGTGCGGGAACAGTTCCAGAACTGTGCTGCATGGGCTGCAGCCGCCCCGCACCGTTTTAAACGGCGGGAGCTGGAGAATTTTGATCGTTCTCAACGGTTCTTCTTTCGAATTTCTCTCATTCTGGCCTTATTGCTGCACACCGCTTCCCATTTTGATCAGCAGAACTTCTATCTCGAAGCGGGGTTGAAGAATGAGCGCTTTTCTGTTTTGTGTATGCGACAAAACTTGTTCTTGTGCTCGTCCATTCTCTCCTCGGCTATTTTTGCTCAAGACAACTTCATTTTTTCCAGGAAGCGGCTGCGTAGTTTCCAAAACCATCTGCCACGAATTAGGGAGAAGGAGCAATTCCGAAACTGCATGAAGGGACTTGTCTCTTGCTTTTGATGATTTTGGGCGTTCTCAGCCCCTTTCGTTTTCCATACCGTTGCTTGTTCGTTCTTTTTTCTACCCCGCTTCTCCTTATGATGAGAAAAGCTGCGAACTTGAAGTGGGGTTGAGGATTGAACGCTGTTCTCTTCATGTATCCGGGAACTTGCTTGGACTTGCTCGTCCATCTTCTCTGCCATTTTTGTTCAGGCCTTCTTCATGTGTTCTAGAGACCTATGTGAATTTCAATACAAATGCGAGACAACGCAGCGACCTGCTAGAACACATAAAGTAGGTCTGAACAAAAATAGCGAAAAGAGAATGGACACAGCTCATTTTCCTGGATACCTGGAGCTGAACAGCGTTCAATCCTCAACCCCGCTTCAAGTTCACAGCTTTTCTCATCACAAGGAGAAGCGGGGTAGAAGAAAGAACGGAGAAGCAAGGATGTGGAAGAAGGAAAGGGACTAAGAACGCCCAAAATCATCAAAAGCAAGAGACAAGTCCCAATTCATGCAATTTCAGAATTGCTCCTACTCCTAATTCGTGGCAGATGGCTATGGAAACTAGCAGCCGCTTCCTGGAGAAAATGAAGTTGTCTTGAGCAAAAATCACGAGCAAAAATTAAAACCAAAATCAAGAGAGAGTGGACAAACACAAGAACACTCATTTTGTCGCATACGCAGAACAGAAATGCGCTCATTCTTCTACCCCGCTTTGAATTTCGAAGTTCGGCTGATCAAAAATGGAAGCGGGGTGGAGGAATATGGCCAGAATGAGAGAAATTCGAAAAAAAAAACCGTTGAAAACGGTCAAAATTCTCCAACTTCAGTCGAAAACGGTGCGGGGCGGCTGCAGCGCATTCAAGTTCTGGAACTGTTCCCGCACAGTTGCCGCACAGTTTTAGCACAGTGCGAGAACTGTGCGGAACAGTTCCAGAACATGGGAATCAGTATATGAACCCAGCCTAAAAGCAAACCGGAAGTTCGGCTGGCGGGTATACTGGCAAGCCCCGCCCAACACGGTTTGTTGGGGAGGGTCCGAGACTCCGAAAAAAGCCAATATTGCACATTGGCAAGCTTTCACATCAGCAAGCTACACCCGCACAAATACGAGGTCAGAAAGTAGATTGCGCTTGAGCTACGCGACGGAAATTGGAGTTAGTAGGAGATCCAAGCATAGCGAAAAAAAGAAAAAAAAGTAGAAGTTATTTGACGAATGCACTGGTACAGTAGAGTAGCCCAACAGAAAAGTTGATGGCACATAATTGGACTGAGAAGTTTGAAGCGCAGACGGAGAAAAGAACGTAAAGCGTAAGCCATAATTAATCCCGCGCAACATACGTCATCAACAACTCGACAAAGAGCACTCGACGACCATACCTGAAAAAGAACAACACAGAAACGAACACAACAGAGAAAGGCAAAAGAAAATCCATAAGATGCAGATCTCGTCGCCCGAACAGGAAATTGGTTTCTACCTGAATTAGATAAACACAAAAAAGTCAATATAAGCACGAATCACTCTCAACAGACTTTAGGATTTCTGACTTCTGTAAAACTTTTTTAGCCCAACTACTTTTAGCCGACAGCAGTTTAGCAGGCAGTCGTCTAAACCAGCGAGCACAGCGATAGAATATAAAATTGAAAAGCCCAGAATAGCAGCATTTTCTCAGTCTGGGGCAGTCAAGATTAAAACCCCCCACTCTGCAACTAGCAGGTCTAAAAATCCAAAAGTTGCCGGCAGGAAGGTCAATTTCTCGCCGAAGAACCGCAAAACAAAAAACTAAGTCTGCAATAATCCTTCTGCGTTTCAATGATTTTAACCCAAAAAGTTTCAAGCGTTCACTATAATCAGGAATGGACCTTTCTTGCATATCATGTGACATACGAGAACAGATCATTTGTGTAAAAATATGTTAAACTTTCTCAATCTTCATAATTTCTTTCTTTCTGGAAGGATTCCATACTTGTGAGGAGTACTCAAGATGTGGTAATACATAAGCCTTATACAGTCTGGCAAGAATGACTGGGTTAGAATGTGAACACAAATATTGCAAAAAGTGCCGAATATGCTTTTTTTACAGCAGAATCAATATGTTTGGAAAAATCTAAGTGAGAATCAACAAAAACGTCCAAATCTCTGAGTAGTGGGCATGCTGACAAATCTGTCCCATCGATTAGTAGTAGTAGCGATACCCCGCAGGCATTTAGGTTAGAAGTGCATGCAACGTAATCATTCATGCTACCTCCGAGCATAATCCACCCGAACAACGGAGAATGAAAAAGAATAAAGTCTGCGCCTTGTCCTCGAAGGAGCGCCCCCATAAACTAAGGAGATGTAGAGCCTCTACATCAAGGTAATGGCTCCCTAGCCGACTGGTAACAGAATATGGAGCAAAATTACGCTGTAAATCTCGTGCTAACTCTGGCAGGGTTTCATCCTCAAGTTCAAATCTGAATAGGCCTAAATCTGCATATCTGGACTTAAGCGCCGAACCCAGATAAGCTAAATCCTTGGTTTTTCTGTGACTCTGCGCCTAAAATTAAATCTGATTTTTCATGCATTTGCCAAAGTGGTGCTATGCCGCGCCCACATAGGTAGTTGTATACTACAAACTTGAAGAAGTACAAACTAAATTTTCAGCTCTCTATCAGCTCTAGTTCTCGAGAATATCGAATACAGCTTTCCTTAGTCAGGTGGTCCAAGCTAAAATTTAAATTTCTCGAGAACTGAAGCTTGTAGAGAGCTGAAAATTTACGTTTTTACTTCTACAAGTTTGTAGTATACAAATACTTAAGTGGGGGCGGCACAGCACCACTTTGGCAAATGCATGAACATTTCCATTTTCTTGATTTCTAACAGAGAAAAAATACGGCAACGGCGTATAGGGATGTCATGTGGATTGGGTCTGAGTGAGCAAATGAAATGAGTTACGATTTTTCTCAATTTTTCGGGCAGTTGAATCTTTTTAGTTTCTGGCGCGAAACTCGTGGTGGATCAGAACTGTTGCTAAAGCAAGATTGCCATTTTTTAGAGCTTGCTTTGCTCTATCGAATGGTGCCTTGTAACCTATTTGGAAATGAGAAGTGTATGACTTACTGCGTTTGAAATTCAAAATCTGCATTAATTTCCGAACACCTAATACACAAAGTGAACACTTGAAAAAAGGGTCCTACAAGGGAAGTGCTATTGGCGAACCAGCTTTCTGACCAGGGTCAAGCGTGTGATGCGACTGTCGCAACGAGAGGTCTTAGGCCTAAGGCGTGCCTCACGAGATTTGGACAAATCGCCACTTTCACGCGACCTGGCGATATGCCAGATTTCTACAAATTTATCGTGCGCGCTTCTCAAACGCATAGGCGGGTAGCTTGTGTAAGTTGTCGCAAATATGTTAAGTTCTGACCAAAGGAAACACATTGAAGACGAATTACAGAGAGTCGCTGTTGTGCCAAATCGCGCAGCGACAGGAATCGCGCGAGGTATGTCTTAGGCCTTATGGTTAGAGCCGCAACTATAATGGGTGGGAGAGGGCATTGGGGGAGTCATAGAGAAAAATTTGGATGAAAATGTTGAGCAACTTCTCTGTGAAACATTTACAAATATAGAGACTCGCTTTATTTGCTGCAATTACTTTGCAGAAACATATGTTTTAGTGAATCCCAAGCCTCGTTTTCAATTCTGGGATCTTTACAATATAAAAAGCGCGTCTGCAAAGAGCCGAGGAATAACGAAAACGACTGCCTGTCAATCAACGAAAGGCCGAAAACTAGCCGTTTGAAGCCTTTGGTGGTGTTGAGGAATGGGTCACACATCCAACACATTCCAATCTTTTGAAGAAGGCGCAGAAACCTTGGGCATGATGTAGTAAATAAGGACCGCTTACCAAACCTTGTGGCACAAAAGTAATTTGTAAACAAAAAGTATGACTTCCTTCCATTTTTGAGTTTTTTTATTTTATTTCTTCCTTTGTCTTCATATATTGCGAAGGCGTGAGACCACTCTTGATGAGGCATTGTCTACAACAACTAACGTGTTCATTTTCAAAAAATTATCACGAAATTTGAGAAACTTGTCGTTTGAATTGTGACCGGATGTGCCGAATGGCTAGAATTTATGATTATAAAGATTTACTAAAGTCTCACACATTCGACGAAAATGCATAGCTTTACCGACGATGACCATCATTATGGTGGATTCTTTTGCAGTGTATTTTTTTCATGTAACTCAGACAACTTAGCTGTACTATGGAGATGCCCTTCTATATCAATACACAGAATTTGGTCTGTTTTAATGATGTGGATTTTTTCGAAATGTATAGGAACAAAAAATGAAAAGGGGAGATATTTCTGGGTCGCACTTTAATTTCTTCTGAGCTATGGAAACCCGTTCGCAGCAATTTTGTTTTTTTTATCCTTCTCTTTCTCTGAAAACATTGCGTCTTCAGTGAGATACAAAGTTATAAGCACAACAGTCCCAGTCTTTCAGGGCATTCAAATTGGAGTCGGTTCTAGACTTTTTCGAGCTCAGTGCTCCTAAATATTTGCGACTTTTTCCTCCAGCTGTAGGGGAGCTTTACACCTCTTCATTGCATCCTCTCAACCTAGTTTAAAGCATTCGCTTTTTTCAATACATGTTTTTTAATAGATTCACTAACACATGTATAAATTGCGCCAGCCATGGTTCGCAAAAAAATAATATCTGTCATTAGAAAGTAGTTGATCGGAATAATCAATTAAACCCAATGAAGTGAATTGCTCTATACCTTACTTTCCCTTGGTTGTTGTTTAATTTTACTAGGTTATCCGGAAAATGATGTAGCATCGTGTTGTATATGCAATATCGCGGCAGGTTGAACACGAAAAAAGTGAATGGGGTATCAACCGATGGATTGAAGCAACTTCTACAGAATGAAGAAAATTCCAAAAAATCCATTGGTTTGCGTGAAGTTTGTAGCCAAACTTCACGCAAACCACTAAAGCACTAAAGGCCTGTAGATTGAAAAAAAAGTATATGTGTCCAGAAAAATTCTAGAAACCTCCAACTTGCTCCCGCATACACTGTCTACATCAGACACTCGTACGCACGGTCTCTTGGTTTTCCCATGGTCAAAAATAGAGAAAACAAAATTTGGCATATTTTTGCCAGAGCCTGAGCTTTTCCTAGAAGCAGATAGTTGTGTACGTTAAACCTCTGAAAGTATAAACATAAATTTTGGCTTATTACAAGGTTTAGTCTTTACTTACTTAGATACTTAGAAGGCCCGTCCTCACGTGACGTGCGGGCCCCAGTACAGAAGTTTCTATTGATCCCTGTCCCTCGCCGCGGACATCCACGGCTTCTTGGTCGTCGTCGGTGGCTGCGTCCACGAGTTTCAGGGGCGAAAATCGTATCCGGCTGACTTCTCAGCTGGTCCATCCGTTCCACAACACGTCTGCCCATCTCGTCGGTGGTCTTCGTCGAGGACGTTTGGCCTCGCGAGGAATCCACTCAGATGTTCTTAGTGTCCATCTGTCGTCTGTTCTTCTCATTATGTGACCGGCCCATCGGTGTTTGGCTTTCGCAACGTACTAAGTTGGGTCACGAAGACGGGACATTCTTCTCATATCCGTGCTGCGAAGTCCGACTAGATGTTGCTTGCGTCGGGTCATCTTCAGAAGACTGCGCTCGAGCGCTCTGTGGGTGGTCCGTAAAGCTTTCGACGTGGCTACAGTGTCGGCCCAAGTCTCAGCTGCGTAAGAGAGCGCCGGGAGAACGGTTGAGTCGAACAGGTGGGCACGAAGCTCCGGGTCCGTCAGTTGGTCGGTGGCTTCCTCCAGAGGCCCGAAGGCGGCCCAGGCTGCTCTTCTTCTCCTGTTTTCGCAAAGGGCGGTCCTCATGAATTGAGTCTTCTTCTGTTTTATTCGCAGTGATCTTCTTCCCTACTTCGTTCAGTTCCTTCAGCATCGTCTCTGCTTCGGTGATGCTGCTCGAGAAGAGAACGATGTCGTCCGCAAAACGAAGGTTCGACAGGAATCTCCCATCAACTCGTACGCCTCTCTCCTATCAGTCCAGTAAGTTGATCACCCACTGCAAGGCCGCGGTGAACAGCTTCGGCGAGATAGTTTCGCCTTGTCGAACCCCCTTCCCAATTGGAATGGTTAGGAGGCGATGGAATAGCTGCATCGTTGTTGTACAGTCCTTGTAGCAGTTGGCTAGTGTCCTCACGTAAGCTGGGTCCACTCCTTGGTCGACCAGCGCAGACAGGATGGCGTTGGTTTCGACGCTGTTAAAGGCTTTCTCATAGTCGACGAAGGTTAGGACGAGAGGCAGTCGATACTCCCGGCAGACTTCTATGACCATCGAAACCGTCTGAATGTGGTCCATGCAGCTGAATCCTTTGCGAAATCACGCTTGTTCTTGGGGTTGGGCTTCATCCAATGTCCTAGATATGCGTGCGAGGATAATCTTTGAAAGCTTGTACAGCACACTCAGCAGGCACATCGGACAGTAGTTTCGAAGATCCTCCCGTTCACCCTTTTTGAAAAGAAGGACGGTTTTTGACGGTCTTCACTGGTCGGGAATCCTTTCCTTCTGAAGGTAAGACGTCAGGTGCGACGCGAGAATATCGCGTAGACGTTGTCCTTCGGCTCGCAGAAAGTCGAGGGAAAGATGGTCTGGCCCTGGAGCCGTGGATCTTCATGGTCTCAATCGCCGTGCGCACTTCAGCAGGTAGAATTTGTGGTGGTACTTCTCCAGTGGGAACAACGGGCATCGGCACGGGTGTTGATGAGCGAAAGAAATTCGTGTAGAAGTTCATTGCGATAGATTCCATCTTGTACCGGGAAGGAGTCGGAGTCCCGTCTTCGTTCGATAATGCAGCCAGCAGTACGTGATATTCACAGAGGTCCCTTCGGCATTTCTTGAGACTTCGTCTTCCTTCGGCTGCTTCCAGTATCTTGCTTGCCTGTACTTTCTGAGACCCTCCTGCAAAGCTGTTCTGCAACTGGCATTGGCTATCAGTCGCTCGAGATGGGTGCATTCGGATCCTGCCTCAAAAATCTTCTTCTTTCGATCAATTCCTTGGTGGTCTTCGAAATGCGTTTCAATATTCTCAGAAGTCACTGAGGCGCACTCTCCGAAGGCGCGCAATCCTTTCAAAAGCCGGTCGTAGTCGTACGTTGGGTCCTCCTCGATGGGCCAGTCACATCTTGATATGAGCTCTTCCAGCCTGTTACCGTCATAAATGACTTCCTTCCTTCTCGCGGCACTGTGACAGACTTTCTTTTCCAGCCTTCGGCTGAGTCGTATCTTCGCTCGAAGGAGGCGGTTATTGGAGCCACTGCAGAAGGATGGAATTACTGAGACATTAAGCAAGCTCCACCTTCGGTTGGTGAGAATGTGGTCGATCTCCGCGTGAGTCGTTCCGTTGGGCGATTCTCATGTCCACCGGTGATGTTCTTTCTTCATGAAGACGGAGTTTCCATGGAAGAGTCGTGCGGCGGAGAGGAGCCCAACGAGACGATTGCCGTTTTCGTTTCGGAGCCCATATCCAAGCTTCCCAGTCCTATATTGCTTTTCTAGTGGCATCCCGATTTTCGCATTGAAATCGCCCACAACATACTTGTAGAAGGACTTTTCGTTGCGGAAACCTCCTCCACGTCTTCGTGGAAAGCATCTAGTTCTAAGTCGTCAACTGCTGATGTTTGAGAGTAGCAGTCGATGATGCTGATGGTCTTCTGACGTGGAGGGCGTAATCGTAGGAAGGCTAGTAGGGGTGTTAGGATTTCGTGCGAGTCGACAAGATGGACGATAGATGGGAGGGCGACAAAGCCAACGCCTCCCACGTTTCGTGATGGAACCTTCTCACCACGAATGATGAGCGTCCCATCACTCATCTGTCGCTCCTTCCTGGACTTCGTTTCCTGCAGAGCAAATGTGATACTTGATGTGCTCTGCAGCGTCGAGAAGAGCGTGGAGGTCGGCGTTTGTGAGGACTGTCCTGGCGTTGTAGGTGCAGAGCATGAGGCAGTCTCCATGGCGTGTCGTCCGGGCAGACGTGTCGTTTTTGTCCAATCCAAAAGGCGCCCTGAGGACCCTGACATCAGACTTGCTACCTCCCTACGCCGTAGGCAGGATTCGATGTACAAGGTTTTTTCTATATCTTCTTGCCGACGAAGTAATAAGATTTGTTCCCTTACAAGAGCAGACTTACTAGGCCAACTCTTGATTTCCACGGGGCGAGACCCCGGGCTTGGAGCGGGGAGAACCGCCTAGGACCTGAAAACCAGACGGCGGTGGATCTGCCCTGGTCGGCTCTTAGCTAGGCATCCGGCCGAAACCGGAAACGTCGACCTTCACAGCTTGGGAGGCCCTGCAGGAGTATACACTCGGCTGTGTATCGCAATTCGACACCCAGTGTCACCCCCACGCCACGATGAGGCGGCCGACCATTGTGGGGGACAACAATTTTCGAACGCGAAAATCATTTGGGATCTTTTTTGAAGCGAAAGCACCAATAATTCAAACAAGTAAGCAGATCATCAGAATGAGCTCATCAAGGACTGTGATCTGGTTATGGTCACTTCCTAAAAATGCACAAACTAGAATTCTACTTTGCAAGTTTAATTAGCTTCCAATTCCCTCCCCCAAACCAATTTTTTTTGCAAAAAGCGATGCAAAACTTTTCTTTGCTAGAAATAGTTTCTGGAAGTGCGTGCACATGACCTCACCTACATCTTACCCATGACTTCTGCCGCTTTACAGGCTTGCAGCACGGGCGGCCGTCAGTCTACGGGCCCAAGTGCAGGCTCATTCGAAAGAACGTGACTTCCCCTATACGATTTTATGAAAGAGTTGAATTTAAGAAGTCCCGGAAATTTTGAGTATGGGTTTGAAAAGAGCAGTTTCAGTGATAGGCTAAAGATTTCTTAAGAGGCGCTCCTTTCGTTACCAATTTCATTTGGAAGTTCAGAACTGTCAAGCTTTCTTGTAATTAATCGTTTTCGAAGCTGTAAGAATGTTTGGATGGGGAGCCTTCACTCCAATCGCCACGAAGACTGCGCTTTTTTACCTCGTCCGTAAAATCTCCAGGACTTCCCAAACTCAACTCATATTCATGCCATCGTGTCGAGGAAGTCGAGCTCTTTCGAAGCCTAGCCTACCTATAGGCTCCTAATATCCTGGAGAGCTACATGCCTGCAAAGCGGTGCATGTCAGTAATGAGGTGCAGGTAAAGTCATGTGCACCAATTAGCTAAAGCCGTTTTCAGCAAAGAAACTCACCAGCACACGTCCAACACACGAGGACTGGAAAAGAGCATTTTAGCATCTATTTTAGCAAAACAGCTTTGTTAGAATGCCTTGGACTGATTTTGTTGTGAAAAAATTTGGTTTGAAAAAGGGGGAAAGAGATTGATTTCTAAAAAAGCTCAATAAAATTCAAGCTTGTGTTTTTCTAGGAATCAGCTTTAACCAGACTATAGTTCTTGATGAACTCTTCATACTATAATATTCATGTAACAGAGGTTTTCTAAATTTTGTGTTTGGATCATTATGACTTTTTACATAAATAATCTTTTCATGTGCAAAAACTGTTACAATCAGCAAACCTTCATACCTCGATAGCATTATTGTGTTGTTCTAGTTTCACCGAAAAGAAAACTTATGGCACAAACATTCTCAGGAATTTTTTGAAAACCTTTGCTTTATAAACTTACTGAGAAACTTGCTTTCGAATGTAATAAGGTAACGCGAAATTAACTATGTGTATCCTATAGTAGGTTATGCACCGGCGCTAAACTCGAGTTTCACGAAGAATTTTTTGCAAGGGGATATTCGAAATACTGTAAAAGTATTCATTTTTACATTTTTTTCTGAGGAGGTGAAGAATCGCTTTTTGGAGTTTTGGAATTTCCCGAAGCTGAATAGAAAAAAAAGGCTTCCGATTTTTTTAGTCATAAATGTCCTAAGTCTATTCTTCACAGTCGCTTTGCGCTTATGATTTTTAGACGGACCGCAGCGACCATTGAAATCTGCTTCGAACTTTCTCTGCTTAGATATTTGTAGAAGTCATGATTCAATATGAGTTTTATAACATAGCTCACTAACGCTATGTAAATTTGCAGGGAATCCCGATTGTTTGTGGTGGTTTTAAAACCAGGTGTTTCAAAAGGAAAAATTTAGAAATTTGGCCTGATGAATTTATAAGTTCAGGATTTTCTGAACGAATTCACTTTTACTGGAACTAATGCATAAGAAATTGGGGGGCGGAGTGGCCGAGAGGTTAGTGCCCTTGACTACGGCGAGGAAGGTCACAGGTTCGGTTCCGCGATGGGCCTAATCTCTTTGGCAAAACTCTCGCCCCACGAATCCAGCGTCAGGCTGCTAATCCAAAAGGGAAAGCAAGCGACAAGCCGGCTGAAGAAAACATTGGTCGCATCAAAATGCTCTTTTATGTCTCATCAAGTATTCGGAACAAAAGCTAGGGCGTTCCCCGGAGGCGACGCGCATTCGAGCCCGACGGATGCGAACAGTATGCTAGGATTACGTTTCAGCAGGGTGAGCGGGGACGGTTGAAGAAGCTAGCTCACCATAGGCGAGTATCCAAGTTCTCAGCGTTACGTCTAGCCACCGTCAATGTAGGATCACTCACTTCACGGCATCGCGAGTTGGCTGATCTTCTCAGAAGACGTAGGGTTGACATCGCCTGTATTCAGGAGACAAAATGGAAAGGAGAGAAGTCACGAGACATAGGTGACGGGTACAAGCTTCTGTACAAAGGAACGTGCAACAACAGGAACGGCGTCGGTATAGTGGTCTCAGAAGCGTTAAGAAGTAGAATCACGGACGTGGATCGAATAAGTGATCGACTAATGTGCATCAGAATGGATATGGGGAAAAGAATTCTACGAGTCGTAACCGCATATGCGCCACAAGTTGGGTGCACGGAGGTAGAGAAGGATGAATTCTGGAAGCAGCTCGATGACTGTATCGACTCGATACCACGCGACGAGATGCTACTAATAGGAGCAGACTTCAACGGGCATGTAGGTGTACAACGAAGTGGTACAAGCAAGTGTCATGGTAATCACGGATACGGAACACGTAACAGCGAAGGAGAACGTATTCTGGAGTTCGCCACGGCGCATGACTTGGCACTGGCAAACACATACTTCGTAAAGAAGGATAGTCATCTCATCACGTACGCCAGCGGGAATCGGAAGACACAGATAGACTTCTGGACAGTACGACAAAGTGAGCTTAAGTATGTGAAGAACACCAAGGTCATACCCGGAGAAGACTGCATACCACAACATCGACCACTAATTCTGGATCTGAATATTCCAGCCGACAAGCAAAGAAGAACAACAATAGGGCAAGTAGCACGGATCAAATGGTGGAAGCTCAAAGACAAGGACCACATCAGAGCAGCCATGGAATCTGCCCTACCAGAGTTGGAAGAAGAATCAGAAGACTCCTGGAAGAAGTTGAAGAAGAACGTCCATCAGATAGCAAGCAGTCTACTAGGACGTACGAAGCCAGGAAGGGCAAAAATTGACAAAGAGACCTGGTGGTGGAACGAAGAAGTGCAATCCATGATCAAGAAGAAGAGGACAGCGTACAGAATGTGGCAGAAGCTGAAATCAGAAGAGGCACGGCAGAGATACTCAGACGCGAAGCGGGCAGCCAAGAAGAGTGTCAAAGAGGCAAAAGAAGCGTATATGGAGGTACTCTACAAGAAGCTGCACACTCGAGAAGGCGAACGAGACATCTACCGACTCGCAAAAACAAGATCAATCGCCACAAGAGATGTAGAGCACTTCTACAGTATCAAGGACGCACACGGGAAAATGCTCAGGAAGCCACAAGAGATAAGAGAAAGATGGAGAGCACACTTCGCCGAGACAGCGTCTACAAGCCACGAGTACACAGTGACGTCTACAGCTGAGCCTGTGCATGGACCAGTTCCAACTATCACCGAAAGCGAAGTTCGCGCCGCAATAATGAAGACGAAGAACGGCAAGGCGACAGGCCCCGATGACATCCCCAACGAATTCTGGAGAGCATGTGGTCAAGCTGGAGTTACATGGCTAACACGACTGCTCAATCGGGTGATAGAAGCCAAGAAAATTCCGAACGACTGGTGCAGAAGCGTGACGGTACCAATATGGAAGAACAAAGGTGACGTAGCTGACTGCTCGACGTACCGCCCCATCCGACTTATGTGCCACACCCTGAAGATCTTCGAAAGAATTCTAGAAGCACGACTGCGAAACATCGTGGAGCTAGTCCCTAACCAGTGTGGATTCGTCAAAGGCCGCAGTACAACAGATGCCATCCACGCTGTCAGAATAATGATGGAAAGAAGCAGGGAAAAGCAATGCGAGCTGCACGCGGCGTTCCTGGACTTGGAGAAGGCGTTCGATAAAGTGCCGCATAACATCATATGGTGGTCACTACGAAAGCACATGGTGCCGGAAGAATATGTGCGATGGATCAAGATGATATACAAAGATGAGCCACGTACAAACAGCAGCAGGGCCATCAGAAGAGTTTCAGATCAACGCCGGAGTTCATCAAGGCTCCGTACTGTCACCCCTCCTCTTCATCACGGTAGTGGATGCGATAGTTAGAGACTTCATACGGCAACCTCCGTGGGCTCTGATGTACGCAGATGATGTGATGCTGATGGCAAGAAGCAGGAACGTACTGGAGGCCGAGGTGCAGAAGTGGAAAAATGAACTTGAGCTGCACGGCTTGAAGATCAACACCAGCAAGACCGAGTACATGGAGGTGGGACCTCAAACGCCTGGAACTATAGAAATCGAAGGCGCCCCAATTAAGAAGACCACGACATTCAAGTATCTAGGAAGTCGCATCGCCGCAGATGGTACGCTTCAGGACGAAATAACCAGCAGAATAAATGCAGCTTGGTCGAAATGGAGAAGTGTCACAGGAGTCCTGTGCGATAAGAAGATGCCACTCAAGCTAAAATCCCAGCTGTATCGCACTACAGTCCGCCCGACTGCTCTGTATGGAAGCGAATGTTGGCCGTGCACGCGAGAAGACGAACGAAGGGTTGGTGTGATGGAGACACGCATGCTAAGATGGACAGCGGGAGTCACGATGCTGGACCACGTCACTAACGACACCATACGAGCTACGATGAAGGTCGCCCCTATCGTCAAGAAGATACAAGAGAAGAGATTGCGATGGTATGGACACGTTAGAAGACGAGCGGAAGATCATGTCGCTAGGTTGGTGATGTCAGTCGAAGTACCTGGAAAGAGGCCAAGAGGGAGGCCGAAATTGAGATGGATAGACAAAGTGAAAGCGGACTTGAGAGAACTTGAGATAGAAGAAGATCAAGCTGAAGATCGAGAAGTCTGGAAGAGACTAACCAGAGCAGCAGACCCCCTCTGAGGGAAGAATGCAAGGATAAAAAAATGCATAAGAAATTAAATGGAACAAAAGAGCGCTTAAAAGATAGGTAAAACTCTCTAGGAAAACACTTTTCCGTTCAAACCAGCATTTTAGAAAAGTGCGCGAGAAAACTGCATTGATTCTGTTACAACCTGAAAGTATGTTTACCTGTTCAGATTACTGGTGTTTTTGCTTAATGGTCGCAAAAGCAATTTTTGCGTTCGAAGAAATGCTGCCCGCGGTGTTGTGACGCGGCCGTCTATGGTTTTTGGCAAGAGGTTTTTTTGAGTTTTTCAGAATCCATGTTTTCCATAATATGTGAGCGAATTGTAGTTCTTGAAGAGCTCTATCATCTATTGTATTATAGTTAGATCATTTTCTTATCTTTGTCTTCCATTTGAAAATAAGTGATGAAAAAAGGAGGACGGCTTGTTCGCAATTTTTTAGTGTCACTATAGCTTCCAAAGAAAAGAGAAAAAGCGACATTTTTGCATTGTCTTCAGCAGGTTTTTCACAAAAAGTCCCCATGTGTTTATGAGCGGTAATACGAGAGTTGACAAAGGGTTAGGTTTATAGAGTGTTGTACCTAAGAACAATTTTGACATGCTTTTTTTGTGAAGCATAGTGATGCTCATAATGTTGGTGATAAGAATGAGAGTTTTTCTATACTTCGGGTCTAAAGGCATAAAGTGTAATCTCCATAAAAACAGTTTTTTGTGTAGATTATTGATACTAGATGATAGCTGTTGCGAAACCATTGCTGCAACAAAAATATGTCTTTACAACTAAAGAGAGTTTGAGTAGATGCTGAACGCACATATAAACCTGAGAAACAAATGATGAATAGGAAAGAATTATGTAAAAAGTACACAGTGTGCAGAGGTATCCGGCAAAGCATAATTGAAAATAGCGAATAACTTTTGCTACTGACGTGTTACGGTTATCACGCAAGAAGAAAATTTGCCCTTAGTTATATTAGCGTAATCAAAATGATGACGGTTTTTTAGAGATGCTTTGAGAAACCTGTTCAAGGCTTTCTACGCCTAGAGTTATGAAATTTAGTCTCGACTGATATAGAATTCTTATTTTGTCTATTCTTTGCATTCTACCATAGATATGAGATACGACTTCACACACACCTTAAAGCTATTTTTGAACATTGGTTAAGGGCAGATAACATTCTTAAATCATTTAGTCAAAAGTGGCAGTTCTGTAAAATCATCAATTCCCAGTTAGAACACAATCCGAAAAACCTCTATTCAAACGGCTGCTTAACTTATCTAACTATCAGACTCATAGTTCCTAAAGAAGATCGAAAAGTTTTTATTGTGAGATTTGTAGTTTAATAGAATTATATGACTATGTGGAAGTTTCAAAGCAAAGTACGCCTTTACTCGAGCTGTCTAGAGCTGTTCAACAAACAGTTGAAGAGTGGTACTTTCAACATTGCATTAGACATAACATATCACTTTTCTGAAAACATTCAGTTAACACATCATCAAGCAGAACATTTTTAACAAAAGATCTATTATGTTGATACAACATACAAAGTTCTGCGTTCTGCTCTTGAAATTGGAACCTCTTAGTTCAGAACAGTTCAACAGCCATTAACATTGAGTTTGCTGAGCTATCAATAAACACGCAACCTCTACAATTTACAACTTATAAAAATTCGTAGAACAGTCCAGAAAGTTTAACACGTCTTTTCTGTTGATCCTCCGTTATTTCAAAATTCGAGGCAGTGTTCAGACCACCTTAAGCTCTTTAATGAAGCTTTAGCTAAGTTTGAAAACGGTGACATATGATTCGATGACAATTGACATTCGATTGACATTGTAATCCTCGATTCGTTGAATTTTGGCTCAAAGCTCTTCTTGCCACATTGGCTGGTTCGCTCGCAATGAGTACGCTTTCAAATAAAATTAGGATTAGCTTTTTCGCGACCACAACCGATCGCATGAATTGCTGATTGGCAAGGACTTGGTCACGAAAAAGTCCAGGAATAATAGACTTGTATAACAAGATGTCCCAAGTAGGTCACTTTGTTTGATCACCATTGTCACATGGTCCTTTTTTGTTCAGAGTACCCTTTTTGGGAAGCTATCACATAGATCAAAAGCACGAAAGTTGGCATGTTCAAATAAGAAAACATGCTTCCAAAGCTTCATAATAATTTAAACTTTATCTACTCACACAGTTGCTAATATCTCCAAGTATTCTCGCTCTATCATAAATTCTCAAACAGTGTCCCACCAGATTGAAGTATACTGGATTTTTACTATCATCATGGCACCTTCTTACTAGGCCAATGCCCAACTCCCATTTGACAAGTCCTCTCCTGTCGAGAAAACTGGGCTCAAGGCGGCGCGCAGAGCGCATTGCTGTCTCGCAATGGACGACATTCCGATTTCTCTGTTGCGTTTCAGCACATCTTTCCGGGTAGGGGACTATGTGTCGCCATAGGCCCCGCCTTCCCGAGCGGCTGGTACAGATGTCTGTAATGTGTGAAGCTGCGTGCTTTGCAGTAGATGTCCGCGCGGGAATTACCCCCTTTCCCTGTTGCGTTTCAGCACATCTTTCCAGTGACATCATCCTTCTTGACGTGTTCAACCTTGCGGCAGAAGCTAAGGTGAAGCGGAACAAGTAGTTTGCGCTGCTTCTACGGGGGCTACTTGGGAAATGGGATTGCTGGAATTTTACGTGGAAATAAGTCCGCATAGGTTAAACAAGGTCGGTAGCGCTTGCAATTCGCAAACTCAAGACCAAATTATGGTAAGACGCTGCCATCAAACGAAGATTATGGGGTGTATAATATAATCGGTTACAATCGTTCGGTTACGTTGTATGTCAGTTTAACAAGCATGTAAAAACTGATTAACAGAATCAGCGTATGTGAAAAAACTACTACTAGAGTTTTTCGGCTTATCTCTGGTAATCAGAAATCATTTGTATTACAGTAATTAGATAGCAATCAGAAATTATTCGTATTACAGTAATTAGATAGGATATCTTAATCATCTTATGTACTAGGGTGAGTCAAAAGTAATGAGAACATCGCATCTCTTTTTAAACCTACTCTCAAATTAGGTAGAATGTGTATAAGCAAGTGCTTTAAACGGTGTCCGACACAGTTTTTCTTTCTCTTTCCGATAGACATGACTATGAACCAATTCACTCCGTAGTTGTTGAAATATTTGCAGAAATTTTGACACAAAGCGTTTTCCGTTCAAAATCTGTGGTTTTTTTCAAACTTCCCAAAAAATTCTAGATTATGGTAATTTGAAGTGGTAAACACTTGATTACCTTGCAGAATCAAGGTTTGATGATAAGTATTTTCGAAGCTCTCAAATTCGAAAAATTTTGTAGGGTTTAACGCATTTTTGTTTTGAGCCATTTTTTGAAAATTCGGGGCTTTTGCAAAAATGGTTTTAAAAGGCTTCAAAATGTTAGTTTCGAAATAAGTAATTAGTGATTTGCATCAAGCAGGGCCTGCTTTGTCTTTACGTTATCGAATTTGTTCGAAAACCTTAAACTGAAAATTCTAAGGATTACCTGAATTCAAAGAAAGCAAAAATGACGAGTTTGAAATTTGAGAAGTTTTTTCGACAACTAAGAAGTCAACTGGGCCGCTGGCCTCACTGCTAAGAAGAGAAAGAAAAGCTATGTTTTATGCAATTCAGGGTACTCTTCCATCGCTATTCTACACGAGTTGCGGAAAGTTCGAAATGGGGAGCTAAAAGTTCTCATTACTTTTGACTCAACCTAATAAAGGCATGAATTTGCCATCCATTACACAAGGTGATTGATTAATAAGCTTCTTAAAAGCTAAGCACCCCTCGTTCCCCGTCTGCTTTGCCGTTTGATTTGGGAAAAGGTCAACAGAACTTCATCATTTACTCACTGTTTTTTGCAAGAAAGTTGCAAAGAAGTTGAAAGAATGAAAATACACTATGTAAGTGCAGGAGGAGAGTATTTTAAATGCACACCAAGGCTCAACAAAATAGGGGCTCAACCTTTAAAAATAGGTTGTTTGCTGATTTAGATCTCCTCGATGACTAAATGAAACAGAATCCCAAGCTGAAATTTTATTGGCATGAGAAATTAAATAAGTGATGCTGATGGGGGAAGATTTGGCTGCGTTCATACTGATCCTCAAGTTCGGGAACACTTCCAGCACAACATTCAAACTCAGTATGAAACCAGCCTATATGCGGTGAAAATTTTGAAAAGGTTTTGCATTTCTGAAGTCTAGGTGCGATTTGGCACTAGCGCAAATAATAAAACGTGTTCCGTCTAAATCAGGAACACGCTGCCAATCTGTTTTTGCGGAGTGGAGGAATGCAAGCACATGTGAAAGCTTGATCTTAATGTTGAAGGGCTTTACTGTAGCCCACAGTATGATGCAACTCTCACGTATTTTTTCTCCATTTTCTTTGGAACGATTTGATCCCAGACGAATTTGTTAAGCTTTGCGAGCAAGCCTTTGACTCGTTTTCGGTAAACGCCTATATCACTTTCATTTCTAATCCCTTTATCGCAAATGATTTGAGCCGTAAAAAAGTTAAAAAAGTGCACAAATACCAGTAAATAGTGTGGACTCGTTGAGGTTTTAGCCGTCTATACTCTAACACGGTAAGTTTGTGCTAGCTTTTTATCAAAAAGTCTCCCTGAAAACATTTTTTGTATTATATTACTGCTTCCAGATGGCGAAGATGCTGTTTTTGCTGGCCATATTCTTTATACCGGCTTCAGGCATGTCTGTGGGTGAGTGCATAACCGCTTATTAAACAGTATAGATTTGTACAAGACAATCGAGCTCATTTGAGCTGAAAGCTTATGTGAAGTAGCTGGAATCTAATTTCAACAAAACAGTAGAAAAAAATTACATATTTTACAGACGTCAACCAAATGTCGGATCAGGAACTTGTTGATTATCTCAACACGAAACAACATTTCTTCAAGGTAACCAGATAAGCAACGAATTAGTTAAATAGGATCCGCTCACGCCGTGAATGATAAAATGTTTTTAGGCAGAACTTCCAACGATGTCGTACGAAAATTTCAAGTCACACCTGATGGATCTTAAATACATGAAGAAACCTGAGGGAACTGAAAGAGCAAAGCAGATTGTTATGAATGAGGTACTTCCAGAAAAGTAAGTGGTTCTCTTCTAAAGTTTATATCTTCTTATATATAAAGCTGAATGTCTGTCTGTATGTATGTCTGTATGTCTGTCTGTACGTATGTGCGGAATAGAAATTTTTATTTCTGAACCGATCGGGACCAAACTTGGCACACATATACTTCGGGGCAGGGAGCATGTCATAGGCTACTTTTCGTTATCGATCGATATCGATTTTACCCCGTGGGGGTGATCAGCATGTTCGATTACCCCCCTGTGCAAAATCCCAGCCCCGTAGCTCAAAATTTGCAAAAAATCGGTGAAATCGACATCGATCGATCACGAAAAGTGGACTATGACACGCTCACTGCCCCGAAGTGTATGTGTGCAAAGTTTGGCCCCGGGCGGAGCCGGGTTTGCCATCTAGTAGACTATAATTTCATGGCATGCGTTACAGTTTCGATGCACGAGAAAAGTGGCCCGAGTGCGTTTCTATAAAAACTATCAGAGATCAAGCAAATTGCGGTAAATTAAACTCGAAGTGATAGCTATGGTGATATAAGCTCATACTTCAGGATCTTGTTGGGCTGTATCTGGAGCTTCAGTCAAGTCTGATAGATTGTGCATACAAACCAAGGGACAAGATCAGGTTTGACAAAGTCGTTTTATGAAAATATAAGACAGCACGTTTTATTGCAGAGGATAATCTCAGGCACAGATATTCTTGCATGTTGTGGTGAATATTGTGGCCATGGGTACGTCTAGTGTATCAAATGGTTGTTTTTCGAACAGCATTGGTAACGTTTGAGGCAATGTAAGCGCTGAATCTCATGTTTGCCTTGTAGGAAGCAGTCTTCAAATGCTCGATCATCAAGGACAAGTGTATATACTAATATTTAATTTCAACAGAACTACATGGTCTGTAAAGATCAAAAACTGAGTGCATGACTAGAAAGTTTGTTTTTACAAAGTGGAAGCATGAGTTCATGCTTTCAGAAGTTCTTCAACTCCAAGTGGAAACATAAGTTAGTACCTAAAGTGCCTCCTTATTAGCACCATTATTTTCTACTTTCAAGTTTGTCAAATCTTACTATTGTGAAGTGCATTTAGTGACTCGTTAGTAAGCTTTTCCAGCATTTTTGCTCGGCTGCCAATGACTTGCTTGTCAGCAAACGAGGTTTTCTAACAATTTCATGGTAGAATACATGAGATAAAGACGCGTTTTATTAGGATTATACGAAGCCTGGTGTAATTCCCGCTGTTAGAAAAAACGATGCTTTGCATTCTCTTTTAATTATCCTATGACAAACTTCTATATCCTCGCCACAGCGCTATGCTCGAGAAATTCGATTCGAAAAAACTCGTATGCTTGAATAGCGCTTGGGGAAGCGAAAGGAAAATTTGCACCGACAGATATCAAACTGACATCCACTATGCAATAGCACAATGCTCACCGCTAGAACATTCGACATCTTTAGTCCCTATCGGCATTACTTCTACTCTATTGCAAACACGTCAGAAGCGAAGAGATTCGGTCTTCCAAAGAATTGTTCCGCAGATAATGAACACAGTCTTGAGATCAGCGTCTTAAGGCGAATGTCATGACATATGTAACACTCCGAAAGGTCACGTTCACCAAATTTTTTTCCCGTTTAGAGAGAACAGCCCTAGCAGCATAGTAAATTATCCTTATCTGTTTTCTCGAAACTTTACCGTTTTATTTGCATCAATGCGCAATGTTAGACGTTTCTATAATATAGTGTATCTGCTATTATTTAACCTCAAAGTATTACCGTTCAAACTGCACACTGATATAGATTAAATTTACGAAATTTGGCCTAAAACCCAAGCTTCCTTACTTTACTACAATTGCACTCAGCGAAATCTTTCAGAGAGTCTGAACTAATTTCTCCAAACTGCTTATTGTCGGGAAAATGTTCGTATTTACGGAACAGAATATTTTCGAGAGGAATCAATACCGCAGAAAAACATGAGTCTAGCAGCTGTTGCACAATTTATTCTAAAAGAAAGTTTTGTATATATACCTTGATTCCAATCGAGTCTTCTTAATGAAGTAAAAGTGCTTATGTATAATTTACAGATGTAATGGAGGGTACATGCTCAGAGCCTTCCGGTATGGAATGAACTCTGGAGTATGCACTGGTGGTGCCTACATGGCAAAGGTATACGATGCCCTCACTTGGTTAGAATGATTGCTCGATTCTTCAGGGTTGCTGCAAACCATACTCTTTCCATCCATGTGGTCAACATAAGGGTCAGCCATATTATGGTGAATGTCTGAAGCAGAACGAAAATACTCCAACTTGCCGTGCGCGATGTCAGTTCGGATATAGGACGGATTATGACAAAGACAAGATTTACGGTAATTGGCACTACAATCTCGAAAGCATTGAACGTGATGCTGCTATGCTGTACAGCAAAATCCGTACATTTCGTCGATGAGGATGAAGAAGAAATTCGAAAGGAAATCTTCAGGAATGGACCTGTTCAAGCAGGCTTTATAGTTTACCAGGATTTCCGAGCTTACAAGAATGGAGTATATGTGGTAAGTACTCACTATCAAGCCATGCAAATTTTGGACCTTTCTTAGTATATCCATCATCTAAGTCACTGCAGATTGCTCATATCATATAGGCATTGTATGAGAAAACAAAACTTATTCGAAACATTTAGAAGTGTTATGATTGTTTCAACAATTTTGAAGAATGTAACGTCAAAATAATTCTGAAAAGCATTTGATGTACTCTACCGTGTGCAAAGGAAATGTTCTTGTTTTGTAAAAGTAATGGAAGAAATCGTAGAAACGCAATCAACGCTTTCATTGATTTAATGAGTTCAGCACACAACCGGAGCTCAGGTAGGAGGTCACGCTATCAAAATTATAGGATGGGGTGTAGAGAATGGTGTGAAATACTGGCTCGTTTCAAACTCCTGGAATTCTGACTGGGGAGAAGACGGTAATTCCTTTGGACATTTGCAAATTTGTGCCGAAACTTTATTTCCAATAAGACTGATCACTACTTCAGGCCTCTTCAAAATACGCCGAGGAACCAACGAATGCGAGATTGAAGGCATGATTGGCTCAGTTATTATGGATGTTTAAACTGTCGTTTGATGGACATTAAACTTTTTTCCGCTTTACAAAGGATTTTTACTGATAGAGAATTGCTAATCAATATCTATACAATCACCAAAACTCCTGCTTGAAGCATTTACTTCATTACAATAAGCAAGGGTACAATAGGAGGTAAAGAAGGAACTCGAGATTAGCTTGTTGATAGCGGCATACATTTTCAAGCTATTTGAAAATGTAGCACTGTTGACAAAGTGACAATCGTTTGACACATATGATGCATTAAGCAATGAGTACCGCCTGGAACCTTGACTCACATGTTGCGTCGAGGCTTAAATCCAGGTAAAATGATAAATATTTTGGTCCGAACTCACTCTAAAGGCAGTGGATCGGTAAAATCCAACAACTCAGAATTTTAACACGTTCCTTATCGCCCAATTATGAAAACAGTGCAATCCCGGTTGCACAGCATACTTTCCCTGCCGAGAAGATCGCTCTCGAACTTATACGCGCAGGCAATCTTACACGCATCTGGACGAGTTGGCAATTTCCTTCTCACCGTTGGAGGCTGCCCGCCGCAACGCTATAACCATTGGGTCCTGCAACGATTTAGCGTCATCGGCCTTGCTCCACTCGTCCAATTCCAAAGGGAAGGACATTTAAAAAACGCTATTTTCGCAGTTTTCAAGCTTCCAAAAGCGGATTTTCGGGATCAGCGTATTGAATAACCCCAGGTAAGCGCAAATTTGACTAGGCTGAAATTTGCCGAGCCACTGACTTTAAGAGTATAATTTTACGCTGTTTCCAAAAACAACTTCCATGTTTTTTTTGGTTAACCTCTTTTTTGGTTAACCTCTGAAAGCACAAGGTATACTGTGAATGGCAGTATATGGGATGTATCTAAAAAATGTTGACTGGTCCTGAAAGGGCCTTGGTCCCAATAAGCATTCAGCCAAAAATCCTTGTTGCCAAAAAAGCCTTTTTCAAGAGAATCGCAATCCATGTGTGATACCGTGTTATAGGAATGCTAAGTCAAGCTAAGTTATCTGTAGCTTTTTCAAAGCTTTACAATGATTAAAAGTTTTAAAATGGATTGCATTGGTTTCTCGCAGGTCACTGTTATCTTGTATTAGTGCTGAGGCAGGCGCTATAGTCCTCAAGGACTATAGCACAGCGACGGCCATCGCCGGTGGCTACGACTGGCGATTGCCAGCTAAAATTAGCTAATACATTTTAGATACGAGTCTACTGGCTTGGGGCTGGAAGGCGGGGCTTTGTGACCTAATTAAGGCCGCCCGCGCCCTCTACGCAGTATGCGTTTTTTTCGCGGGCGTGCTCTCTGATTATTATCTAGCCTTAATTAGGACATGAAGCCCAGCCTTCCAGCCATCAAGCCAGTTGAATCAAGGGGTAATATTTAATTCATGACGAGGGCGGTCACCCGAATAAGCTGAGCGCATACGAGATTGGCGCGCAAACGGCGCGCGGGTAAATATTATGCATGGAGCGCATTACGCAATAGCTTACCGATCGCCTTGGGTTCCAATTATTGCTTTTCTTATATTCTAGGCCGTAACGTAGTTTCCTACATTCCTTCTCAATGCTTTCATTCGCAGCTAATACTATTCACAAACTTTACCACTCTACATGTCTTGTCAACATATTTGTGTTCATGACTACAATCCTCGTTCACCATTGTATAAAAACTCTTTTACTAGTGCGTACATCGTTACCCTTTTCTTCCTTCAATTTCACATGCAATTAGTTTTCTAATCAACGACAATGGAATTCTTGTACCGCACAGGTTTTTCCTTTTATTTATCGGTGTATCTCTGCAAACTTCTCTGCTTCCTAAGTCTGAGGTCTGGCTGCTTTCTTCACTTTGTTTTCCCGAAATTTTTATTTTTTCTTCTTTACGGCGCATCTGAGTGTATCCATAAATAAGTAAAATAAATAAATCTGCCGTAGTTTTGGCAACACGCCGTTGTTGGAGGAATATTAGTAGTCACTTTAATCTACGTTCTCTCCGACAAGCACCGTCTTCCCCTTGCGTATTCGATTCGTCCTTTGTGGAAGTAGAGTGTTTGGAAGAAGAGGTTTGCTCACTTGTGTGTCATCAATGTAGCACGTTACTGCTAGGAACTTACTCGTTTAACCGCTAGCCGAAAATGAGCTGCGTATAATAGGAAACTGCTATATGTGTAGATAATCTATAGATTAAAGAAAGTCAGATACGGCATTAGATCAATTGTTTGGATAACTTCTCTTCTTCTCTTTTTTGGAAGCATTTACTGTAAATAAACTCCACTTTTGCCCTTAACACTAGAATGAGCGAGCCTTGGTCTTGCGAAAGGAATATGCCCCTAGCCCTGTTTTCAAGGAGTACCTTCCTTTCATAGAAAATTCCCACTTGAAGGAAAACCCAGGGAGCATGTGCTCTGAAACGCTCCATCTGTTTCTAAAAAAAGCAGTACGCGAGATTAATCTTTCGGGAAAATGTTTGGGGCCTTCTTGTAGAAAAATTTCCGCGATAAAACTTCTTTGATAAAAAAAGGTTCAGCGTCTTCTACCAAAAAGATATTTTTACAACGAATATTCTCATTCCATAGACTTTCTTTTAATTTGGCGAAAAAGTCAGTTTTAAAAGCATGTGTTCAAAAACCCTACCTCTTTTTCAAACAGTAGAGCACTGAGCAAACTTTGACCTCGCGGTACGAAAAAACTCAGCTGTTCTTAGCGAGGTAATGTAATCAAAGAATACCTCAATTTCATAGAATCTACTTAAGACCATGATAGAAAAGTATTGAGCGAGCATTGGCCTCGCGGGACGAAAATCCCAGGACAGGGCCCGGTACGAGTCGGATTCTAAGGTTAAAAACGAAGTCTCCCCTAATTTTTGGAAGTTCTACGAAGTCTTCTTTGACCTACCTAATTAGGGAAGAATGAAACAAGGAATTACTAGTCTGAAAGAAAAAACGTGAGAATAAGAATGAAAAGAGTGAATGCTACGCATGCACAAGAGTTTGGCATTGGAGTGCGATATTTAGCAAGGCGATTTGTGAAGAAATTTAGGCAAAAAAAACAAGGAAAGGCAACAATATGAAAATGTCTTCATGCTCAGGGATAGATTTTTGATCGGAGGATCCGTCCATGATTGAAAAATCAGAAATTTATGTAAAGTGACAGAAATATATGCCCAGGCAGTGGCGTACCCAAAGAGAGGGGGCCCATCCCAGATCGTCTGGTGACCGTCTGGAGACGATTTTTGATCGGAGGATCCGTCCATGATTGAAAAATCAGAAATTTATGTAAAGTGACGATTTTTGATCGGAGGATCCGTCCATGATTAAATTTGGAAAAGGTAGTACTTCACATAGGTTTCCAAATCTTTTTACATAATTCTTTTGCAAATAATTTTCTATGTAAGTTCAGTTTTGGTTCATATGATTCTGTGTGCGCTGTAAACAGCACTTTGCTTATTTTAGCCTTGCTTTACACGAAGTCGGCGTGCACTTTTCGTCATACACGATAGAGCACGTCAATCGTATGATAACCTGTCCGAAAAGCTTATGTTCGACTAAATGGCGCTTATTCTTGGTGCTCGACATCGACTCGTCAAAAACGATATCCTTTTTGCTTTTTGCTTCAAAAACGGAGTCAGCCCGTTTCCAAACGATCTGTGCCGGGCCCTGCATACGCTCGCTACACACGTATGCACGCATACACATACACATAAACACGTGCACACATTGTCTTCCATACACAAATTCACACATACACACACAAACACACAAGCACACACAGACATAAATTCAAGTACAAGTACTTAAATACACAAGTACATAAATACACTCACACATGCATATAGATACATATACATACATATACATAAACATATACACATACACATGCACTACATAAACACCATACACACATCTACACATACACTCACATACACACAAACATACACATAAACATACACGTACACATACATATACACATACACATATACAAATACACATACACATACACATACACATACAAATACACATGCACATACACATACACATACACATACACATACAAATACACATACACATACACATACACGTACATACACATACACATACACATACAAAAACAAACTATGAACAAATTTTTTTTTCAAAAAGTTGGGTAATTAAACCGGCCGCCAAGCCGGGAATACCCCATTTTTGCACTCTGACATGGTCCCTGCCGCCAGGGACGTCTACAAGGAGAGCATCTACAACCCGAACCCAGCACCTTCTATATAGTGTATTGCCGCGCCCAATCGCTCGCTTGAGTTCGGTCAAAGTGCATTAAGGTTCGTTGGCGGCCGACCATCCCTTTTGGCCGACCCGCCCCCTCCGTTGGAAACCCCGCCCACTCGGTCAAAATGGCCCGCACGCTCCTGTAGGACAAGATACATACACATACACATACACATACACATACACATAGGCACACATAATCACGTTTACAACACACTTGTACAGCTACAATTTACGACATACATATTCACTATACACATACCACGCACTACATTTTGGAGGTTAATGTCGGTATCGATCGATGCTCTGCTACAATCCAGCAATGACGCAACTTTTGGCTGCGTAGAAATTACATTTTATGATGCGCCAAACTTGGCTGAGTATCATTTTATTTGCAGGCAGTTGGTACGGAACGCGATTTTCGTCATCATCGCCCCTTTGCCACCGACAATGGATGCTTCGATTGGACAAGGATAAGGTGAGTTCTTTATTATTATTTTACTAACCAAAGCCCTCCCTCCTTACTGATGAGTTCCGGAGGGCTCATTAACAATTCGGTATCCGTCTAAGGGTAGGTACGAAACGGATGTTGCTTTTTTTTAGTTTTTTATTTTGATCAATACTATATATTTTTTGATCCTTGTCTTCTTTCCTTTTGTTTTTTTACTATTTGTTAAAAGATCAATTTTCCTCATATTTGCGCCTAGGAAAAATTGGAGTTTCTCACTTCTTTGAGGATTTTTTCTTAGAAGATAAGTTCTACACAAGCTTTCTACTCCAATTCCCATTAAGGTGCTTTTTCCACAGTTCCAAACACTGGACAAAACTTTTCTGCAGCATTCGTAAGAGCCGCAAAGGCTCCTGAATATTAGACAACCGAACACTTTTTGAGATAAGTGAGCCTGAGATGCTAGCAGTGCTCAACAACAGTCCATAACTTTTCAAGAGACCGACACCTAATCGTAAGTATTCATACAGTAAAGCATTCACACCTGGATTCTCGATCGTTCCGCTGTCAATCCGCGATTATCGCGCATATTATTCAGTTATGTCGTGACGAAACATGCGCTCATCTGACAATGAGTATCGTCTACGTTACACTGTGTCAACGAAACGCCTACGACCAGATACGGGTAGCAACCACCACGAACGGTATCGTCGACATTGACGTTATCATCTACATCGCCGATGGCTATTTCGTCGCAGTGATCAACGCTACGGACGTGCTTTGCCAAAGATCACATCACCGTCAACATTTTGCTCCAATAAATCATTATCTCTTTTGTAATTGAGTAAAATTGTTAATGTTAGGACGGCTAAAAAAATTATTTCGTCTTTAGCTGCAAATCCCCGGAACTTCTAGATGGTTTTACCCATGATTATTCGAGGAGAAGAAGTTCAGTGCTCCTATCACCTATCAACTAATTTGTTTTCTTTCATGATTAAGGAACTGTACCCCAATATGGCTAAGTTTTCAAAAGCTCCTTTAACTTTGCAAACTTCTTTTTTGCTGTGATAGATGGAGATGAGTGATTTGGTTTTTATTATAGATACGTCCAATTTTCCTCTAACGTGTTACAATAAATTATGACTTGCCATTCTAAAATTCTTTAACAAATACAACTAAATTTTTTCACATTTACGCGCAATGAGAAAATTGTGGTTCCTCTTCTTTGCGCCTTTTCTTCATGAAAATAAGTTTTACGCAAACAGAACTTATATTTCAATTGTTGTTGAAGTGCCTTACCAGTTATACCAAATAATAGACAAAAATCTGCTTGCGGCATTTGTAGGAGCCGCAAACCGACCGAAACTATTTATTAGAAAAATTAATAGTTGTTACTTCACGCATCGCACAAACCTCATGATTTATATTTGTACCGTATTGAAGGTAAGATGTAAACTGCAGTACTTCTCCTTGATGCACTTTTTACTTTAGTTTGAAGAGGATAAAACTTTTGAACTTTGTTATATAACATATTCTGCTCAATATGTTGCGGACCTGTCTTTTTCATTTTTCAGTAATTATTATCTAGCTAATCGTAAGTAAACCGCTTTTGATGTCCGTTTTTTTACCATCCTCTAAAAGCTTAATCTACTGTAAAGTCGTTCGCTATGCATTTGGCCACATTTCATCGAGTAAATTTTTTAAAGTCATTTTTCAATCTCACCTTTCTCAATCGTGAATGGATGAAAAATCTCCGTAAATCATCTTTTCGATCACAGAAACGCTGGCATTACAAACTTTCAGATTTCTCTCGAGAGAGGAGCCGAGAAGTGTGCAGTATAGAGTAATTTTTGCGTTTTTGAGCACTCTTTTTGAGAAAGCACCACTTACTCACAACCATCATGAATTACGGAAACTCACAAAAGAAGCCAATTTTGGTAGCATTTTTTACATTCCACTCAACATTCGTATCTTCTCTATTTCCTTTCACCTACTTTTCCTCCTGAACTCTGGATAAAACGACAACAGTTCCGTATATGCTTTTCTTGTATCCAAGCACTTTTCTTATCAATGTGACTTCCTAAAAGTGATATCAGCAGTACCGCCTATCTTCATAAATCTATGGTTTATCATTTTCGATTAAGATAGTAAGAAAAAAAAGCGGAACAGGAAGTAGAGTATTGGTCACAGTGGATGGCGGATGTGCGTGTTGTTGTGTGCGGGACGATGTAAGGAATGTTATAATGTAATAACTCGGCATCTTTGTGCTGTTGTCCAAAAAAGCAAACTCTTCTCACATTAAAGGGTGATGAAAATCTGTTAAATTTCACAGTGAATGAAGAATTTACAAATCGACATACTTGGAACGGAATGTTTCCAATCCATGAAATAAAGTACTGTTCCAAGAAAGGGCGGATATATGCTCGACATACTGACAACCACAGCAGTACAGTATGCTTATTTGTAGATATCGTTTATCTTGGCATACTCCTCCGTATAAACACAAAACCGAGTTCGTGGCACTGAGTCTACAGAAACCCCTTTTTTTCGTTTTGAATAGAAGAAAACAGGCAGCCCAATCGCTTCATGGGTTAAAGTTTACAAATATAGCACACTGATGAGTTCTTTACTATTACTTTGCTCCTTACCAAATATAATAGTGATATTTCTCATCATGTCCTTGAATCTTATTGTATTGTCGTCCGGAGTGCCGATCATCCTGTTCCTCACACAATCATACGTGACTTCCATCTTTTGAATTTGGCATAAAGAATAAATAGAAGGATGATGGATTCGGCTTTTTCAAAATCCCCTGCGAGATGCGCCAAATGCATTCTACTTCAGTCGAAAAGTTATGAATGCGTGCAGGCCTTTTACAGTGGCTCGCGAGGCCAACCGTTTACCAAATCAGTATTTCTATCCTCCCAGCTGAACCTAGTACCAATTTACCGTCCCGCAGGGTGGGAGCCTAGGTGCGAAATCAAGCCTTCGCCATCCCATGGCCGCGCCTCATGCCACTACGCCCCTCGAATTTGGCATAAACAAATTGTTAAGGCATAACTGGTTTCAGGTTAAGGTCGCTGCTCATGCCTACGTTGCTGACGATCTCGTATCTCTTTATTTTCCGAAATAACAAGGAAGTGGTGGATAGGAAGTGAACATAATAATCTGCAATATATCACCTGCTGTGCAAAAAGTGACGTCCGTAAAACCTTCATATATTGTCCTGCCAGTAAGCTACTGCCATAACACCTACATTTTCAACAAATAACAAACGCTGACGTCTGATGGTGCAAATTTTTTGGATTACGATATGCTCATAATGGATCCTTGTGATATCCCATGAACTTCCCATCTTGTCTCTAAACAATCAATGTGGCGGAGCTCATGATTTGGAGTTATAGAGCTCTTTGAAGCTTAATCTATGCTTATAAAGCGAGATGTTTTTTGGCGTTTGTGAATTTGATTCGATTTAATCATGACACCTGAATTATATTAACTCTTAATGGTTCCGTTTGGCGCTTATTATCAATTCTTTTTCGATTTCCGATTCACCTTTTAATTTCCAAACATTCTTTCCAAAGTGGTCTTAAAAGTTTCAAATTCTTCGGCGAACACAAGCTCGACGTTATTTTGAAATATGTTTTCATTGATTCTTCTAGTTTACAAAATTGTTAGTTTATATCCAGATGAAGCAAATTCTACATGATTTTGATCAAATTTGATTTTTTCTCACTTTCACATCCATATGCACCTGTGCAGCTTCAAAGTCCAGTTACAGTACAGCAGTAACTACGCTTTGCTAAAAACAAGTTTTATAGTATAATCTCTCTACAAACATACCTATCAATCAGCAGTCGAGATGTAGGTACGCTTTGAAAATTTCGTTAGGAAAATTTGTTTTGTTGCTATTCTACACCATGAAAATAATTCAGATTCTAGTGATACTCTTTGATTCAATTGGCTTGGAGGCTGGAAGGCGGGGCTTCGTGACCTAATCAAGGCTACGTAGGATCAGAGAGCACGCGCTCGGGAGAGACGCAGACTGCGTAGCGGGCGCGAGCTGCCTGTTAGGTCACAAATCCCCGCTTCCAGCCGCCAAGCCAGCTGAATCATAGGTTACTTACTGTGATGCTTGCAGGGCCCACTATTCCTGCACACAATGGTTTATATTGAGTTTTGCCGAAAGTATTGTTAATTTTTTCGAATGACTATAAAACTATAATGAAGCCTGATTGCGTTTGAACATGCATTCGAACAGCATTTTCTTCTCTTCCTGACGTTTACAATTTCGAATAATCTACAGTAGACTTCTTGATAGGACCAAAAATCCTCACCCTTCATTTCTACTTTCAAAGTTCGGTTACTTCTCAAATTTTTTGAAGTTTTGAAGTAAATATGGTGCAAATAGTGCAAGTTTTGGACTATGCTGTAGTGCTTTTACATTCTTCTAATCTGCTGCCCGGATCAAATCATCTCTTTGAAAATGTCGATTTTTTGGTGATGTTGTAAAACACACACCTGCAGCAGAACCAAGTAAGGTCCAAAGTTTCGGGCAATTGAAACTTGATTGTTGTTGGACATCAATTGTGCAAGATGATCAAGTCCGATTCGCTCTAAAGAATCACTATTTTCAGATATTTTTTGTGCCGCTACACGTGCTCAAAAAGCAGTTTTTCATTAGGCAGTAACTAAAGACTTCAAAAAGAGTATGTAATCCAAAATAAGTAAAATATAAAAGGTTAATTCAAATAACGGTTACCAGCCTTTACTGAATATGGGAAGAATTTTTTTTTAAGATTGGAGAAAATTCGGCGTCACTGCTGAACTTCTCAAAGAGCCTGTTATAAAATCGCAGGGACAGCGCGGACCAGAGGTAGCTATTAGAAAGGGATATAAATTTGAATCGGTCTACACCTAAGTGTTTCGTCGATCAATGTTTTGTGAGTTTAGTAACCGATCAAAAAACGGAGAAAACTTTTGGCACAACCTAATAACTTTGTGAGGCATCTTTGCTCAAACACATGCCATTTTACAATCTCATAGGCTGGTTTCCAAAGATTGTAACGTGAACTTTTTGCACTCAAGTCAAATGTCCTATGTGTTGCTATTTTGGAAAGGACACGATCTGAGTGTAAACTCAAGTAATGACTATGATTTGTTAAGAAGTTATGAGTAATTTCCGAAAAGATAAAGTTGTTGTACTGTCTTAACTCATGTGGTTCTCTGACATTACGCTTTCTTATGTGATTAAAAAGAGGTTATTTTCACTGACTTTGAACAAGAAAGAGCAAGCCATTAAGTATTTTCCTATGAAGTATGAAGTATTTTCCTGCGAACCGAGACACTTAATGCACTTACTAATAGTAGCAGATGTCTGTTTTTACTAAGTGATGAAAATTTTGTGCGAATGAAAATGACTCTGCTTTTGCACAGCGGCCCGGATGACCCGACGAGAAGTGAAGTGATTCAAAGACTATACATGTTAGCACAGTATAGTTCATGTGCTCATTATAAAGTCTTGCAGATCCCCCTATCAACTTGAAATTGGCATGAAAATGAAGTGTTTTCAGTAAAATTTTTAGCTAATATGGCAGCATCGTTCAGATGCGTTTAGAGGCAGCTTCCACCCAAAATTTCGTCTTCCATGTTTTCATTATCGAACCTTTTCATGGTGCTGATTTCGCATATGAGGTTCAAAATAACAGGAAGCTCCGTAATTGCCCTTATCTGGAGCCTTATTTTGGCAGACTTGGACGAGTCCCCTGGCGCTAATCGCGTCCCAACAGGAAACCTCGTCGTACGCAGCAGTGCCACATCACAAATGGGCGCCATCTAAATCTACTTAACCGGCTGCGCGGGCGGTCGCGTGGCGCCCTCACCGCGTGTCGGGACCTAGGGCTTGCTTGGCGCTAGCTTTCATTGTGCTTGAGCTGCTTGTTTCTACTGAGTGAAAAGAATGTTCAAAGACTTTTCGAGCAGAGTTTACTTTTCATTTTCATATAGCGCGTTTTTTGACGCTCATAAATTCCCAGGGACAAGCAACATAATCAAAACTTCACACAGTTGTATAAATACTCGATGCCGCGATTGTTAGTACTTGGACTTGTTTGTAAGTGGATGTTTCTCGAAAAAGACACAGGCAGTAGTTATGCTTAACAGAAAGCCTTTCTCTTTCAGCTTTGTTTGGAATTTGCATCTTAGATGTTGTTATTGATACATTTTCCACCTCCAAGTATGCTCTTGTCATTCATATGTGTTTAGCGTGAGTATCTATATAGCGTTTCACTGACTAATAAAATGAATATCTATGTCAGTGTGAGAAGTAGTACCAATATCAAAACTAACTGCCCACTTTCTTTTCAACAAGCGCGTTGGGAAAGAAGGGGACATGTCTAAGATTATGAGGCTTAGATTCATTTCTTTCTTTTCTCATGAGCTAAACAGCGAATCATTCGAATAGAGTTAGCACAAGCTCGACTTTATCACAAATTTACTAGTCTACAGCCAATGGTAGCCTCAACGGATGCCCAAGTTGATACTCTGAAGGCCAGAGTGCGAGGAAATAGCAAGCTTGAGATAATAGATATCGCCCAAAACCCCTTTCTCTTTCAACGTGCAAGAGAAATTTCAACTTGCAAGAGAACATTTTCCCGGCAAACTACAAGATATTATGAACGTTTTTCATGGAATTTGGGCGAATCCCATGAATATAGCGGGCGGAGCATTTGCAGACATATGAACACGTTAAAAACTTGTTGAATCCCTATATTTGAATCTTTATTTTAAAGCAACTTTTCGTTCTGTCTAGTCATCAAGAACCGCCACGTCTACCTATATGTTATCAGGCGTTGGCAATATGCTCCGCCCGCCGTATTCTTGGGAGTGAGTAGACGATATAAAGGAGGTACTGTGACACAATAGAGCTCATTGTTCGAATTTCTGGCAGATCCCCACTAAGAAAAAGCGTCCATTTGCATGAGCTAGTAAAGACTCGACAAAGACAATCATGTCCTGCTGTGTTGGTCCTATTTGAGACAAGGTATTGAATGAGAGAAGAAACTAGCAATTCGGGTAGTAGTGACGTCCAGCTTCCTTACCTACCTCCAGCTAAACAGTTCTTCGAGACCTTTGACTGGAAAAGGTACACGTCTCATTACTAGTGAAGCTGTCAACACAGCGAACCGTACTGAAGCGGAAACCTTTTTCATATATTCAAAATCTCCAAGCGTCGACGCTGCCAGCAAGTGAGCGAGCCCTAGGTCCCGACACGCAGTGATGGCGCAGCGCGACCGCCCGCGCAGCCGGTTAAGTAGATTTAGATGGCGCCTCACAAATGCGTCTCAACGCTACTTGTCATGCCAGAACACGTTACGGGACAACCATGGTGGGTGGAGCGCAAAAAAGGGGCGGAGCGCAAAGAGGATCCAGGTCCATTTCTCCTTTTGTAGGCAACGTTAGGGAATCGGATCAACGCGATTGGTCTACCTTTGAGGCCTGCTAGTAGGATAAGTAGTAATTTGGGGTGAACGGATTTTGGGTGGACGCTGCCTTTAAGAAGTCAGAAATATGTCACTTTGTACAGAAATCTGGACTGTTCCAAAAAGCAATCCGCATCATCTTTTCATAGGAAAAGTAAGAGAAGAATTCGCTAATGCGGCTCAACTTACTCCACCTTGGCGGTTTTGTAAGACTTGTTTCCTTTTTGAGATTTTCTAAAATCGGTTTCTCCTATTCTTCAAGCAAAACGTAAAACTCCTCATAGACTGCCCAAAGGAAAAAGTGCTTGAGTAATAACGAAAAACATCTAGGCTGTGCTCTTTCAGATCAGTACAACTTCCCAGACATCACCGTATACTTTCGTAACTCAATTATGTCACATCAAAACTTCTCGTGTTCTGAGTCTTCGCTTAGTTAGCTTCACGTAAATTAAATGTGAACAATCATCTTTGCTTTGCAGCAAAATGGGTTGCCCCTTCAATGGATCACGAGTCACATTTATGGAAATGGCAGAAGAAGATGCGCAAGCCGGAACAAACAAGGTTGCACTTGGTCAAGGAGTTACGTATGGGCAATACCTGCAAGTTGGTATAAAAGCCCTATTTTCGAAGTTGATTTTTGTGTAGAGCGATGGAAAGAGAGGATGAAAATAGGGTTTCTCAAAATCAGCTTATTTCAGCTCGACAAACTTCTCGACTGCCAGAAATTATTGTCCGAAGAGCAGGGTAATCGTGTGAATGACGAGCATCTCTTCATCATCATCCATCAGTCATACGAGCTTTGGTTCAAACAGATCATCTTTGACATCGATATCGTTCGAATGCTGCTAAACCATACAGTGCGTTTCTATCTTCCATATCTTCTGATACCGCGAAATATTGAATAGCATAAAACTAAAAAAATCTGAGCGAAAACAGTAGTGGCTTATGTAAAATCATTTAGCCTAAAATCCCATAGATAAGAGCGGTTTAATTTACCGGTGAAAAATGAATTGGAATGAAATTGAAATTGAATGCAGTCACCCCTCTAACTTGATGGATGGATAAAAATCGGAGAAGAAGTTTAGAAGAAGCTCCGCCCTTCAACTCTAAACCCCTCCCACTTAATAAACAATTCATATAGAAAAACAGCGATTTCAACGGAATTTCGGAATTTCTATATGAATTGTTTATTAAGTGGGCGGGGTTTAGAGTTGAAGGGCGGAGCTTTCTTCTGAACTTCTTCTCCGATTTTTATCCATCCATCAAGTTAGAGGGGTGACTGCATTCAATTTCAATTTCATTTCAATTCATTTTTCACCGGTAGATTAAACCGCTCTTATCTATGGGATTTTAGGGTATACAAAAGAAGTGTTTAGTATTTTGTAAAAAGCATAATAGAGCAAAAAAGTGTAATCATTACTCTAAAACAGTCTACTACCCGAACTCACTCGGTAGCCTGTAACAGCCTCATTAATGTTGATTGCCCAACAAACTTCCCCAATTCTTGACTCTTTTGCTCCCACCGTTCCCTGTGGAAAAGATCTGCTACTTAAAAAAACGTCTAGATTCTTAATATTGTTAAGTTCTAAATCCATCTGCACATCTTATGAAGGAGCCCACCGTTTGGAGCATATTTTAAACAAAGCAGACTGAGACAAATATGCTTGGAAAACTAAAATCACTATTTTATTTTATAGCTTTATAGCAGTGGTCATTCATATATCATAGATTGTGGATGAGACGAAAACATTACGAATTGTATCCGGCCTTGATCGAACAGTGCGTATCCTCAAACTGCTCGTCGATCAGATAACAATTCTTGATACAATGAGTCCCTTGGATTTCGTCGATTTCAGGTGAGTAGCATTTGCACATAATAAAAGCAAAAGCGGTGACATGCACACAATTTTTTCGTCCGACTAGACTTTAGATGCATTGTTACAGAAAATACCTCACGCCTGCATCGGGCTTCCAGTCATTGCAGTTTCGACTCTTGGAAAATAAAATGGGAGTGCGCCTGGAAAGAAGAATAAAGGTGTGTTTATAAACTATACGTTACAAATACCTCCACTCATTTTTTGAACAAATGCATCTGGAAAATGTGGAAATGAGCTCTATAACATCTATGGGTTTAATCGTTTTTTTCCTGAAAATTGAATCGACTGCAGGTGACAGCCAAGTTAATTTTTCAAGTCATAGTCAAGAGAAATAGCCTGAGTTTTCGATAAGAGTAATTTCACGAAGTTGGTTTTCGATCTGCTAGTCCAAAAGGTGAGCCCGAAACTGACCTGAAATAGGGTATAATCGTATTCATAACTCCCTTTTCTGATTTGAAAACGCCACCATTGTCAATCATAACCCTTACTTAAGTCAAAAAACACATGCTCAGACCTTTTTTCGACCGAAATGCAGCATCAATCGAAGGCAAAAATTGGATCTTCCTATGACTAAGTATAAAATTTTCGTAAAATTTATAATTTTGAAATTGTGAGTTTTTTGCAACTGTTTCTAGCTCGTTTTGTTAATAAGCGAATTAAAAATGTTTATTTCAGTACAATGCACAACATTACAAAAATGTGTTCCTGAAAAAAGAAGACGTACAAGCCGTAGAAGAAAGTGAGCATGAACCTTCTTTATTGATGCTTATACAGGTTTGCAGAGCTTCGAGTCTCAATCTCACAATCTGTTTTTTCCTCTCTACGATCCAAGCTAAGCCATTTTTAGAATTGGCTTGCAAGAACACCAGGACTCAAAGAAACTGTCATAGATGGTGAAGTAGACGAAGGTTTCTGGACAAAGTATGAGCGTGCAGTTGAGAGATACTTGAACGACTTATATGAAGAGGCTATGGTAAGTATGAGTTACCGTATTTTTTGGGTATCACTGGTCAGTGTTAGTATAGCTATAGAAAATGCGAGAGCTGTGTCTTGGTTTTATTGTAACACATTTGACGACAATATGATAGTTCCTCAATCGTAGGACTGTGACTTTCCTAAAGCTCAATTACTGTCATAGATGTCTAAAAATTAGTAAGCCCCGAGCAGACTTAAGAAGAGTTGTTTCAGAAAGAAACCCTTCCACAGAATGTTCATGATCAGCTATTGGCTGAGTACTACAAAACAAAAGATTCGTTCGCAACAATCCTTGACCCAAAACAACATGCACAGCAGATTCTCAATGGTATGTTACGGTTTTGCTTTCTTTTTATACAGGTTTTCGAGCCAATTTCGGTCCAAGTGACTGATCAAAAATCAAAATCACTTTGGTAAGATATTAGGGTTCCGGGAGCTCAATGTTGCTGCAAATTTGAAAGTTATATCTACCACAGCGGTGGTCTTGCGAGAATAATATTGCGAACACTACATCTCATAAATACAAGACGAAATGTAGAATTTCAAATGCTTAATGTTCTTAGGATATTTTGGGGCGTACGATTTTTTTACAGAAAAGTTCGTTTTTGACTGCTATCAGGTTTTAGCTCAAAACTTTATGCGAAATACGATTTCTGCGGAGCGGTGATAGCCATCTTGTAGAGATTGCTTTGCTCTGTCGAATGGTTGCTTGATCCACTTCAATTGAAAGAAAGTTACAAAAAGACGACGATTGTAGCAAAAACGGTAAAAAAAATTATGGGACAATCTAATATATTCCTAAGATCGGAAAAGATATATTGTGTAACTGAGATTTTTGCCTTTTACCGTGTACCTAAAATTACGAAATCTTTAAAATTCGAGTATTGAGTATTGAGTATCGTTTTCGTGGTCGATTTGTAATGAAAACCCGTGTGCAGATTTTTTTGTGAAAGATTGTGAATTTTCGGGGTTGCAGCGCGATAACACCCGAAAATGATATCTGTGGGTCTGAAAATAACTTTTTTTTGCTGAGAAGTAAGGCCAAACCGAATGTGTACCAAAGTGCTATGGCATGATAGCACTTGCAAGTATAATATTTTGCTCAGTTGTTTATAAAATAGAGTTGATGAGGGTTGCTTTTCAAATTTTCAAAGAGCTTTAGCCTTGCAAAAAAGAAAAACACCCTTTTGTGCAAACGATGATGCAGAGTTGTTTCATTCCAATCACGTGCAGGGATGGAATGCCAAGCATTGCATGTGATTGCACTTGTGTCTCGAAGAGATGCACAACATTGTTAAGACGGTCTATCAAAAATAATCTTAGGTCGCAAACACAGCTGTATGTGCAGGTTTCGACACAAGAGTAATGTTTGCATAGTGTTAGTAGGGCAATTATCAAGAAAAATCACTGTAATGGAATTTACTGGTGCATAGCGTATCTTGATCAGCATTGGTTAGGTTGATGCACGGTTCTTACACCAAAAGAAAAGAAATCGTTTCGAAAATACTTGAACAAACCAGTCACAATTTACACAATATGCTCTTTTATGTCTGTTAAAGGTAATAAATTATAATTCATTCTAACCAGTTTGGAAAAAAATCTTTAAGTCCTTTCAAAAAGATTATAACTCATGACTGTTGGTGGAGCGACCGATCACTATCAACTTTTTTGTCAAAAAGAGTTGATCATAAAAGCAAGACCAGAAATAAATTTGTATTTCAGTAGAATTTTTAGCATTTTTTGCGACAAAAATTTAAAACTCGTTTTTTGGATATTTCTTTACATCCGTTGCGGCGAACAAAGAATTTTGATATAAGAACATGCAAAGAACGCAAGATTTACTCTACATATAAAACTGAAAGATTTCGTTACTGGAGAATTAACGAAACTTCTAAGATTTTGGTGTAAGATATGCATCGGCCTAAACAATGCGATTTTTGGTGTGGTTTACGGTTTTGATGAAAGGCGAAAAAGGTGTGAGGACTCTAAGAAATTATAGCTGGATGAATGCTTTAGTTACTTTAATCACAAAGAGGACCATTTCAATCAATTTTTCAAACTATCATAGAGATATATATATCCTATGTCTTCATAACTTGATTTCCGGCAAAAGAGTTTCCAAACTTTTTTGATAGAATGTACAGTAATTACTGGACACATAGAAATGATACTAGTTAGGTTTCAACACATTTATGTCCAGCGTGTTGGTCCACCTCCTTTTCGCAAAACGACCGAAATAAAAAATTTTGCAACACTTTCAGAAATTCTATAAGCACCAGTTCCGACTCTACTGTTGTAAGTTAAATTGATGTTGTAGGTACACGACTGCTATCTCACGATGCTATGAAAGGTGCCTTGATGATCTACTTTTACAGGTATGATTTTTGATCTTTTCTGTATGATAAGCACCACTCAAGCTAGATTTCCAGGGATATGCCTCGTTTCTCACAGCCTTATCAAATACTCACATACCTTATGGACATTGATAGTTTGTTCACAAAATGGAGATGTAAGTGCACATTCCGCTCTGATGTTTAACATTAGAAAAATATTTGTTAAGACAATCATGTGATTCTCGTGCAACGAATGCTTGGTAGCAAACAAGGAACTGGTGGCAGTTCAGGTTACATGTACCTGAGGAGTACTGTAAGGTAGGACACTGATATTTTTCAAGATTTTCTATTACTACTCATCTTTTTAGTGACAAGTACAAAGTGTTCCTTGACCTCTTCAACTTATCAACATGGCTTATCCCCCGAGAGTACATTCCTACGTTATCCCCAAGAATGGTGAAGACATTGTCAGAGCATTCAAATCTGAATACATCAAATATGTTGTCCGAGACCGAGTGATTATGGGTTATATTACTGTAAAATACAATAAATATGTATTAGAGCTTTTGAACGATCACTGAAGGAAAACTGACATAGTAGTATGCATCTAGATCTCCTGCATATCGTGTCATTTGTAACTGTGTAAGTGTCGGCACCACATGCTCGCTACTTATAATTGTATCAACCTCTCTTGATCTAATTGGATATGATTGATGGTATCCATTTCAACGCTTTATGAATAGCGGATCAGCTGAGGAATTACTAACGAAGGTGCCGTCGGTTGCCGCAGATGGAGTGCAGACTTACACATCAAGTTAGGTTGTTCGGAAAATAATGTCGCATACCATCCTAGCGCGATAGAGTGACCACAAAAAACATCGAGCGGGGTATCATTTGAGCTCTACAAGGTAGCTGACAAATCTCTGCGGAAGTCTTGCTCCACCTGCAGTTTGACTCCAGAATATAAACATTTTCAGATACCCAAAAATTCTTATCTCCGTCCATAGACGTCTTACTTGTCTAAAGCTGCAAATTTATGGTTATACTCCCAAAGGTTCCTACGACAAAATCAACTATTTGAGAGAAGCTCAGGATTGCTTCGGCAAAAATATGCCAAATTTCGTTTTCTCAATTTCCAACCATGAAAAAATTGCGAAAGGTGCAAACGAGTGTCTTGTATAATGAGTCTATGCGTGAGCAAGTTCGGGATTCCCAGGACGTTTCCAAACGAGGATACGATTATTTTCGTCTTTTTAGATCTTTCCTGCCTCATGAAATTTGGCTCCAAACTTCACGCAAATCAAACCTGGCGCGAAAGCTCGAGCTTCATTTTGTAGAGCTTGTTTTGATTTATAGGTTAGTATCTCATTTGCTTACTTTCGTGCTCACGCTGCCGCGATATTGCATGATGAAACACGATGCGACACTATTTTCCGGACAACCTTATATTTCTACGAAAAAAAAATTCGAATAGGTAAGTTTCGATAATGATTTGAGTTTTACACTTCAAAGTTAGATCCACATCTTCTCAAATCTCTCACCTTATGATAACACAGCCTGAATTTGGTCACGGGTATACGTAAAAGCTTTTGAAATTCATCTTTTCAGTGTGAACGCTTGCACAGTGACTGATATGAGATTAGCACAGCCTCGGACTGATATTGTGAAATCCTACTTCGGTTGTTTCTGATATATTGTAAAGTCACTTGTGACGAATATGTGAGCCCGCACACTACGCGGCATCTGACGACCCCTTTACTAATAATTCTTCAGTAGAAGATTTTCTGGCGCAGCAAACTTTGGAAATGTGTATTACTATTTGATACATACCCAATCAAACCAAAATAGACAATCGGAAATGAACAGGTTTTAGGTTTGCAGGTCAATAGCGCGTATAATGTGCATTACGCTCAGTAAGTTGCAAATGACTTGAGAATACAGTCGTATCATTTCATATGATCATGTGTGTCATTGCACACACTGTCCACCTTTGCCCATCCTGGATTCTCGGAGGAGAGAGCCCTTCTGCTAAACGTTTTCTATATGCTCTCACTGTCTTCTTTCCTTTTCAGGAACTGGTCATCTCAAAATGATGTAAGCAATAACAGTCTCTTGCGTTTTAACACATTGACGACAACGCAAATTTGTAGTTGTCTGCCTTTTGGGACTGAGGCTTTTCACGAGCCAGACAACATTTTTCAAACAAAATACAGGATACTGCCATTTACAGTAAACCTACAGTAGCTCTGAGAAGCTGATAAAAAAGATAGAGGTTGTTTTTAGATCCAGCGCAAAAGAACACTCCTGAAATGAGTTTGTTCCAAGATAGCCATCATTTTAACGAGATTCAAGCCCTAAGCGGTCCCACGCGGTAGTCGTTGCTTGACACGGTCCTCAATGTTTTAAAATTGCAGTTCCAAGATGAGGATGCCAAAGATGGTGTGTGCAATGCACACATAATTATATGAAATGATTCGACTGTAACTATGTGCTTTCTGCGCAATGACAATGGGTGCATAGTGGATACTGAGAGTTAATACAACCAATACGAATAAACATGACAACAGCCGTTTAGCCAAAAGGATAAAATCTTTTTCAAAATCGAACTGAGTGAGTTGCTCAGCAGAAGGCGAAGAGAATGAGGACTTGGTGATATGCGAATTTTATGTAGGCTATTTCACCTTCATAAAAGAATAACTCTAAGCTCAAAACACGATTCCAGTGTTGCTAGTGGTAATTTGTAAGATTATAGCTTTTACACTGTTGAGGCGATAAGACATCACATGTTGCATTCATGTCTGCTTATCCTCGGCAATGCTAGAGTGAAAGTTGTGAAAAAGGAAGGACGCCCTGGTAGCACTTATAAGATGCAGCAAAAATCTGCGCCCACTTATAGTCGGTCGCAATTCGTGAGGAACGCGATAGTTCATTTGATATGAATCAGTCTAATTCATTGCTCAGAACACAACTATTTACTGCAAAGAAAGTGTACAAAAGCAAAGTATTAGTTATATGTGTAAAAGGTACAAGACTAAGACAGCTTTAAATCATAAAAATATTTTTGCGATCGGAACCAAATGTCATACTATTTTTCTAATGATAAAATCAAATAACATTGAGTTCTCCACTAAATGCTAAAGAGATTTGTATAGTGAGCGTTCTTCCATCACTGACTGAGTTGCATGGAGTAACGACTGTTCACTAACCCGCAAGACATAATTGTCTGAAAATGTGATTAAGTTGTTCATGGTCCCTTCGACGGTAACTCTTAAGCGACAGCTTCGCGCTCCTACATATGGAACATGTCAATTTTCGAAAGTAAAACCTGTCTAAATCAGGATTGAACCAAGGTTTACATGATGCGAATCCGGACCCAGTTCTTTTCCCAGATTCTCTCCGGAGTAGGAATATATGTTGGTTGTTTACAAGGATCCAAAGGCTAATGCCGAACGAAGGCACAGAAGCAGAATCACCCAAGCACATCTACGGTCGAGTTTTTGTTATTCATTTCATTCCATCCCTCCGGCTATACTTTGCGCTTGCACATGCAGCTCAAAACTCTAGCTCTGCCGGCGCGTCCCAAGCCAACGTTCTCGCTTGATTTCGTCTGGACTGTACAGATAGTTGAGTCGCCTCCATTATAGCGTCTGGTATACGTCGGTAGACGTCAACCATGCGGAAAATCGCGAAATGACTTCATGAGACTAACGACGCAGGCACTTTTGTTTACACTACCTCTAACAAGAATAACTCGAAACAAGACTCTTCAACTTCCTTTATGGAAGGCTTCACTTGCAAGAATGATCATTACAGTTTTTATTTGGGATGAAGGTCAAAGACTCTGGTAGTCTAGAAAATTTAAATTTTTTATTCGAGTAATCGAATATACTCAAAATTCAAATTAACAAATGCATGTGTCTCGAATATTTTCAAAAAGAATTTGAATGAATCGGATACTAGGATATCGACTTTTTCTAATTGAAAAATGTCGTTTAATGGAATAAGGAATATTCTCATAATGAAGAATCAATCAAATATTTTACCCTAATTTCACAAGAACAACACACACCTTATTCATTTCAAGCAGCAGCTCAGCCGCACCATTGTGTCTTGCGCAATAGTCGCACTCCCACTCAATTCCTTTAGGTAAGGAGAAAGCAAGGGAGGCCTTTGGTCGCAAAATTTTTGGTATGTTCAGGCTCATCGAGTTTAGAAGAAAGCGGGTGAGTCTTGTACTCGTACAATTAGGTTTGCTCCAAGTTCGTGCCATTCTTTGACCAATCCGCGACTTGTCTAGAATAAGTAGCCCAACACCTTACGCACAATTCGATGCAAAAGCATTGCTCTTTCTGATAGCGGTGCTTCCGAAGTGATTCTCTTCGGCGCTCAGATAGTCACGTTGTTTTCTCGTTTTTACCTTGCCCAACTTAAAATTGTTTTCAAAAATTTTCATTCACACCATTGAAGGAGCTTTTTATTAGGTTGTTGCAAAAATAATGTCCGTTTTTCTAGGCCTATATTCCGAACAACTTTTTTTCTTCGAAATTTCTTTTTCGATATGGATTCTGCATATCATAATAAAGCTTTCTTCATGTACTTTCTAGTAGTTGTACAATTAAGCTTCTATCTCATCTGTGAGAATTTCACCAGCATCTCACACAGCTGCCCTAAAGATAAAGACTGGACAAACTTATAGTCTTTCAAAGTAAAACTTTGCAAAACGGACATCATTTTTGCAACAACCTAATAGTAACGGCAGGCAGGGTAAAGCTTTTGCGTGTAGTGCTTTTTCCGCATCTCTCTAGCCAATTCTGATTTTAGAATGTAAATGAGTTGTGATTTCACTAAAATACCATGAAATTTTTGGAACAAATTGTTCGCATCGTTGTAAGAGCACTAAGGCAGTTTTTGTGAATTTCACTCATCGCAAAATAACAACAAGTACAAGAAAGATGAAGAAAAATGCATAGAAGGTGCATGAACTGCTCGTGTTGATGCTCTACGATTCATAAACGGAACTTGAATGTTGCTTGAACCAAAAAATAACTTGTGAAAATTCTAAACATAAGCTATAGAAGAAAGAAGAAAGAACTGCATCGCAAAAGCTTCACTCTATCTGATGGTTAACAGCGCTCTTTCAAAGACATGAATGGAAATTATCAAGAATCAGCCAAGTTGAACGAGGTGGGAACGATGGGTTGGGAACATTGTGGACCGAGCGCGTGGTAGAAAAATCTCTTTGAAAACATAGCTGTCAGAAAGAGTAAAAAAGGTTGTGCAGTAAATGGTAAGTAAAGTGTCGGCCTACTCTTATTCTAAGCAGTTTGCGTATTGGTCTGAAAAGCAGAAAATTCTTCGACTTACCTAATATTTTAGAACCGGATGGTATGTAATTGACGAAACGTATCAACGTATAGCAGTAAAAACATTGGCGCATCATACTGAAGCTCGGTTCTGCTCGGTCCCTGGCCATCCCCTCTGGAATCCTTGGCTGTACTCTCTACACTAGTTCCTGTATCTGTTGTTAAGAGCAATGATAAATTAGTAAAAGCAACGTACTCAATTACGCCTGCACTGGCACCTAAGGGACATCTGTCAACGACCGACCCATTTCTTGCATTTACATCACCGCAGGCGCGATTTTTTGGAGCCTTTCCAGATTGACAGTGAGCTGGGACGTAGATCGCAGCATTCTGTCCTTTGACCTCTTTTGTTATTTAGGCATTTCACATCGTTTTTTCTTCTTATTTTCCAGATGGCAATCAGCCGTTCTAGTGTCTATGTGAGACCGTCGCCGAGAGCAAAGTAGAAAAAGAATAAACTTCTTTATAGTTGCAGTGGTGGATATCAAGGCTATGATTGGGGTTGCATGTTCCCTTCAATGTTTTGTAATGATTTGACATATTTTCTAGAACAAAACACTGAAGTGATTACTTCAGCACTCTTACATCGGGGACACCACGTAGGAGTGCTGGAATAAACATCAGAGTGGCCTCATCTAAGGCAAATCCAATAGCCACCACTGCTTATGAACAAAGCACACTCTTTCACCCAATTTTGCCCGAGGCGATGGACGATTTTGAAAAAGAATGTTTGGTGGGTAAAAAGGGAGAGGAATTCAGGAGACGGCCTAAACAAAGTTTTACCTTATTCTTCAGTACTCATCAATAAAAAAAAGGTAAAAAGGGAGAGGAATTCAGGAGACGGCCTAAACAAAGTTTTACCTTATTCATCAGTACTCATCATCGTAGGATATCTAAACATCCAGCGAACCTAGAGAAAGAGAAAACGACTAGGGCTGGAGGACATCAGGTCGCCGATAGGCTCCACTCACGCGGATAGCCTGCATGAGGCAGTAAAGGTGAGGGCGCGTATTTTGTAACAAATGCCCGCGCGAGTCCTCCCCTTGGTCCTCCACCCCCGCCGTGGAGGGGAGCGCAGCTCAGGAAAACTCATGTACTGGAATTCCAGAGATCTCAGTTGGCGCTGTTCATCCGTCCTCGAGTGTTGAGCAGTAGCAAATTCTTTTTTAAACCACGTTTTTCAGCTTTCCGCATGATATCCCGATGATCCGGCCACCCGTTCTTCCTTCTAAACAATTTTTCTTTGGCATTAACGAAAACACCGCAAAGTTGTACCGATTATCCAATTTGAAACTGGTAAGCATGTTTCTGATAAGAACAACTGACTTATCAGAATTTCAACATCTTCGATAAACTCTGAGTTTGGTCCTAAGATTCCTCGACATTTGCATCACTTCCATACCTCGTTTGCTCTTATCAGAAAGTAAGCACTGTTGGATAAGACACTACACCTCCGGAATGTTCTCATCAACTCTAAGGGCCGCATGCATTAACGTCCCTGCAGCTTAAAAGAAAGATTCTCACCCTGAAGCTCCGAACCCCGGTTTTTACGCTGTCTACCTATCTGTAAGTCTTCCTACCATCTTTCACTACAAGCATATTGAACAGGAGCGAGTAGCTGTACATGCCGCATTTTCCAGCTTTTCAAATGTTCCCCTGATGATCCTTAGCAGACACCGTGTTTTCTTAAAAGTCATTTTTTTTTCTTCAAAATCAATAGAAACGTGCCGAGTTCACTAATTAACTAACCAAACAGTGCTAACAAGGGAAAGATACCAACTCAGATTCGCTTTTGAAGATGGGACACATATATTTGTAATCAGCTTTGCACACTGATTGCAAAAAATGCTGTTCCCAGCTGCTTAGTCATTCCGTAGCGACTTATGGGCTTGCTGTTGTGAGAGAATAACAAACATCAGAATGCCGTAAGATGGTGTGTAGTCAAGGATCTGCTCGAAAAACATTGTTATGAAGTTGAATTAGCATCAGATTGATTTTCTCAAACCTAGACGTCGACACCGTAGCATCAGTAGGTCGAGGGGCACGCAAACTTTGCATAGAATAGGGACCATAATAACTCGCTTCTAACTCTAAGCAGTTAGGAACAGCATTTTTGGAATCATAGTTCCAACCTGATCCCGAATATATGTCTTATCTCAAGAGGCGAGTCTTAAATTAGTATCCTTCCCTTGTAAGTATGTTTCTGATAAGAACTAATGATATAACGAAGTTATGAAAATCGCGATGAACCAGAAGTCGAAACTTGATGTTTCTGAAAATCTCTCCGACATGAAATCTTGAGAAGCTGACTCTGCAACTCAATTTTGCGCTAGAGAGCAAAACCGATTGTTTTTACTGTTAAAAAAAACGTAAGAATTTTAGGAAATCAATATTATTATGAAATTGCTGTCAAGTCGAAAAAAGAGATTGGCAGGATTATGTCAGTAAGACACAAGTTGAAGGTTCCTTCCTCGGGAGCCGAAGAGTTGTCGATAACGTTGCTATATTGCACTCCATCAAAGAGGAGGGAGCGCTTTGCAATCAAATTATTACTCAGTGAAAGTTTAGATGCAAAGAAGATTATGTAAAAAATTATGGAAGGTCGCATTGGGGACGTATTCGCTAGTGAAAAAAAATTGGATGCCCTTTGTTCAGACATTTTTAAAAAACTTCGTACTTTGCTCTTTTGGTCCCTGCGACACATCGAATTTGAAAAATAATGCTGCTTGTGCGTTGCAAACGAGTTACTTTTCCTTTAATTTTAATTTAACAGCTCATTATTCCACCATTACTAAATGAGCTTGTCGTCTTGCTTTTAACACAATTATACTTTGCAAATAGGCAATGATTCGCTTACTCCAAAACACTGCGACACCATAATTTCAATCTCAAGCGTGCAAAACGCCATTAAGAAAAACTGCAATTAGGTGAATTTTGAGCACTTCAACAAAAGAAGAACTCACTATTGTTACCGAAATACAATATTGCTCAGTTTATTTCAAGGTTTTCGTCTTTTCTAAAAAGTTTTGCTTCCTGTTCTTGCAAGTAAAGTCTCAAAATATACATTTCGGCAGCAATCATTGTTCTTCTGAACACTTTCAAATGTATCGTTTCATTGTAGAACTTTTGTTTAATCCGCATAAGAAGAGAGTAAGTTCAATTGCACTGTGTTACAGGCGCTGGTGAGTGGTTTTAGCAATGTTTAGAAAATCTGAGCTTTGGTTCATGCGGGCTTAGTTAAAGGTTGCAGAATTCATTGAAAAAAAAAAGATTAGCAACTTTTCGTTCCCAAACTTCTTCTTTGTTGCGCCTTACTGTTTGTAAATTGTTTGAAAATATGCGATTCGCGCTAATTACCTTGTTGCTAGTGGAGACACCATTACGAGGGCTGGCTCTCTCACGATCAGAAGGAAGGCTCAGCGAGATTACTGTATCGACGAAAAAGACATGCACCGTGAAGCACCTGCTCACACAATAGAAGGTCGAAGAACAATAAATGTATCCATGACAGTATAGTATGGTATTCAGTAAATACTCTCGCATAATTTGAATAATTCAATAATTTTCGCGTGGTAGGCCTAAATTCGTTAAAATGTAACTTAAAATGGTAGAAGGTATGCGCTCTACGATAATTTTCCAAGCACAACTTTCTGGTAGCCACAGTGGACGAAGCTTTCTAAGATGACATTTCAGATTTGGCAATGTTTCTGTCAGAAATGCGGGGTCCCTAGCTAGTCTCAAAGAATTTGTGAAAATTTCTTACATAGCAGTAGCTCCGTAAGCTTTCGGGCAGGCTTCCATCTTGCATAGAAATGCGAAAACAACATGAGTAATATCATCTTACAAGAACAATCCTCTTTTTTCACGAGAGCACAGCTGAAGACCGAAAATATTAGGTCGGCCCGAAAGTTCGTGTCGATTTTCATGCCCAAGCTCAAACCATTCAGAATAATGATAGAGGAACGCTTTAAACAGTGTTTAATGCAGAATTCCTTTTTCATAAATTATACTCCTAATCCAATTCCTTTGATGTCCGTTAATAACAGTTGGGTAATGAAATAATGCGATACAATGAAATATTCCCTCTAAGTATTTCTTAGAACAATTTCCCCAAAAGCCTTCACTTTTGCAAGTTGTAAATACACAACCGCTGCAAACACTGACGAATCTGCGGAATCTAAAGCCTCCAAGAACAACTTATTATTCAATGCTGACTTTAGCAAGCAATTGAAGCAAGTTTAGCTTTCGGAATATTGGATCCCGAATTTCTGGATACAGCCTAAGGCGAGAGTGGAAACAAGAATTATAATGATTTTATTCTTGAATAGTACATAAATCATGAAGGAAAGAAGTCGAAAAAAGGGGAAAAAGCTGCATTGATAGAGAGAAGCTGCATCGAATAACACCCCTTGCTTGCGGACTATTGTTTTGTTAGATGATAGTCTAGATAAAATATTCTTAAGTTTTTGAGAAGCCAGTCAGAGATTCCACCAAGTTAAAAAAGCTAGTCCAAAATTTGTAAATGAAAATTTCGATTAATAGCAAAACACAGGGTGGATGGGTAAAAACCAAGGGTTGGATATTTTAATTGATTACACGAGCGGACATCAAAGGAATTTGAACAAGAATATAACCACTGAAAAGAGGAAAAAGTTTGCATCAAACACTGTCAAGAGCGTTTCTCTGTCATCATTCTAACAAAGAATGGTTTGAGCATGGTCCCGAAAAACGGCACGAACTTTTGGACCGGCATAATATTACCTATTGTCAACGTACACTGTGACTCTTTTGACCCTCAAACAGTGATTTCGCTGATAAAACGCACCAGAAACTTCTTTGCAATACAACTTTACAAATTTTCTGCTTAGCATTTTCATGCAAGGAAGCCTTTTAGTGACCTATGGACTGTTGCTATGTAACAAATTCTTTACAGATTTTTTGTCACTGGCTATCGATTTTCTACAGTCATCTGACATCAAACTCAAAATCGCAAAATTTCAAAGCAAATGTAAATGCAATGCTCTCGGTGGCTAGTTTTCCGATATTTATAAGATTTTTCTATTTGAATACCTATCATGGAGGGCAATCCCTTGCAAGTGAATGTTTAAGAGCAAAACTGCTTTTGCAGTACGAGGTTTGGCACTGTCATAGTTTTCTGCGATGCTCAATTATATTATACCAGTCCAAAGCGCCGCTTTGCGGCGCTTTGGACTGGCTGTGTGTGAAGTGGGATGTGGCTAAAAGTTAGTTACTTTGAGAATTTGTAGCGAACCTTTTCCTCGCCAACAGTATGGCACGGACTTAAACACGTAACGATTCCAGAGGTTATCAAAGTCATGGCTCCTCCTTTCGAGGTTTTGGAAATTTCTTACCAAAGCGGGAACAGGATTATGACTGCTCCCTCCCAGCTTCTTCTCACCGCATCGTTCCTTCATTTGCTCTACGAATCTTGTATAGTCTTGCTTTTGCTATCTGATGTGAGAAATCCCCCCCCCCCTTTAACTCCTCACCCAAATACTTCTTAATGAAATTTCTGAAATGTTGATCTTTTCTCGCATTTTCACACTCTTCTAATCAACTCATAACTTCGGATCTAACTCACACTTCAAAAAGCTGCTGTAATCAAAATGCACCTCTTAGAGTTAGGTCAAAAGTGACATGACAGGAGTGACGGGGTTTCGTAAACTTGATCGAGGCCGCTCGCCCGCGACCCGGTCTGCGTCTCTCCCGCTTGCGTACTCTCTGATCTGATCTAGCCTTAAAGGCAGTGTATCGGCAAAATCCATCAACTCAGGATTCTAACGCCGTAGGTTCCTTATCGCCGAAGTATGAAAACAGTGCAATCCCAGTTGCACAGCATGCTTTCCCTGCCGAGGAAATCGCTCTCAAACTTACACGTGCAGGCCAATCTTATACGCATCTGGACGATTTGGCAATTTCTCTCAGCATTGAAGGCTGCCTGCCGCAACGCTAAAACCATTGGGTCCTGCAACGATTTAGCGTCATCGGCCTTGCTCCACTCGTCCAATTCCAAAGGGAAGGGCATTGAAAAACGCTTATTTTCCCCGTTTTCAAGCTTTCATAAGTGGATTTTTGGGATCAGCGTATTGAATAATCCCAGATAAGCGCAAATTTGACTAAGTTGAGATTTGCCGAGCCACTGCCTTTAAGGACGGAGTTAAGTGCATTCAACATTAATATAAACGTAAACAAGAGTAGGTGAATTTTGTTGAAATTTTTGGCTCTCTTCTTAAGAAGCTTTGACCACAGTTGAGGTGCTCTGCCTACCAATCTGGAAGAGCCAATTACATGCAACAACGACCAGATTTAATCGTCGCGATTTCGTGCTCTCACCACCAAAATGTTTTTCGACAAGATCGGGACGATGAAACTACTGCAGATATATCCAGGAATAGTGACGGGTGTGACAATGTGGTTGAAATGTGGCTAAGTATCTGAAGGCAACCGGCTGGTTGGATGCATTGAAAATTCGCAGCGCGATTCGGATAGTACAATCAGGGCCCGGCGGGGGTGGCGCTTTCACAAGCTGGATATCGTTTTTGGCCCGAAAAAGCAAAGGGGAAGTCGTTTTTTGGGGTCCGGGGCGGAGCCCCGGAAAAAAATTGGTAGTTCATGCTCGCTGCTTATCTTAACATGTTATGTCCCTCAACAGGCGAACACTGGAGTTCGCGCGTGTAAAACCGCGCCGTCGCTAACTGCCGCACGCGTCGCTCAAACAATGCTGTTTGTAACGCATAAATGACGAGTTCTCAATGTATGCGTAACGATATAGCACCAAATTTTGTAAGCGAACGGAGAGAGGCTAATGGAAACAAAGTATGAAAAATCATGAAAAACTTATGTGAACGGAACGAGTAATAAGCATTTTTTCCGAAAATTTTGTAAAATTGGTAAATGAAGATGCGCATTCAATTGGCTCGTTTGCAACGCGCAGATGACGGTATGCTACGAGACTTGGTACATACGTGGACACAAGTTTGTAAGAGATTAGTTAGGAGTTTCATTGAAAAATTATGTGACTGAAGGTTGTAGCAAGGTTTTTTCTGAAAATTTCCCACTATCAAGAAAATGGAAAAATGGCTCGTTTGAAATGCAGAGGTGACGAAATTGCGCGGGATTTGGTGTGTATATGCGCAGTAGGACTAAGTAACAAAGTATGAAAAATTATGAGAAACTTATGTGAATTTAAAAAATGGTAAGTGTTTTTCGAAATTAGGTGGCTCCCGCGCCACCTGGGAGCCACCTGGGGTGGCTCCCTGCTTTCCTTCACATAATTTCCCGGATTTCTTTACATAAATGTGGCTTAGGTCGAGAGTATTACTACATGTTCAAATCCGCTTCCAAAACCACCAAGGCACCGCTTCGATACAGCCCCAAATAGGGTTCACAGCGTTATGGTCGGCCTCGGAAAGCGCGCTCCAATCGCAATCTGTGCACCTTGCACAGACGACGCGGAAACTTTGAGAAATTGGCTTTTTGCTAGATTACTGATCGCTGATTGAAGCAATCTTCTCAGTCTTCAACCGATTGCTTCTTCGATAAGCCCTACAAGGGCTCAGAAGGCTCAGCGATCATATTTGATCGTAATGTTCTATGCAAAAAAGTTGTTTTTGTAATCGTATTTTTTCACTTTTCGCAATATGGTCAATTTTTCCGTACTTTCGCTCTTTTGGGACGTTATTAATAAGTCGTTAGTAAGTGTAATTTTTGGCCATCCTCTCAAACGATGACCCGGGCCGGACCAGGAAAGCCAGGTAGTACTACTATAATAAGCGCTGAGGCCGCCCATCTTATTATTTGTGTATATCTGTTTGTCAGGGACTTACGGGGGCCAAAAATAGGGTCAAAGGGGAATTCGTAAGAAATTTTGGCTTCAAAGGGAATATCGTTTTCAAAATTCTGAAATTCCACCTCCTGCCGGGCCCTGAGTACAATCGCT